>QGSO01000219.1:1818579-2156101 GCA_011037825.1 Carya cathayensis | reverse complement strand
TATCCACAATTATAATATTTTCAGAGCTCATTAAATTATTATAATTGTGCTACTTTAAAAACAAGCTTATCTAATACTTTGAAATTCGATGGATAAGATCCGGGAAAACGCCATCGAGGTACAACGCTTAGGATAAAACTGTTCATGATTTTACAGCTGTCGGTGAAGAACAAATTACGTGATTTACGGAAAAGATAATCTATACGCGTGATTCCAGATGAGGGTAAAGACGAAGGAGATGTGATTGCTGTCGGGAAAGAATCGAAAACTGATAATTTTAGTGGGCTGTTACACATAAAGTCGTAATGCATTCTAAAGGCCCCATGCAAGTTGCCAATGAATTTAAGCAAATTGTCATCAATGGCACAAAATATCGCACTAGGAATCACGAAAATGGGAAGAAAACTCAGAATTGTGGTGTTAGTGTGTGTACTGATCAAGATGGCCCTGCTTGGTATGGCCAATTAACATGCATAATTAATGTTATGTATTGTGATGGGTCCTAATATGTGTTGTTCAAATGTGATTGGGAAGATGTTGCTCGGGGTAGAGGTTTCAAGGAGGACGAGTTTGGCTTTACTATTGTAAATGTTTCTCATCTAGTATACACTGGTAGTCAGATAACTGATGATCCGTTTGTTTTATCCTCCCAAATATCTAAAGTATTTTATGTGGCAGATGAAAGATGTCTAAATTGGGTTGTCGTCGTTAAGGCAAAACCAAGAAACGTGTATGACATTGGTGAAGAGGAAGTGACTGTCGACAGTGAGGATGTATTTAGTCAATGAATATTGTATTAACACTTCCAACGATGAAGCTATTGAACCTCGTATTGAGGATGTTGTGTGGACGCGAAATGACATACATGGAATGACAATCAAAACTTGCTAATAGTGTTCAGGTTTCATTTATATTTCTATAAGCTTGTTTACATCAATTTTCTTTTATATAGGCCTGTTTAGTGGTACTATTTTTGCTATAGCGTTTTTTTGGTACTTGCGGTTTTTAATTTTGTTCTATATTTTTGTAAAATCCAAGTACTTTGATTGTTACCACATTATTCCTCCGCCACAAGTGAGTGTTTATTAATACATTCGAGCAGGGGTCACTAATGGACATGTGACTACCCTCTCTTTAATGTTTTTTTTTAAAAAACATGATATCTCTTATCACATAAATCTATCTCATATCATGCTCAAAATATTATTATTTCTATTGATTTTCATATATGCAAATTTGTTTTTTGTATAGGTACAATGGTCCAAAAAAGAAGGCAAAGACGACCATATCACACTTGCGAAGACAATCTACAAGACTACAAGCTGTCCATAGTGCGACACAATTTGATAGGGCGGCCCATTAAATACCCTCTGTCAATGGACCACCCGTTTCCACTAATAGGATGGTGGAGTCATCACCTTCTATAGATTGTCCTTCACAGCCATCATTATCTTCACAGCAAGGGACCCAACCTTCTACATCGAGCCAAATGGGAGGACAACTATCCACACATATAGAGATGAGCAGAGAGATCGAGCCATGCACATCTATACCAATAGCATCTGGTTCAGAGGCAAAAAATGTCGACTCATGTTTCGATATTGGAGATCGCTTTGTCGTCGTCATAGGGTATGTTTTTGTTTTTCTTACTTATTATTTATTTAACTATGAATGAAGATTTACAAAATACTAACAATGTAACTAAATCCATTTTTGCAGATAGTAATGGAGATCGAGTAAAGAGACCATTGCACTCGATTCCTGACATTTGGCATCTTCCAGAAGGGGAGCGAATTGAAATGGAGCTCAATCTCCTTGGTCAACGTATAAAAAAGCAATACTCAAAGGTGGTAAGGTTTGGTGGTCTAATCGTAAGGAGTAATTAGTTGGTTCTAATAATTAACAAAGATAGGAGGTCGGTGCCCAAAATCATGAAGGAGGAAGCGTGGGGTCTTATAAATGTATGATTTTTTATAAAATCATATTAAAACATTATTATTAATTAATAGGTATATTTTGTAATTTTTTTTAGAAAGCTACTCACACACTTGTGTAAATTTATTTTGACTATAGGGCAAGTTTAAAGTTCCTGATGAAAAATTGGATATATTAAAAAAATGGATACTAAAGTACTTGGGGAAGAAATGGAAAGACTACAAGCATGACTTGAAGAAAAAGTTACCTAATAAAAAAGACACTTGTGCAGCACAAGTTGTGGCAAGGGCAAGTCCCGATATGGTGGACTTGGAGCAATTAGCAGAGTTGGCCAATCTTTGGTTCGATTCAAAATATATGGTAACAATGCGCACATTTCTGTTATAGATTTATAAAGTCAACCAACTAGTTATTTTCATAATTTTCATAATCTTTATAATGCTGTAGTCAAAATGTAATAAAAACAAGGAGTGTCGTAAGAAGCAGGTGATTGTACACAGCGGAGGATCGAAAAGTTTAGCAAGATATGCCCATGATGTGGTATTTATTTAATTAATATTTATTTATTGTTGAATATTTGTTAGTTCTTTGTTTTCGATATATGTGTTTAATCTAAAATATTGGATGCAGAAAAAATCAACTGGGGCACTGCCAAGTCGAGCCTAGTTGTTTGTCAAAACCCATAAGAAAAAGGATGGCACACACTACAATGATGACACAAGAAAGAAAGTGGTATGTTTATTTTCAAATTTATTACTTTTTAACTTTAATGGATTTATAAGATGGAGAATAATGTGTATTTTTTATTATTTATTATAGGTTGAGATGGAGGAACTTTTAACACAGGACACAAATCCTATAGAAATGGGGTCTAGAGGAACCATGACTTGGAAATCAGATGATGTTTATTCGAAAGTTATGGGCCTAGAACGGCCTGGACGTGTGCGCGGTTTGGGGTTTGTGCCAACCCCTACAAGGCTAACTTGTCAACATTCACTACCAACTTCAAACTAAGAATATGGTATACCAAAGGAATAGTCTGATAAAATGTGGAACGAATTAACTGAATTGCGGAACTTAGTAAACACATTTGTGCATGCACATGTGAGCACCCCACATATGTTTAGTTGATATCAGTCAACCTTAATTTAGAATTTTTGGATCCTCATTTGAATTTATATTCATGTTTCAACACAAAATTAAAATGAGAATGAAGAGGAAGAGAAAGATGAAGAAGAGGAAGAGAATGATGAGGACAATGATTGAGGGTCAGGATTATAAGTGAGACTATAATTGAGATTATATTTATGGTATTTTTCATATATCGATGTTTGCTCTGTTTAATGGTATTTGCAACTTTCCTTAATTAAGATTATATTTATAATTATGTCATATATCGATGTTTGCTCTGTTTTGCTAAGTTGGAATTAGGACGGATTATAAAAGGAGAAATGCTGGATTATGCATTAATTTTACTACTCTTTTTGGAAGTTGTGAATCTTAGTATAATGTTTAACATATTTTGTCATAAAGTTCGCAAACACCACATTCTTTTTTTAAAAAGAATAAATATGAGATCCATATTAAAAGATTAAATTTTTAATAACAGACTATTTTTTTCAAAATAAATTTTGTACGACACTTGCACAATTTTTAAAAGGAATGCACAATACTTACGTTACTTTATTGTACATTACTTATTAAATATTGAAAGAAAGAAATTAAATGGCGTCACATTAAGATCTCGACGCGTAAACTCTCTTCTTTAGTTCTATTGAACCTCCCTCCCTCCAGAACTGGAATGCGATATATGGCATTTACAGGTAGGGCATCCTAGAAATTCAACTAAGATTTTGTGGGTATTTTTGTATCATTTAAATAAGATTTTTTTATTATTTTTATTATTTATTTTACTATCAATAAATTTATAATAGCTTTCACCGTTGAAACTATATATTATTACCGGCGTCACAATATATACTTCGGCGCATTTATCAATTACCGGCGTTTCATTGATCAATTTTCAGCATTTGGTAAACGCCGCCATGCTATATAATTATTACCTGTGTAACAATATAAATGCCAGAAAACTACTTATTTACTAGCATAAAATTAATCAATAGCCGGCATTTATTCAAATGATATAAATGCCGAAAAACTCAATACTTTATCGGCGTAAACTCTATCAATTGTTGGCGTTTTATGAAATGCTACTGATGCTATATATTATTACTGGCGGTATATTATAAAAGTCGGCAAACACAGTTAATATAATGGTATATAATTAATAAATTAACCAAAAACATATATTATTACCGGCGTAATAATATAAATGCCGGGAAACTACTAATTTCCTGATGCATAATTGCTATATTGGCAGCATTGTTATAAATGCCATCAAAGCTATATATTATTACCAGCGTAAAAATTTAAATGCCGGGAATCTTAATAATTTATCGGTAGAAACATTAAGCACCGGTGAATTTATATATCTACCGGCACATAAACAAATGCCGCGCATATAAATGCCGCCAATTTTGCCTTTTTTCGTAGTGATGTTATCAGAATGAATGACGTACGATTATTTTAATTGCCAATTGATACTTTAAACTCCTTTTGGTGAGATTGTAAGGTTTGACCATTAGTTGTTCTCCGAGTAGTTGTTATAGGGTTTGATACTTTGCTATTATTATACTTGGATTTCTAGGCTCAATTTGTTTTCCAACTGGACATAGTGTAAGATATTTTTCCCCCTTGCATTCTTATACTAATTGTAAAATAGAATTAGTATGTCGACTGAGTCAATGTGGCAAAATGCAACTGTAAGCTTTTCTACTTCATAACTGGTCTACTTGTTGGTTTTAATTTGAGTATAGTTTACTACTTTTAGATTTAGTTTCTTTTTTCTTTTTTCTTTTAACCAAAAGAACTGCTTGGTAGTATAGTTTGTGATAAGTAAGTCTTCAGTTTTGGAGTAATATGATTAGTGTTGGATTATGGGATCCAGCGATCTTCCTTAGAGACTCACTAGATGGTGCAGTTTTATTTCTTTATACACTTTGGCAGCACAGAGCCCCACATCTATATGTGCTATGGGTGGGCATGAGGGGCTTCATAGTGCACGCAAGGTATCGATGGGTTGCGTTATCGCGCACCGATAGACTTCCACAAGTCTTGTAACAGCCTGCTAAAATGATCAGTTTTGGATTATTTCCCGACAGCAATCACATCTCTCTCGTCTTTACCCTCATCTGGAATCACGCGTATAGATTATCTTTTCCGTAAATCACGTATTTTGTTCTTCACCGACAGCTGTAAAATCATGAGTCTTCCAAGACCACGCCTAGCCTTTCTCAAGCCCAAACTACCACTTTATGTGGTGGACAGCCACCGTACGCCGCCACGTACGTTCCTCCGACGCATGTTCGTGACGAACAACGAGCGACGCACGGGTTATCCCGTCGATGGTATAACCTTCTATCTCTAGTTATTTTACGTTTAAAATAGTTGGTTGGTTTGTGGATTGTGTAGTTGTATTTGTGGAATTCGTTGCGTAGTTGTGAAGCGAAGTGTGGTTGTGAAGTGTTGCGTTTGATTGTGTATTTTGTGGACTGTGCTGTGAAGTATAGGCGTGAGATGGATGCCGTAGATGTGATACGGCGGGTTGTGTGAAGAGAATACGCGTGTAGCGTATTCTGTGTAATGCAGCGACGCGCCGCGCGACGTGCGCTGTAGTGATGTGTGTCGTAGAAGGAAGGGAGTACGCATGTAGTGTACTCCGTGTTGTATGGCGATGCATCGTGTGATGTGCATCGTGTTGATGAGAGTTGTAGCGAAGGAAGTACGCGTAGCGCGTACTCCGTGTCGCGTAGCGATGCACCGTGAGACGTGTATCGCAGTGATGGGTTTTGTAGTGTGAATGGAAGAGAGTTCACGTGAGTGTACTCTGTACTAGGTCGTGATACACCGGATGGCGTGTCACGAAGGGTTGGATGGCGTAGCAGAGAAGTGTGGAGCGTATGGTGTAGTGTTGGGAAACTGTATGACAGTGTCCCGAAACAGTGATGATATGGATTATAGTCCGGGGTGATGATGTCATCTTGTGGTTGACTATGGCTAAGAGT
The DNA here is from genome assembly GCA_011037825.1 of Carya cathayensis. NCBI lineage: Eukaryota > Viridiplantae > Streptophyta > Magnoliopsida > Fagales > Juglandaceae > Carya > Carya cathayensis. Next base: position 2,150,042 of record QGSO01000219.1, on the reverse strand, counting down.
ATATGGATTGAGAAAGGAATTGTTTGTTTGGTTATTATTGATAATTTTAATGAACTTGTTTTAGTGCAAAGGCTTTCTGAAGTCAAATTATCTCTTCTGGGTATAGTGAAACCTCACGTTGCCCGTGGTGTTGCAAGTGCTCATAATATGACAATTAAGTTCAGAAGTGAAAATCTTAAGGACTTGAGTGTTCCTCTTCCAGCTGTTGTGCAGTTCCTCGTGTTTCGCACTCTATTCTCATAGAACGCGACGATCGAGGTAAGTTAGCCTCTAACTTACTATCAGTTTATTGTGTATGTGTGATGGGTAAGGGAACTACAATTTATGTATGTATGTTATCGTATATGCCATGTCATGCTATGTCATTACATGTTTATCTGTTACGTATGATTTAATCTCTCATGAATATTTATTTGTTACACAATCTTTTCTGTCATACAATGCTGTATGTTATAAGTATACCATATTAAGTATGCCATATGATACATGTATGCCATGAAATGTTTATGATTAAATCATATTGTGCCATTTACAAGCATACGCCATGTTAGAAAAGTATATGATATTAAATAATATCTCATGCATTAAGAAAGATAAGACATGTTATGTTACGTATAATACGTGGGGCCACAACAACTGTGGAGTACGTATTATATTTTATGTTACGTATAATACGTGGGGCCACAACAACTGTGGAGTACGTATTATATTTATGTTATTTATAATGCGTGGGGCCACAACAACTGTGGAGTACGTATTATATTTATGTTATGTTATGATAATGCGTGGGGCCACAACAACTGTGGAGTACGTATTATATTCTATGTTATTTATAATGCGTGGGGCCACAACAACTGTGGAGTACGTATTATATTTATGTTATTTATAATGCGTGGGGCCACAACAACTGTGGAGTACGTATTATATTTTATGTTACTTATAATGCGTGGGGCCACAACAACTGTGGAGTACGTATTATATTTTATGTTACTTATAATGCGTGGGGCCACAACAACTGTGGAGTACGTATTATATTTATGTTACTTATAATGCGTGGGGCCACAACAACTGTGGAGTACGTATTATATTTTATGTTACATAAAGTATGGGGCCACAACAACTGTGGAGCATACACTACATGAGACACAGCAATTGTGACATGTAGAATACGTGGGGCCACAACAACTGTGGAGTACGTATTATATTTTATGTTATGTGTATTCATGGGGCCACAACAACTGTGGAGCATACACTACATGAGACACAGCAATTGTGACATGTAGAATACGTGGGGCCACAACAACTGTGGAGTACGTATTATGTTTTATGTTACTTGAATACGTGGGGCCACAACAACTGTGGAGTACGTATTAACGCACGTTATTAATCAAGACAATTGAATAATATTCCAAGTTTATGTTAAGTCAAGTTTCAGATCAAGTTCATGTTTTATTATGCTCACGTACATGTTATGTTCATGTTCATGTTATGTTCCAAGTTCATGTTCACATCATGTTATGTTCACGTTTATGATATGTTCAAGCTCACGTTCATGTTATGTTATGTTTCACGTTCATGTTATGTTGTTTGTTCATGTTATGTTTTAAGCTTAAGTTTATGCCATGTTAAGTCAAGTTCAGTTCACGTTTAAGTTCTGGTTAAGTCATGCTATAGGTCAAGTTATACTATGTTTATGGATGACTATACTTATGCATTTATGCTTTTACTGCCATGCATGCATTTTTAACCTGTGTGTGAGTTTTATGTTAACTTACTGAGATTTGTAATCAAATCTCACTTTGGTAGTCCCAACTACCATTCCCCCCGAATGGTAGATCTTGTTACAGGACCCAAAGGAGAATTGAAATCTGACCAACTGAATACGTACGACTAGACCATGGTGCGATGTTGATGATGGTATAGTATTTAACTTAGGTTAATACTTATACTTTTGGAGTTGTATCTCAAGTGTTCTTTTGATCACAACCATTTTAGACTAGTGTGGTGATCACGGCTTTTTAGTATGCCTTTATGTATGAAATATGTTTCAAGTATTTGAGATATTTTTAGTTTGGTGCATAGTATTGCTAAAGAAAAAATATTATCCGCTGCGAATATTGCATAATGCTAGATGCATGTTAGGAACATTGCATCTTATATGTCATGAACGGAGGCAGGTAACCTTGTGTTGCATGTCTCGACGCTTCAAATGTCCGTTCAATCCCAAGCGGAATTTGGGGGCGTCACAAGTCTAGTGAGTCCCTAAGAGAGATTGTTGGATCTCATAATCCAACAATCAAAACTTGTATGTTTATGGAGTAATTTCAATTCTTGTAATTTATGGCGTAATTTCAAGATGACTTGTGCAATTCTGGAGTAATTTCAGCACTTCATGGACTAATTTCAGGACTTGCACATTTTTTAGGTTAGTTATGAAGATCCATTGCATGATTATGGGTCTTATTTGTTTACCACACACTACGGCTTCTAGCCTGCATTTTATATATTTTTTTCCACTGGTTTATAATTAATTACGACAAGTTGATTTGAACTCGGTCAAGTGCGCTGTGGTCTAAAATTAATTATGGCAACTTTACCTTACACTTGGCCAAGTCGTGGAAGGGCTACCAACAAGGTCAAATTGTCAAGTCCTATAGGTGTTAAATGCAGCGATTGAGTCTGATGAGGTATGGACAACAACAATCGGACTTGCTATTTTTTTTTTTTTTCACAAATCTTTAAAATCAACTCATCCATGTAACACCCAGCCCAAGCCGAACCCAAGCCCGTGGAGAAGCCCAGCCCATTCGAAGAAACCGTGTCTTTTTGGGGTCAAAATTTTAGCCCTTCTTTTTTTCCTTCCCTTCGGATCTCTCCCTCTAATCCCACGCACAACCTCCTTTCCTTTCACAAGCCACTGTGAACCTAGTCAACAACCAGCTACATCCCACGTTCACATGCCAAGGCCACATCCCATGTCGTCCAAACCCCAGCCCATGCACGGAGGTCTCAAGTCTAGTAACCACCCAACAAACACAGCAACACTCCACAACCCAGCCGAGACCCATAGAAAACCCACTCATTAGCTCAATTTTTCTTCCTCATGGCAAAACAACCTCAAACCATTCGCATCTCCTCTTTGACACCATGCCATGACAATGACCTCCAACCGCCTCACCCTAGCCACCTCAAAACAAAAGAAGCACTACCTCCCTCGGAATACCGTGAACCAACCATCTCCCACATGAAGCCAGCAGCCACGTCTCTTTTGGCAGCCACCACCACTGCTACCATTTCCTCCCCAAACCGACATTATCGTCTCAATTCCATGAACACGAAGGCCTCACAACCACCGTAAACCCCTCTTCCCATTACCAACAAACATACACGTCCACCAACATGGCCGAAACCAACTGTTGCCTGCTCTTCCATAACCAGCAACACAACTCGCAAAAACCAACCAAAGAAACCTCACCATTGTGTTAAGAACCTGCTTGGTAACCTGTATATTGATGGATGATGGTATTTGTGTAATCAGGAAGAAGATGAAGAGTAAGGAAGGCTTGCAGCAGTGGTCCAGCTGAATGCACTCAAGCTGTTTGATAAAATGCATGCATGAATTTACACTACTCAGAAAATGGCTACGGGAGTACTTCGAGGGCTCCCAACCTCCAATTAGCAATAACAAGTTCAAACAAATTCCAGATACCTTCTCAGTGTCGTTTTCCTTTCCTATATGGACGTAGCCCATGACTAACAGAAAAACTAAGAGAGCAACACGTGTAAAGTAAAACAGAATAGCAATAACAGATTGCAACATAACGACAAAACTATTTATCTAAACTGCAATTTGTAGACGACTAGTAGTTAAGCTCCCTTTATTGGTCTTCAAAACGGTGCGTTCCCATTTGCCTAAATGGTGCACTCATGATAGACTCCAAACGCTGCTTTTCCAGTTACACTTTAGTCCTAACCTTCAGACAGAGCAACTCCCTTCATCATCTTCCTCACTCATCTGCGCAAGAGCCCTCTAACACAATGGAAACTCATAGCTTGCTTTCAGGGTTGTGTTAATTGGGATCATAACACATTGCCACCCTACACAACCCAGCCTCTGTTTTCATACACCCAAACCAGAGCACCCCAAGCCATGCACAGCCCTTCCACATAGACACTTTAGCCACTGCCACACACCGGAAACTATCTGGAAACTACCAAGAAACACTGAAGGGCGTTGAAACTTGTCAAGTTTCTGATGAACACTTGAAGGTAGGACTCGATGAATACAAGATAGAAGCAGAGGAGATGAAGAGAAAGACTTTCATGATATTGAATTAATGAATTAATACAACTACAGAATGTATTTATAGAGATAATAGATAATAACAGAAAAATAACTAACTTTTTATATCTTTTCCTACTTTAACCCGTGCTTCTCTAGACTTTAATTCCATTTGCTCAATTTGTGAAGCTATACTCCAACAAAACTCTCGGGTAGTCACAAAGCCAGCCAGAAGGTCCTCCTTCCATCATACTTAGATGCATTCCATCATCCCCTATCTAAGCAGTGTGTTTTTGTTCCATCGTGGTCTTCTAGTGGGTTCCAATCGTCACGGCGTTTCTCTGCCCCTCTCAAGCTCAACCTTCATTGACCTCAACCCAGTTGGCCACCTTTGATCTTAGTCGAGCTTCGAAGCCCATATAAACTCAACCTCCGTCGCACGGTTCTCTCTCCTTGTCTATGTTATTTTCTTGCTTTTTTGTGAGATCCTGGGGTATAGATATGTACCAATAGTTAGTGTTATTTCAAAAGTGCCTTTATATGTGTTGCGTAGTTTAGTAAAGTCTAAAAACAGATGCAACCTGTGTTTTAAATTTGGATTGGGTAATTGCAAATGGAGCTTGCAGTTGAATCAATTAAACCTATTTGGAATGTTTATGTTGGGCTGGACTTATATTGAGTCTATCTTATTGTGAGTTTGATTTTTAAATAAACTTGTGTATGAGTTGGAATTACGTTAGGTGGGTATTAAGTTGGAGATGTATTTTACATAGGCTCAACTTTAATTGATTAAATATGTTAGCCCTACACTTATTATACGGAAATGATTTAGAATTTAAAGTATTCTAAAAAATTAAGTGGATATCAATTAAATTGGGAAGTGATGATATTTTTGGGTTACAAGAATTCTAGATTTTTTTAGGAAAATAAGTTATTTTAGTATTTTACACTTAAGTATCAAAATACGTGTAATTGGAAATTTAAGGAAGTTATGTGACTACTTTATAGGAGATGATTGATACTCCCTTGGCACTGTTGTAGGAAAATTCAAAGAAATTAAAAAATTCATATAAAAAGGGTTCCTATGCTTGACTTTGCATAAAAAAAAAAAAATGAACTGATGTTGATTTTATAAAACAAATATGGATACAATGCTTTGAAAAGAAATATGAAAACAACATCAGTTATGTGTTTTGCATTACTCATGAAAGCTATATAAAGCGAAAGTATTTTCTGACCTGATTGGTGTAGACATGTGCAAAATTTTGGCATACTGTTTCTGAACTGTGCAAAAGAGCAAATATGAAATTTGGAAATTTTGTAAATGTTATATAAACATGCTCTGAATCTGTTTTAATTATGTTAAAATGACATGAATCTGTTTAGTGCTCTATTTTAATATGATCTGGCATCTGAAAAACATTTGGCATGATATTCAGATTCTGTTATATGGTTGGTACCAACATCCATGATATGAGTGCCTCCACTTTGGAAACAAAGTAGCTTTTGTGTTGTCTTTCCTGTGAGCACACTCAGGGCTATGAGAATAAATAAGGGGAAGATTCACATTTTGATATTGCTTGGTTTGGCCACCGGGGATAGCACAACCCTACCATGAGGGTTAAACACGGTCTTTGATATGATATGGTGGTATGATATGAGATGATATAATATGATAAGATGGTGACGTTTAGTCTTGCTATGCCAAATGGTTTTTGAATATGTACACAGTTTGAAATGTCACTCTAATATCCTGATAATATGTTTTTGAGTTTTGCATACTGAAACTGAAATGTTTTGTTTCTGCATTCTGAATTCTTTGAAAAGGCTCTTGTTTACATACCGGTCTATGTTCTATACTTACTGAGTTGTTGATAACTCACTCCTTATCTATACAATATTTTCTGATGTTTTGGATGTATCAGCTAAGGATCAAGAATAGAAAGCATGGGTAAGGCTATGTGAGCATAGTAGATTAAGAACAAAAGGATGTCAAGGTTTTTGGAGAGTTTGATTTAGTTAATTTGTTGTGTTATGATGATGTAGTATGTTGAGAAGTTGACGTTTATATTAAGAATCTGTGGTGTTCCTAATTAATTATTCAGAGTAGTTGAGTTGAAAGAGTGAGATCTATGTGTAATTGAGATATTGGAGATTATATCTATACTATGAAATATGATTTTGGGTGATGGTTGGTAACTCTTTGACCCCATTCGGGACCGAGGCATTACACCACCACATTAAATCTCATCTCAACATCCAAACACTATTCAAATACAAACATTTTTCAATTTCAAAGTTTTAACTTTTTCATCTAATTATTATCTAATCATTACAACTTTACCAAACATTTAAACATAACACAAAAAATAATTCAACTTTTTCAAATAGTAAAACAAAAATTATATTAAAAAATTATATTCAAACGCTCTTTTAACTTTATAAGTTTGTATTCATCTTTTTCTCTCTGATTTCCCAAAACTTCATAAAAGTCTTAATTCAAACTATTTTATTACTATTCACAAATTATTTTACTACTATTCACAGATTTCTCAACTCATCGCATCTCATCTGTATACTTGAATGAAGCCTCAATATCTACATTTTTTCATTCCATTTCTTATTTCATTGCCTATTTACATAAAAACAAATTTTCCATGGTCGGAATGAAAGACATTTTTTAGATTAAGCTTGCTTTCAGTAGAGGTTAAATTCAAGCTCAAAAAACATAAATGCTTTTGTTCGATCGAGATGCATATGACAATGAATTATAGATTAGAGTTGTTTATGCATGATGCAATTATTATTTTCAATTGCAGCATGAACGTAACATCAGAGCCTAGTCAAGCCTGCTTTCCAAAATTTTTGTGTTTTTAGGCACGAAAAGACCACTCGAGATTGCAAGTATTTTTATTAAGAGACTATGGGCTTAAGATTTTATTTTTGATGGATATCGAATTTTTTTAGGCTTGCAAATTTAGTTAAATTCATTAAATATTTTGAGTTGGATAGAAATCTTGGTATTAGCTTAGGTATTTATGGAACAAGTATATCTTTAAGGATTTGTTGAGGCCCAAGAATTTATGAGAGAAACCCCAAACTAGCCATGCTAGACTTCCTTTCACACATGGTATTGATCATGTTTCACATCCGTTTTGTTCACTTCATGCATAGCTCCATCACTTCTTTTCCCACTGCATGCACGCCTCTTTCTCTCATCTCTAGGGTTTTTTTTTTTTTTTTTTGGTCTTCCATTCACCTATTTATACCTCCTGTTATCCCCCAATCTTATACATGTTTTAAACATCCTTAACCCAAGACTAGGTTGCTACTTGGCCTTCTCCGCAAAGACTCTATCACCCTTACCCAATACGCCACCACCCCTCACCTCACAGAAACCCAACCATTTGACCCCTATTTCAGCCCAAAAAATAGAGCAACAACAACCCTGTGCTCATCTTGTTTGGAGCCACCACATGGCTCCAGCCCCCTCCACATTGTTACCACTAGCATAGAAAACTTTGACTGGCACTCCATGCCGCTCCACATCCGCAGTGTCCCTCTCAATAAGCCACCAGCAACATCTTTGTTTTGCTCTCTCTCAACTTACTCTCTCCCTTTTAGGTCTCCCTCTCTCTCTCTCTCTCTCTCTCTCTCTCTCTCTCTCATCAGTGCTCAGCTACTCATCTTGCCAGCACAACCACAGCATCCCCCAGCTCCATTGCAACTCCTCTCGGTTAGTCTTCGTCGCATTTGGGTATCCTAGTGAAAACCTATTCTCCATGAAAATCTATTTTTAAAATTGGTCTTTTATTTTTGAAGTAGTATAGGTTTTATTTTAAATAAAAATGCTTATGTATTTATGTTGGGCCTTGGTTATTTTTGTTGGGCTATGGTTGGTTTTTAATGAAATTTATTTTTGAGTTAGGGTTATATATATCAAGTCCATATTAAAGTGAGGATGTTCTTGTTTCACAACTTTGTGTAAATTGAGTACAAATGTCAGCCATGCTTTCTAAGTTATCAAGATAGTTTAGAGTTTAAATAGTATGAGATATTAAGTGAAAATTTAGGGTTTTGAGGAATTTAGATTTTTAGAAAAATAGGTTACTTAGCGTTTCCAGTTTAAGTATTGAAAAAGATGTCAATTTTGAATATTTACGGAGTAACGTGACTATTTTATAGGTGACGATTATTAATTGTTTGGCTTTGTTGTGGAAATTTTTCTGAAAGGCTAAGAGGGCCAGGTAAGCGGAGTTCCTATGCTAGATTTGCATAAAAAGAAAATGAATTAAGGTTGGTTTGTAAAAATGTGCATGTTATGTTTTGAAAAGAAGATGTGAAAACAACCTCAGTTATGTATTTTGCATTCACTCATGAAATCTATATGAAAGACAAAAATTGCTTTTTGACATAAATAGTGTAGACCTGAGCAATATTTGACATATTTTTGAAATGTGCAAAAGATTGAATATGATATTTGAGAATTTTGTACATGTTCTATGAAAATGTTTTGAATCTGTTTTGATCATATGGAAATGATATAAATATGTTCAGTACATGGTTTGATATCATGATATGCATCTGAAAAACCTTTGGCATGACTTATCTGTTTTTATTCTAATTCTGATATGATGATACTAGCTCATGTGATATGTTTGGTACCAACATGATATAATATGATATGAGTACACCCACTTTGAAAGCAAAGTGGTCTTTTATGTATTCTTTCCTATGTGCACACTCGGGGTTCTAAGAATGAATTAGGGGATTTTCACAATATGATATTGCATGGTTTAGTCACCGGGGATAACACAACCATACCACGAGGATTAAACATAGTGTATGATATGATATGGTGACGTGATATGATATGATATGATACAATATGATATGATATGATAAGATAAGAAGAAGATGTTCAATTATGTTATGCCAAAGAGTTTTGAATATTAACAGTTGGATTTTTATTATGAAAAGATTGAAAAGTTGCTATGATTTTCTGATAATACATTTTAAGATGTGCATATGAAAATGAAATGTTTTGTTTTTGCATACCGAATTTTTTGAAAAAGCTCATGTTTACATACTAGTATATGTTTTCTGCTTACTGATTTGTTGATAACTCACCCCTTATCTCCACAACATTTTTTCAGACAATCTTAATGGTTCAGCTAGAGAGCAACAGTAGGCAATGTTAGGGAGCTTTGATGATCGTAGAGGAATAAGTGCCAAGGGTACAGTACTTATTTAAGAGTCATAGTTAGTAAATTGTTTATTTTCAGTTAATTCAATATGTTAAGGATATTTTCGAGTCTTAGGGGAGTTTTTAATTTATTTTATTGAGAATTTCTTTGTTTTGTTGTCCCTATGAAGGAGCATGGATATTTGGGTGAGCAAATGAATTAATATTTTATAAAATTTTTTAGATTTTATAGTTGTGATAATGGAATTGATATTAAGTAATAAGATCTAACTCTCTAGACCTCCGGGATCAGGGTGTTACAATGAAGGTGTGACAAGTTTAATAAAACAAGCTTTGCAAAGAAAATAATTAACTGGGCCCATCATGATAAGGGAAATTGTTATGGCCATAGAACGCATTTTTTCTTTTCATCTAATGGAAATTGTCAACACATAGTTGAGAGCATAAACACAACGTCCCAATATCATCAATCTTTCTTGATGAAATAGTTGGAAACTTCTAAATCATTCATAAGCTTGTTTGTGCAATAATATATACTATTGAGTCTATTTCATATGTTCATCTTTTTTTTTTTTTTTTTGCTTGAAAATCTTAAATTTTGACAAATTTTTCAATACATTCTTTTTCGGGAGACATTAAGAGGATGCTTGCATATATGAGAAATGCTTTATCTATAAAGAGATCTTATAAAAAGTCAACATATAATTTGACTTGACTTGATGTGGTACATTAGATTGTAAAACTACTATTATTATAAAGTAGATCTCACATATTATATGAAATAATGTTAGTTTATTAGTTTACTTTTTAAAAATATCTTTATAACTATTGTTAACGTCGTGTTTTGTACGTCTTTGGGCTGGACTCCTCCTGGACTCGAGCCTTCTCTATTACCTGCACACATAAACTCACTCCTAACTCTAGCGGTTGGGTGGGCAGCTGGATGGAGCCTCCAATGCCTAAGTCAGATTATGAAGAGATAAAATGGCTTGAGTTAGGTTTCTCGAATTACCTCTATCCAGTGCTTGAGGGTGAATCTTATACCTGTCCCAGGGGCAGGGAGCTCCATGTCGTGCTTCTCTACCCACGAAGTGGCCCATGCCAGAGCCTATTAATGCGGCGTGGTTTGGGGAGGCCATAAGGTCGTGAAGTCCCTTCAAGGTGGCGTGCCACTCCTTCCATGGCGAAAGGGGAGCTGGGTGCTTTCTAGATCACAACCCACCTAGCCCTTCAGCTTGACTCGCGTTCTCCAGGGGCTAGGGAAACTGCGGATGGGTTTCCAGGAGTCAAACGGGCCTAGGGCCTTGGGCTAGGCATCACATCCACTTGGGTTGGGCTGATCTTCTTGGGAAATTTCCCCCCAACAGTTACCCCATAAATTCCTATTGGAAGGTTTCGATGGGAATTCCAACAATCCTTGGTTTCCCTGCTTCTGGCACTAATCGGCCGTAATCGATTCCCCTCCCCTGCTAGGAGGTTCTTGAGATCAGTTGCGTCAGGTCTCTTACGTGGTCGAACCTGAGACTTGGCGGGTCAGTGGTTCACTTTTCCTCAAGATGATATGTCCATATGGCCTCTTTATTGCACCCACCGAGACCCACGTCATACAATGTGCATGGTGGTTTGAAATAGTTCTTACCACATTCCCCTTCTGTCGCTTCGAATTTACCAAGATTGGGTGGCTACTCTGCCCCTACCATTTGGGCCCCTATATATATAGTCGCTAGGGATGGGCCAGATGTCTATCATTTCCAAACTCTCGGCATTGCTCTATCACCACTCTGGATTCTGGCCTTCATCTTCACTGTTCTTCTTTGGCTCCTGAAAAGTCTACTCGTCTAGCTCCAAAGGGCTCATGGGATCATAAGGCCACAGGGTCTTCTATTCAGGCCAGCCCACCCCCCGGGGCAGGGTTTACCGGGGCCCCTGTGGATAGTCGAGGGTCCATTGGGTCTTCATGGCGCTCATTGGTGGCTACTTCCTATTTGGAAACCTTGAGACAAACATTTGAGATTCCAAAACGCATGGTTCTCGACATTCCGCAACTAGACAAAGGGGTTGTGGATCCCAAGGGTTATGCCTACAAGGTGGCGCTATTCCCTTCCATGTTCCTCTACGGTCTTTGGTTGCCCTTCTGCTTCCCGGTGCTCGACTTGGTGGACATGGTTGGCATGATACCTGCCCAACTCCTTCCTAAAGCATGGAGGATTCTGGTGGGTTGCTGTGTGATTTGGCAACAAGCCCTGGAAAAGACCCGTGACACTTGGACTAAGCTCATAAGCAGGGAGTTCTTCCTCAGTCATTGTGTGTTGAAGAGGAGAGGTAACATCTACGACTTATACCTCGTCTATTTGTTAGTTTGCCTATAGCGGGAATACAACAAGAGGACTTCGGGCTCCTAACACTTCTTTTTCATTATCGGTGTTGGATGGGAATATCCCCTAGAGCAGTCTTTGGAACAAAGCTACCCCATACGAGTGAACTGGGTGTGGTGCTTGAGGAGGAACCTTTAAGGTCACCGGCGATGCCAGGGGAGACTCGTCGTATCGAAATTGTACGGGAATGGGTCGTCGTCCACCCAGAAGAAGTTTGGTCCAATGCACTACTAAGTGAGAGTAGCTTGAGGCAATACCTCCCTGCGCATGCAGCTTTGCATTGGTCAGGGTCCTCAATCCCGCTAGGCCCCATTAGTCATCCGTCAATTTGGCAGTCCGTCAATCCCCCAATGGAGGGAAAAGGGATGAAATCATAACATAACTCTCCAGATAAGCTAGACTCTGATGATGATGACACTCCCTACTTCCCTAATTAGTCTTTTGCGGGAGCTTCTATTCGTAAGCCCCAATTGCAAGGTGGTGGGAGAGGGATTGTCGTGCTTCTGTGCTACTTCCTACTTCAAGGGCGCTTGGGGAGTCGGAGTCCTCCTCACGAGGTCGTGCTCCTTGCTTGTCTCCTACAATTGCTGGCGATGCCTCTTTGCTTTCCTCAAGGGAAAGGCGCCTAACCTCCCTATTTTCCCACGTCTCCCAAGCCTATTCCTCCAAGATCCAATCGAGCCTAGAAGGGACACCTCAGGCATCTATAGTGGGGCACCATAGACTTGGGTCTCCTTTGGTGGCGCTTCAAACATTCCTACTTAGGTTTGGCTCTAAATTCATATTTCTATATTTTGGTGCCCTTCCAATATTTTTCTCGTGATATTGTTGGACTTTTTTCTGGCAGGTTACTAGCCTGCTACCAACCCAGTGTTGGGCGATCAGTGGGAATCCAGCCTTAGGGGTCACATGCTTCTTTTTCCAGTTCCTACAGTCTCCCTGCAACTCGTAATTGACGTGGGATTACCTGCAAAGCCCAAGGGTTACACCCCTAATTTACAGGAATGCCTGTGTTATTTAGAGTCTAAGTTGCGAAGGTCCCAGGAGGAGGTAGACATGTGCCATCTTGACATGGCGCACGAGTCGTAGGTGTGGGAGACCTTAAGGGAATGCTAGACAACAAGATGGAGGAGCTCACGGAACTCCATGCTCCGCATGTCTCTCTTTCTAGAAGGTATGACTCTGGGAAGTCTTCCCGTAGATATGCCAAAGAAAAGTTCCTGCAGGTTGGCCAGACCTTCTCGAAGAGGATAAAGACCGTTAAGGTTGTGAGTGCTGAAAGGGAGGAGCTGAGGTCTGTTTCCTAGCAGCATTGGTTTGAGCTGTCACGGGTGTGGCAGGTCAAGGATGAGGCATGGTGCCACAGGGTCCTTTCCAATAGGGAAGCGTTGAGGATATATCTACTGACAAACCTCGTGTGTTATCTACTCTCACTGGATCCTGAGTTCCCGGGGCTGGGCCCTACAGATTTGAAGGCTGGAGCTCAAATGAGGGTGGACTTGATTCCCAGTATGTTCACAGCCATGCCCAAGGCACCAACAGTGGCCTCGAGGCCTCTAGAAAGGGACCCCGCCGATTGGAGGAGGAGCCATAAGTAGGTCGAGGGGCCTTTAGCTTTGCTATTTTCTTTTTCTTCACTCATAGACATTTGCAAAGCTTTTATGATTTTGACATTGGTGGCTAGGCAACCCTTATTTTGGTTGGTTTATTTAATCCTCTGATGTTTATTGCGTGTGTGCTTCTTTGGTCCACACCTCGCGTTCCCTCCCTTTTTTTTGTACATCCTCTACCACAACGAGTTGAGTGGCATGCCTCACATGGGATGTGATAGGTTATAGGTCGTGTTAGTCCCCTCTATTAGAGGGTGATGTGGTCGATGAGGTCTGCTCATGCTTTTTTGTACTTGTTGAGGGAACAATGCAATATTTTTCACGCTGATGTAACCCCAAGGTATGCAAGTTCTTTGAACCTTGGAAAATGAGCCAGCATTCCATGCCTATATATAGTCTTGCCTACCTTAGTCATTCATCACTAGCTTCTCGCTTGGGTCTTCCAGCGTTTTGAAGCTCTGTCCTCTCGTTTTGTTCACATTTGGTCATTCCCAACTTTGATGGCATTTGAACCCGGGGCTGGCCCAATGGAGGGACCTCATGGTGTTGCAGTTCCTTTGGACCTCCTACGAATGCTCCTTCCACAATCATGTCGTTCTTTGTCGCTAGAAGGTGTTTTGAGGATGGGGCATGCCCTCACCCCCATCACAGGATCGTTCAGTGGGTTTCTCTGCCTCGGGACTCCTCGCACAGTCCGTGGTCCATTAGTATATCCTTGTTGGCAGTCATTGGTGGGGCATTTTATCCTGCACCAGCCCTTCATCGCCTAGTGTCTTCTAGAGGAGGGGTAGCCTCTATCAGTTTCCCTCATATGGGTTTCAATCCCTCATGGGAGTGATGGGTGCTTGTCTCTTCTCCCTCTCTTCGACCCTCTCCGATTATCCTGCAGTGTGGCCTCTTATAGGTGGTTGTCGACCCACCATGGGCTGCCACTTCTCTCATGGGCAGACTTGCACACTTAGCAATACTCGAGACTATTTACAATATAGCCTATTCATGATCTCGTATGCAAGGCCCTCCTTTTGAGCGCGCTTCACAGTCAAAGTCGCAATAGAAACCCCAATTTGCTTGGTCGGTTAGCTGTGGCGGGACCCCGAGGCCTTTGTGGATAATGCAAGTAGTCTCACATTCCTCATAGGGAGAGGTTCATCTTTCCCTCAGGGGAACATTCCCGTGCCGGGGAGCATTCCTAAATAACGTGTGTAACAGCCCGCTAAAATTATCAGTTTTGGATTCTTTCCCGACAGCAATCACATCTCTCTCGTCTTAACCCTCTATCTTTAGTTATTTATGTTTAACATAGTTGATTTGGTTGGCTGTAGACTGTGTAGTTAGTGTTTGTGGAGTTCGCTGCGTAGTTGTGAAACGAAGTGTGGTTGTGAAGTGTTAGGCTTGATTTTGTAGTTTTGTGGACTGTGCTGTGAAGTATAGGCGTGAGATGGATGCCGTAGATGTGATACGGCGGGTTGTGTGAAGAGAATACGCGTGTAGCGTATTCTGTGTAATGCAGCGACGCGCCGCGCGACATGCACTGTAGTGATGTGGGTCGTAGAAGGAAGGGAGTACGCATGTAGTGTACTCCGTGTGGTATGGCGATGCATCGTGTGATGTGCATCGTGTTGATGAGTGTTGTAGCGAAGGAAGTACGCGTAGCGCGTACTCCGTGTCGCGTAGCGATGCACCGTGAGACGTGTATCGCAGTGATGGGTTTTGTAGTGTGAATGGAAGAGAGTTCACGTGAGTGTACTCTGTACTAAGTCGTGATACACCGGATGGCGTGTCACGAAGGGTTGAATGGCGTAGCAGAGAAGTGTGGAGCGTATGGTGTAATGTTGGGAAACTGTATGACAGTGTCCCGAAGCAGTGATGATATGGATTATAGTCCGGGATGACTGGTGTCATCTTGTGGTTGACTATGGCTAAGAGTATATGGATTGAGAAATGAGTTGTTTGTTTGGTTGTTATTGATAATTTTAATGAACTTGTTTTAGTGCAAAGGCTTTCTGAAGTCAATTTATCTCTTCCGAGTATAGTGAAACCTCAAGTTGGCCGTGGTGTTGCAAGTGCTTACAATATGGCAATTGAGTTCAGAAGTGAAAATCTTAAGGACTTGAGTGTTCCTCTTCCAGCTGTTGTGCAGTTCCTCGTGTCTCGCGCTCTATTCTCATAGAACGCGACGATCGAGGTAAGTTAGCCTCTAACTTACTATCAGTTTATTGTGTATGTGTGATGGGTAAGAGAACTATAATTTATGTATGTATGTTCTCGTATATGCCATGTCATGCTATGTCATTACATGTTTATCTGCTATGTATGATTTAATCTCTCATGAATAATTATCTGTTACATAATCTTTTCTGTCATACAATATTGTATGTTATAAGTATGCCATGTTAAGTATGCCATAAGATACATGTATGCCATTAAATGTTTATGATTAAATCATATTGTGCCATTTACAAGCATACGCCATGTTAGAAAAGTATATGATATTAAATAATATCTCATGCATTAAGAAAGATAAGACATGTTATGTTACGTATAATACGTGGGGCCACAACAACTGTGGAGTACGTATTATATTTTATGTTACGTATAATGCGTGGGGCCACAACAACTGTGGAGTACGTATTATATTTTATGTTACTTATAATGCGTGGGGCCACAACAACTGTGGAGTACGTATTATATTTTATGTTACTTATAATGCGTGGGGCCACAACAACTGTGGAGTACGTATTATATTTTATGTTACTATAATGCGTGGGGCCACAACAACTGTGGAGTACGTATTATATTTTATGTTATTATAATGCGTGGGGCCACAACAACTGTGGAGTACGTATTATATTTTATGTTACTTATAATGCGTGGGGCCACAACAACTGTGGAGTACGTATTATATTTTATGTTACTTATAATGCGTGGGGCCACAACAACTGTGGAGTACGTATTATATTTTATGTTACTTATAATGCGTGGGGCCACAACAACTGTGGAGTACGTATTATATTTATGTTACTTATAATGCGTGGGGCCACAACAACTGTGGAGTACGTATTATATTTTATGTTACTTATAATGCGTGGGGCCACAACAACTGTGGAGTACGTATTATATTTATGTTACTTATAATGCGTGGGGCCACAACAACTGTGGAGTACGTATTATATTTTATGTTACTTATAATGCGTGGGGCCACAACAACTGTGGAGTACGTATTATATTTTATGTTACTTATAATGCGTGGGGCCACAACAACTGTGGAGTACGTATTATATTTATGTTACTTATAATGCGTGGGGCCACAACAACTGTGGAGTACGTATTATATTTTATGTTACATGAAGTATGGGGCCACAACAACTGTGGAGCATACACTACATGAGACACAGCAATTGTGACATGTAGAATACGTGGGGCCACAACAACTGTGGAGTACGTATTATATTTTATGTTATGTGTATTCATGGGGCCACAACAACTGTGGAGCATGAAGTATGGGGCCACAACAACTGTGGAGCATACACTACATGAGACACAGCAATTGTGACATGTAGAATACGTGGGGCCACAACAACTGTGGAGCATACACTACATGAGACACAGCAATTGTGACATGTAGAATACGTGGGGCCACAACAACTGTGGAGTACGTATTATGTTTTATGTTACTTGAATACGTAGGGCCACAACAACTGTGGAGTACGTATTAACGCACGTTATTAATCAAGACAATTGAATAAGATTTCAAGTTTATGTTAAGTCCAGTTTCAGATCAAATACATGATAAGTCAAGTTTTAGATCAAGTCCATGTTATGTTATACTCACGTACATGTTATGTTCAAGTTTATGTTATTTTCAAGTTCTTATTTATGTTATGCAGGTTTACGTTCATGCTATATTTCAAGTCCATGTTATGTTTCATGTTCATGTTATGTTGTTTGTTCATGTTATGTTTTAAGCTTAAGTTCATGCCATTTTAAGTCAAGTTCAGTTCACGCTTAAGTTCTGGTTAAGTCATGCTATATGTCAAGTTATACTATGTTTATGTATGACTATAATTATGCATTTATGCTTTTACTGCCATGCATGCATTTTTAACCTGTGTGTGAGTTTTATGTTAACTTACTGAGATTTGTAATCAAATCTCACTGTGGTAGTCCCAACTACCATTCCCCCCGAATGGTAGATCTTGTTACAGGACCCAAAGGAGAATTGGAATCTGACCAACTGAATACGGTCGACTAGGCCACGGTGCGATGTTGATGATGGTATAGTATTTAACTTAGGTTAATACTTGTACTTTTGGAGTTGTATCTCAAGTATTCTTTTGATCACAACCATTTTAGACTAGTGTGGTGATCACGGCTTTTTAGTATGCCTTTATGTATGAAATATGTTTCAAGTATTTGGGATATTTTTGGTTTGGTGCATAGTTTTGCTAAAGAGAAAAATTATCCGCTGCGAATATTGCATAATGCTAGATGCATGTTAGGAACATTGCATCTTATCTGTCATGAACGGGGGCAGGTAACCTTGTGTTGCATGTCTCGACGCTTCAAATGTCCGTTTAATCCCAAGCGGAATTTGGGGGCGTCACAGGTGGTATCAGAGCAATACGTCTCTGGGTTGTAAATCCATATGTTCTTAGGAAATGCACCAAATACTAGGTTTGAGATTTTAGTCTTCATTAGGCTTGAATTTCTTTGAGATCATGTGCAGAAAAGCGATATAGTGTTAGAGTTCACAAACACACATGATCAGTTAGCAGATTTATTCGCAAAACCTTTACCAGAAGATAGATTATGTATGATTAGAAGAGAAATAGGTATGAAGCATGTTACGAATATCTCTTAAAGGATAAAACCAGAGTTCATAAATATAGAGATATTTTTTTTAATAAAATGCTTCTACATAAACTTGAGGTTCTTAGCCTCATGTTGGAGACGCTCATTCTCTTCATACAATATCATATCATCCCTATTCATGGGAACTGGCAAACGGAATGAAGAATCCAGTAGAGTTTTCAGCTGTTTATTCTGCTGCCGAAGGATTCCTTCCCTGGTGTGAGACTCTTGAACAATTCGTTGTAGTACAACAATTTGTTCTTTAAGCCTTTCAACCTCATTGTTTTTGGCTTGTACCCGCTGGGAAAAAGCCACAATAGAGGATGAGTAGCGAGTCCCAAGACTCACCAAGTCATAGATAGCATCGGAGTCTGACTTATTAGCCATACTAGTATTTTCTTGCTGCATCATGGCACCAATGGCAGCTGCAGAAAGGACAGGAGGTTGAGGTGCTGAATACCTCATGGATGGATCTAGGGAAATGTTAGAAGATTGAGCCATTGAGAAAAGAACTGAAAACTTAAGGCGAGAATGTTGAAGGAATGCAGAGGAGTTATAGAGATGAGAATAAGTTTTGATGCATATTGGATTGAGTTGAAGACTGACTTTATAGAGATAACATAAAGAAGAAGACAAACTAGTTTCTCTTCAAATCTTATTTAGTCAAAAGAAATACAAGATATGCTGGACACGCTTTGTCAAAAGTTTCTTACTAAGCCAGCTAGATTAACAGTAGTTTGTCCCTATTTCTCTAGAAAACGATGAACCTCTGCTGGTTATCTGTCGATGTTGACCCTGTATCTGAATCCTTTCTCGTTCCAGCTCTTCTATTCGTGGTTGCAGATCATGAGCATACCAATCTGCAAATTTCTTCAACTCTTGGTTTTCTTGCTGTAGCCTTTTATTCTCCATATCCTTATTAGCAAGCTTCTGTTGTAACTCAGATAATTCGGATGTTAAGATGATCAATCTCACTTACCCTCGTCAGTAACCTCCGAGACATGATCGTAACAGAGGCAGCATATTGACTACTGAGCTTCCATGATTCTGTAATAATCTCAGAATCAGTCCTACTAGAAGAACAGTTCGCTGCTCCTATCGTAGTATTGACGACCTCAGGAGAAAAGATTGATGGTTGATGCGTCAAGGGTTCCTGATTCAAGTCTGGAACATTAGTGGAAGAGTTTTGCCCAGCCATTATTTTGTTATGGAAAAACAAAACACAGGTCAAGAAGCGATGTTTTTCTTTACCGATGGATGAAGATGATCCTGTTTCTTTATAGAAACTCAAAGCCTTCAATCACGTTTGTTATCAACATCAGGCGTTTGTTCAAATCGCCAGCTGTATTAAATTCATAGAGTAGGCCCCTAGACTTTGCAGCACTTGTCGGGTGACGGACGGTTCTTTTTTTTCAAACTATCTACAGTGTTTTAAGCGTGTTTTACGTTTGTACTTGCGTCGATTTCGAGGACGAAATCTTCTTTTTAGGAGGGAGGATGTAACAGCCCGCTAAAATTATCAGTTTTGGATTCTTTCCCGACAGCAATCACATCTCTCTCGTCTTAACCCTCTATCTTTAGTTATTTATGTTTAACATAGTTGATTTGGTTGGCTGTAGACTGTGTAGTTAGTGTTTGTGGAGTTCGCTGCGTAGTTGTGAAACGAAGTGTGGTTGTGAAGTGTTAGGCTTGATTTTGTAGTTTTGTGGACTGTGCTGTGAAGTATAGGCGTGAGATGGATGCCGTAGATGTGATACGGCGGGTTGTGTGAAGAGAATACGCGTGTAGCGTATTCTGTGTAATGCAGCGACGCGCCGCGCGACATGCGCTGTAGTGATGTGGGTCGTAGAAGGAAGGGAGTACGCATGTAGTGTACTCCGTGTGGTATGGCGATGCATCGTGTGATGTGCATCGTGTTGATGAGTGTTGTAGCGAAGGAAGTACGCGTAGCGCGTACTCCGTGTCGCGTAGCGATGCACCGTGAGACGTGTATCGCAGTGATGGGTTTTGTAGTGTGAATGGAAGAGAGTTCACGTGAGTGTACTCTGTACTAAGTCGTGATACACCGGATGGCGTGTCACGAAGGGTTGAATGGCGTAGCAGAGAAGTGTGGAGCGTATGGTGTAATGTTGGGAAACTGTATGACAGTGTCCCGAAGCAGTGATGATATGGATTATAGTCCGGGATGACTGGTGTCATCTTGTGGTTGACTATGGCTAAGAGTATATGGATTGAGAAATGAGTTGTTTGTTTGGTTGTTATTGATAATTTTAATGAACTTGTTTTAGTGCAAAGGCTTTCTGAAGTCAATTTATCTCTTCCGAGTATAGTGAAACCTCAAGTTGGCCGTGGTGTTGCAAGTGCTTACAATATGGCAATTGAGTTCAGAAGTGAAAATCTTAAGGACTTGAGTGTTCCTCTTCCAGCTGTTGTGCAGTTCCTCGTGTCTCGCGCTCTATTCTCATAGAACGCGACGATCGAGGTAAGTTAGCCTCTAACTTACTATCAGTTTATTGTGTATGTGTGATGGGTAAGAGAACTATAATTTATGTATGTATGTTCTCGTATATGCCATGTCATGCTATGTCATTACATGTTTATCTGCTATGTATGATTTAATCTCTCATGAATAATTATCTGTTACATAATCTTTTCTGTCATACAATATTGTATGTTATAAGTATGCCATGTTAAGTATGCCATAAGATACATGTATGCCATTAAATGTTTATGATTAAATCATATTGTGCCATTTACAAGCATACGCCATGTTAGAAAAGTATATGATATTAAATAATATCTCATGCATTAAGAAAGATAAGACATGTTATGTTACGTATAATACGTGGGGCCACAACAACTGTGGAGTACGTATTATATTTTATGTTACGTATAATGCGTGGGGCCACAACAACTGTGGAGTACGTATTATATTTTATGTTACTTATAATGCGTGGGGCCACAACAACTGTGGAGTACGTATTATATTTTATGTTACTTATAATGCGTGGGGCCACAACAACTGTGGAGTACGTATTATATTTTATGTTACTTATAATGCGTGGGGCCACAACAACTGTGGAGTACGTATTATATTTATGTTACTTATAATGCGTGGGGCCACAACAACTGTGGAGTACGTATTATATTTTATGTTATTATAATGCGTGGGGCCACAACAACTGTGGAGTACGTATTATATTTTATGTTACTTATAATGCGTGGGGCCACAACAACTGTGGAGTACGTATTATATTTTATGTTACTTATAATGCGTGGGGCCACAACAACTGTGGAGTACGTATTATATTTATGTTACTTATAATGCGTGGAGTACGTATTATATTTATGTTACTTATAATGCGTGGGGCCACAACAACTGTGGAGTACGTATTATATTTTATGTTACATGAAGTATGGGGCCACAACAACTGTGGAGCATACACTACATGAGACACAGCAATTGTGACATGTAGAATACGTGGGGCCACAACAACTGTGGAGTACGTATTATATTTTATGTTATGTGTATTCATGGGGCCACAACAACTGTGGAGCATGAAGTATGGGGCCACAACAACTGTGGAGCATACACTACATGAGACACAGCAATTGTGACATGTAGAATACGTGGGGCCACAACAACTGTGGAGTACGTATTATGTTTTATGTTACTTGAATACGTAGGGCCACAACAACTGTGGAGTACGTATTAACGCACGTTATTAATCAAGACAATTGAATAAGATTTCAAGTTTATGTTAAGTCCAGTTTCAGATCAAATACATGATAAGTCAAGTTTTAGATCAAGTCCATGTTATGTTATACTCACGTACATGTTATGTTCAAGTTTATGTTATTTTCAAGTTCTTATTTATGTTATGCAGGTTTACGTTCATGCTATATTTCAAGTCCATGTTATGTTTCATGTTCATGTTATGTTGTTTGTTCATGTTATGTTTTAAGCTTAAGTTCATGCCATGTTAAGTCAAGTTCAGTTCACGCTTAAGTTCTGGTTAAGTCATGCTATATGTCAAGTTATACTATGTTTATGTATGACTATAATTATGCATTTATGCTTTTACTGCCATGCATGCATTTTTAACCTGTGTGTGAGTTTTATGTTAACTTACTGAGATTTGTAATCAAATCTCACTGTGGTAGTCCCAACTACCATTCCCCCCGAATGGTAGATCTTGTTACAGGACCCAAAGGAGAATTGGAATCTGACCAACTGAATACGGTCGACTAGGCCACGGTGCGATGTTGATGATGGTATAGTATTTAACTTAGGTTAATACTTGTACTTTTGGAGTTGTATCTCAAGTATTCTTTTGATCACAACCATTTTAGACTAGTGTGGTGATCACGGCTTTTTAGTATGCCTTTATGTATGAAATATGTTTCAAGTATTTGGGATATTTTTGGTTTGGTGCATAGTTTTGCTAAAGAGAAAAATTATCCGCTGCGAATATTGCATAATGCTAGATGCATGTTAGGAACATTGCATCTTATCTGTCATGAACGGGGGCAGGTAACCTTGTGTTGCATGTCTCGACGCTTCAAATGTCCGTTTAATCCCAAGCGAAATTTGGGGGCGTCACAACGTGGTCTCCTTCAGGAAGGTCTATCATTCCCACAAGGAAGCTTTCGTTCATTCCCTTACTGGAGTTTTCCCACACGAGGTGATTTTCCTCAGGGGACATCCTTTATTCTCTCAGGGGAGCGTTCATTTATTCCCTTATGGAAGCTTTCCCGCACGAGGTGGTTTTCCTCGTGGGAGGTCCATCATTCCCTCATAAGAGCCTTCATTCATTCCCTTACGGGAGCTTTCCGGTGTGAGGTGCATTGCCTCAGGAGAGGTCGGTCATTCCCTCAGGGGAGCCTTCATTCATTCCCTTACATGAGCTTTTCCGCTTGAGTTGCGTTACCTCAGGGGAGGATCGTTAATTCCCTCATGGGAGCTTAAACGCACAAGGTGGTTTTCCTTGGGGAGGTTCGTCATTCCCTCAGGGGAGCCTTCGTTCATTCTCTCACGGGCGCTTTCCCACACGAGGTGCATTGCCTCAGGGGAGGTCAGTCATTCCTTCAGGGGAGCCTTCATTCATTCCTTTACAGGAGCTTTTTCACATGAGTTGCGTTGCCTCAGTGGAGGATCATTAATTCCCTCATGGGAGCTTTAACGCATAAGGTGGTTTTCCTCAGGAGAGGTTCGTCATTCCCTCAGGGGACATTCCCTCAGGGGAGCCTTCGTTCATTCTCTCACTGGAGCTTTCCCACCTGAGGTGCATTGCCTTGAGGGAGGTTGGTCATTCCCTCAAGGGAGCCTTCATTCATTCCCTTACAGGAGCTTTTTCACGTGAGTTGCATTGCCTCAGGGGAGGATCGTTCATTCCCTCAGGGGAGCTTTAACGCACAAGGTGGTTTTCCTCGGGGGAGGTTAGTCATTCCCACATGGAAGCCTTCATTCATTCCCCTACGGGAGCTTTCCCGCACGAGGAGCGTTTTCTTAGGGAAGGATCATTCATTTGCTCAGGGGAGCTTTCTCGCACCCGAGCGCATTCCTACGTGAGGCATGTTTCCTTGGGGAAGGTTATGTAGTTGAATCGGGTAGTCCTGGGACTATCCCGAGACTATCTTACTATTTACAAATTATCTTATTATTATTCACAGATTTATCATCTTTTCACATTTCATCTCATCTGTGTAACTTAATGAGGCCTAAATGTCTCCATTTTTCCATTCCATTAATTCTTATTTCAATGCTTGTTTACATAAAAAAAAAAAAAAAAAAAAATTTCCAACAATTGGAATGGAAGGAATTTTGAGATTAAGCTCGCTTTCAGAAGAGGTTAAATTCAAGTTCAAAAAACATGAATGCTTTTGTTCGATCGGGATGCATACGACAATGAATTACAGCTTAGAGTTGTTTATGAATGATGCAATTATTATTTTTAATTTCAGCCTAAAGGTGACAAGTTTAATAAAACAAGCTTTGGAAAGCAAATAATTAGCATGGCCCATTATAAGGGAAATTGTTATGGCCACATAGCTGCGTTTTTTTTCATCTATTGGAAATTGTCTATACATATATAGTTGAGAGCATAAACGAAACGTCCCAATATCATTAATCTTTCTTGCTGAAATAGTTGGAAACTTATAAATCATTTATAGGCTTGTCTATAGAGTAATATATACTATTAAGTCTATTTCATATATTCAATTTTTTTATATTTGAAAATCTTAAATTTCGACAAATCTTTCAATTCATTCTTTTTCCATAGACATCAAGAGGATGCTTGCATGTATGTGAAATACTTTATCTACAAAGAGATCTTATAGAAAGTAAATTTACAATTTGACATGACTTGATGTGGTACATTAAATTATAAATCTACATTTATTGTAAAGTAGATCTCATGTATTATATTAAATAATGTTAGTCTATAGGTTTATTTTTGTGGGATATCTTGGTAACTATAATACTGCATATATATAAATAATATGAGGAGGTAATTAGGAAATGACATGATGAAATGGAGTCGAGGAAAACACAAATGAAGTAACAAATCCAAAGTGACACATCCCTAAAACAATAATTGGTATATATTAGAGTAAACACATGTTTGATCGTTTTGAAGAACAAAATAGTTAGATATGAAGAAAAAGAAATATATATGTTTGGCTCTGATCACTTTCCATGATCAGCCAACTGTTTGATGAACTCATCCAAATTTGTATCTGAACTTCCTCCTAACTCATCCACCAACAACTTTGCGTTTGAGTACTGGTCCGCACCCATTGGCCATGTCAATCACAACTCCTGCAGTGATCCCCTCCAATATCGAGTTCCCCTTGCAGTGATTCACGAACACACCCACGGCTGGGTGGCTCAGTATTGAGACCTGCGGCACCCATCCCTTTATTACAAATCCTCTACCCTCCATGCGATCTTCGAACCCATCAGGAATCATGCCATGATCAGCATTCGACTGCTTCGACTCGTCTTCACGAGGCACCCTCAACCACAAAACAAAGTGGATGCCGCTTTGCTCTAACCCAGCAATCAGCATTTCCATTTGCCTTTGTGTCAACACAGTATGGCTACCAAAGTGGACATAGACAATTGAGTTGTTCGAACAAGCATCCAACCAATTCATTAGCTCATGGCATGGTACAGCGCTTACTCCACCTCTAACAATGTATTCCTATAAATCACCATTCTCATGAGGCAATATGGGTCCTATACAACCCACACTTGATCATTTCAGAGTTCTTTCTTCATAAGCGTAAAGTAAACGTTCTCCAACTCGATGAACAAGTTGAACACCATCCCCCAACTCACCATATTGGCCAGCATGTCGTTTCTAAAAAATTCCAAATCCGAGTCCCCTTTTAGGTTTTTATAATGTCTGAGAATCTGCCACCATGGGAATGCTGAAAGTTCCGAATATTTGGAAAAGGAACTTGAAAATCGATATCCTGATCTAGATCAACGTTTTCTAGTGGATCGCGACACGGAGAGAAAGCAACCGAGATCCCCAAGGCACTAGAAGGTGAGAAGACTATCTGTGGAACATTGAGCTCGCAAGCTAGGTCATTTGTCCAGCCGAGTAAGAAATCGAAGATAATAGCAATACGAGGCGAGGAATGAGATCGGAACCATTGGAGTAGGATAGGACAGTGAAGGTCACATACGGTGCGCATGGTAGGAAGGCGCCTCTTCTGCAGAGGAGCTGTAATATTAGGAGATGGTTTGATAGTAAGATGTTTTGAATTTTAAAATAAAATATTAAAATATTATATTTTAATATTATTATTGTTTTAAAATTTGAAAATGTTAAAAAAAAGTTGAATTAGTTTTTATATTTTATATGAAAATTTAGAAAAGTTGTAATGATAAAATGAAATTTTTGAATTTGAGATAAAATTTTTGATTGGCCAAACCAAACCTAAGAGAAGAAGGGTGCATGGAGAAGTAAGGTTGATGCAGAGGAAGGTTAGAGGTGGTGACAAAAACGGTGACAGCGAGGCAGCGGGTGAGCAGGCGGTAGGAAAGGTCGAGCAAAGGTATGATATGGCCTGAGGTTGGGTACAGATAAGCGGCAATGTGCACGCCATTGGTAGACATGAATGAGACGCAAACCTTGGGGTGACTATTTGGTGGGCAATGGCTCTAAACCTTGTTAACCTTGTGCTTATATATAAAAGAGGAATAATGCTCTTTATTTCCTTATCTTTTTCTACTCATTTTAATCGTTAATATATTTAATTTTTTAAATATTTATTTATTAATTAAAAAAGTAATTATTAATATATTAATATTTTTTTATATATTTAAAAAATACAAAAAAAATGTAAATTTTACCTAAGGACTATCACTCTGTTTGGGATTCCTCAACTTTATATGCGCAGTGATAGTGATAAGGCTGTGATAACATATATCTTGCTAATTTCCCGATCTGTTTGGACATGTGGTTGTAAATTTGAGCACTCCAATGCATTATGTAAAATCTATATTTTTGTACAATTTGAAGAAAACTGTTTAAAATAGCCCATCTAATAAATTATATATTTTATCACTTAGGACTCTCAATAAATTCTTCATTCTATCTTTTAAAATACAACATCAAAATTTACTTTTTATATTTTACATATTAATTTTTACAATATACCATAAATCAATTTATCTATTTTTTCATCAAATTATTTAAATATTATACTTTTTAATACTTTTCCTCTAATAAAAAATCAACATCAGGAGAGAAAAATTAATTTAAAATGTTTACAATGATGAATAATTTCCTCTACATCTAGTGAGCTCCTGTAGCAAAATATAAAATTAAATATAGGATACAAAATTCAATATATGGCACTTTTAAGAGAATTTCTTTATATTTTAAAGAAAATTATATTATAGAGCATCCATTGAGAGTGCTCTAATATCTAGTTTGCTACAATAACACCTCGATCCACATTTATATAATACTATTCATACTTGTATAAATACTCAATTCATTTCTCTTTTTACTTTTTACTCCTTATTCATTTCTCTATCTACTTTCTACTTTTAATTTTATTTGAAATGAATAAAATATATTAAAAATTATAATATTTAAATGATATGAAGAAAAAATTGATAAACTGATATATAGTATATATTGTAAAAGTCAGTACGTAAATAGAAAAAAAGAGTTTTAATTATTTATTTAAAAAGATAGAATGAAAAATTCATTTAAAGTTCCCTTAGAAAACACCATGGTTCTCGTCCGATGATGTTTTCCGATGGTTTTTTTTTCTTTTAACTTAATGAGTAAGAAGATATTATTTTAATAATATTATAAGTTGTTACTATAAAAATAATAATAATAATATTATTATTATTATAAATTGTTTAAAAAAATATATTTCAAAAGATCAAAAATTTACATTAAAAAATAAATAAATTAATTAAATACACTTCTTCGAATACATTGTGGATTAGCATGACCCAAATTTATGGTTTTTGATGTATGTTCTCGCTTGCTTTGCGTCGTGACTGACGTCTTTACATTCACACGTACAGTGGCAGATCTATGTAGAGCTTAGGTTTACAAAATTTAAAATAGTGCCTAAATTTTATTTATAATTTTGTGTATATCGAAATTAACTTCTAAAAGAAAGTTTATAATTTTCTTATTTTCATATGCTTTCTAAAATTATATTAAATTTCAATATATATAGAAATTTCTCTCTCCAATTTTTTCCAATAACTCTTAGATTTTTTATAATTTTTTATATATTATCTATTTTTAAGGATGTTGCCCAACTAAAATTAAATTAAAATTACAATTAGGAAAATTAATAAACATAAAAGAAATAATAAAGTTCATATTTACAAAAATAATAATGGATAATGAGTATTACTTTATCAAATATTATCATAAAAAAATCTGAAATAGACATTAAGTTATGTCTTTAAAATTTTATTATGTCTTTAAAATTTTATTTTGTGCTATTTGGCAAATTATCAAGATTTAACTTTAAATATAGTTATGATTTATGATTTTGTTTGTAATATTTTTTCATTTTATATGAACATCTTGTACCATAGAAAAATTCCCCCTAAAAAAATTGCCAATTCCGCCACTACAGTCTACATTCACAGACAATCTATCCATGAAATACAGGAAATTAGGTGTGTATTTCAATTGTAGTTCTCTCTTTTCTTACTGCTTGGCTAGAATCTGTCCATCGTGGAAACCTTCCATCATAAGATGGTTTGGAGAATAATGAAAATTTTGTAAATAGTAGTAAGATGGTTTGTGAGTGGTAGGGAGATAATTTAATATAAGAATTGATTGGATTTTGAGGAATGATAATAAAAAGTTTAATAAAAATTATTATAAAGTCAAAATATTATTAGAATATAATTATGTAATATAATTTTTATTTTGAGATTTGAAAAAGTTGAATTATTTTTTATTTGAAAAGTTAAGAAAGTTGTCATGATTAGTTTGAAAGTATTTGTATTTGAATGATGTTTAGAAAATAAATAAGATGAGATAAGATCAAATGTGACGAGATGAAAAATGTTTCCAAACATTGCCTATTTCAATAGCTAATATTTGTTCAACTAGACTAATATTTAAATAAGGTAACAAAGAGCATTATTATGCTAAATTAGTTCTAACTGTAGAATATATGGACTGAGCTTTAGGGATCTTGGATTGAGCTTCATGATACACTGAATGGTCTGATGACAATACTAGTTCTTGGCTTATCTTATAGATTTCTTTTAAGAGTCAGATCACATGTCCAAAAGTGATCCCTTCTCAATTTTATAGAATAACTCTCACTTTTGACGGAAGAATATCACGTAAGAAAACAAAGAACACTTGAGTATTTACAAAAATAGACAAAATAACCAAAAAGACTCAGGTGCCAAAACCATGAACCAAACCAGACACCCAACAAACAACCCAAAACCATCAATGTCTAAGATAAGGAATACCAAGTTTGTCGATATGAATAATTCCCCGAATAGGTCCTTGTACAAAATTCACGCCACAAAATTCGTCATTATGCCCTTGAGTCCCTTTGTGACACCCCCAACTCCCACGTACGGACACGTGGAAATTGAGGCATCAGGATGATAACAACACGGGTCACACATCTCATCGTCTAGTGCCAAGTGTGTGTACATGCAACATGTGTACAAAATAAACCACACAGCAGATAATAAAGTCTTATAACTAAGTACCAGAATTTTGTTTAAATACAAACCAGTTTAAAACACATGTAAATAAAATATTATCAGTTCAACACTATTTCAAATCTAAATACATAACATAAAAACAAATACAGATAATATCAAAAGACAAGCAACTCCAAGTCAATACTCAGGCGGAGCCGCCTCCTCGGGCTCAACCTCCTCCTCCTCCTCAACCTATGTATCAAAATCTACGGTACCAAAAATGGTACTGCAGGTAAGTAATAATCCAAACGCCACAGGATAAAAATATATTAAACTCAACAATATGCATGAAAAGATGCCCAATGCACATATCCCATAAAACATATTTTTCCACGCACGCCAAAAGTCTCATTTGGCCCAAAATATTTCCTTTAAATCTTTCATCGCCATTATCCCAGATAATGGCCCAAAATCCAAATCTTAAAACCATTTCCACTTTTCCTTAACTGAATGCACCATGACCTCCCCTATGGGTCATCCGCAAGCCCTGGCTCCCTTCGTCACAACACGGGTAACGACCATGCGTGTGACTTCATAACAAGCGATGGTTAGTTCCGTGCCCCACGCATTTGTAGCCAAACAACCTCTAGCCCCCGCCAGCAGAGAGGCTATGGAGTCGGTACGAGAGCGTTACCATCCCGTCCGCTCCCGTTGTCGCCCAGCGAAAACCTAGGGGACGTCACTCAGTATATTATGCTCCCGAGTGACCAGAGGAGCTCCACCGAGATCATGCCCCATCTCGGCTTGGGGTCGTAATACACACGCACTCAAAAATCCATTTAACTCGTGAAAACCCAGTTTTCAATATTTAACACATGCATATGCGTGCACAATGCAATGCAAATGATATGACACAAATTAACCAACAATTCTCAAACATCCATAACAAACAAACAAACAAACATCTTTGTCCTCAAATCCATCCAACCCCCGACTCCTCAAACTCAGTTCGAAATAACCAACCAGTCACTAATATTTATTGTAAAAGCAATAATATATTTATATCTAAAATGAAGTTTGGAAAATACTTAGAGTGCTATATGATAATTTTTTATGGATCAACGAGCTGCAAACGGCGAAGAAAAAGCAACGTAACAGTGTAAAAACAATGTGGCTGTGGATTGTAAAATACCCACTTTTGATTGGGGACGAACCAAGACTTGAATTGATAGGGAATGGCTTAGAGGTGTTTATGAAGCTAGTGGAAGTGAGGATTGGCCGTGGGTGGTGGCGAAAATGGCGATAGAAGGCTAAAATCGGTAAAATGGAGTTGAGCTCGTGGGGCTGCTCTGGTGATGGATCAGAGCCGGAAATGGGTGATTTAGGACAGTAAAGAGTCTGTGATGAAATGGTAAAGAGGTGGTGGCCGGAGGTGAAGCGACGGCAGTGGATTAGTACAAAAGCCGTTCAGCTTGGAGTGGAGATTCCGACTTAACGGCAGCACGGATGGTGGTGAAAATTGGTGGGGAGGTTCACCAGTCGGAGGGGAGTCGAACGGTGGGGGTGGTGCACTGCACGGCAGTGGCCGACAGCTGGTCTGGGAGGCACGAAGAAACGACAGAGAAGGGGAAGAGAGAGAGAGAGAGAGAGAGAGAGAGAGAGAGAGAGAGAGAACCAGGGGAAAAGGGAAAGAAAAAGAAAGAAAAAAAAAAGAAAAAGAGAAAGAAGAAAAAGAGAAAAGAAAGGATGGGAGAAAAGAAATGAGGTCTAATCCTCACCTCTAGAGTCCAAAAACTGATCCAACGAAAACAACTTTAAAAGCTATAAAACCAAGAAAATAATTTAAATACAACATAAAGGTAAATTATAGTAAATAACTAGTAAAAACTAACAACTTAATTTTAAATCCAAAGACAAGCTAAAATAAATTAAACAGCAATTTAAACTCAAATAACAAATAAAATCTAATTAAAATCTGATAATTTAAAATAAAAGAACCATTATTTTAATTAAATTAAAATACTCCTCTAATGAAATTACACGTAAAAACGGGGTGTCACACCCTTTCTTTGCTAAAAAATCTACGATTATGTTAGCTTCTCTAAAAATATGAAGAAACCTAACATTGAGCTCAGAAACAAGAACTTTAATTTCCTCCCAAAAATCCCATAGAAACCAATACTTACAGACCCCAAAAGCCAACCAACCAACTATCACCTTTGAATCTGACTCAACCACTAAATCTCTCGCAAATCCAGTTGCTTACACATTCGTAAACCATCAGGAAGACCACGACATTCAGCAATGGCATTAGTAGCAGGACCATATGAATGAGCAAAGCCTGCCACCACCTCATTGTTATGATTTCAAATAATACCCCCTCCCCCTGACTCACTCGGGTTACCACAAGAGCCTCCATCCACATTTAATTTAAATCACCTACTTTCTGCTAGTCTCCAAGCAATTAAATTGATTGCCTTTATAACTACAGGAATAATTGGACAAGATAAAATCTCCATTACCGCCCTATCATGCTTACCCAACACTCGAAAATCTTTAATCTTTTCCGAAATTTATCTAATTAATATTTTAACTGCTCGAATAACTTCAACTGGACCAAAATTAGCCCCATCCATTCTTGCCGCACATCTAGCTCTCCATAATGCCCAAGAAATTACAATGGGAAACACTCCCCGAAGCCATCCAGCCTGAGAAGGTGTTGACGCTCTCGATCTGTCACTAGAAATTCATCATCCCCTCCCAATTCTGGATATAAGACATCCTAATACGACAAGCATTAGCAAAATAATTCCTTATTGTTTGGGCTCCTCCATCCTCATATAAAATATGGTTAACAGTTTCCATGTGTAGTCATTTAGTGATCAGAAAGTGGTCGATCATAGATTTTTCAACCTAGTGGAGAAAAAAATAAACAAACAAAGTATAAACGATGGGTTGGAGGGGGAAGAGGAGAGGAGGCTCCCTCACCCTGGACTAAAAAAAGAGTGGCTCTTGGTTTTTGGTTTTAGCTACACCTATTAATTCTTTATAGGATATAATAAAAATACTACTGTGATTTTTATAAAATATTATTTTTAAGTCCAAACGAAATTTTAATGAATTCAAAAGCATTAAGATTTTATCACGTTATGTTATGGACCACTTAATGGTGTAAACAAAACTAGTATACTTTAATACAAAGAAAATCACCTTTTTCAAATATACTTTACTAAAATCCCACAAATCACATAGTTCAAATATTGGGATTTTACCAATCTGGTTCAGATTTCATCATAGGTGGCAAACAAAGAAGTGGACCATACCCTAATTTTATTGATAACTCTAACTTATGACGAATGAATACCTTATACAAAAGGAGCAGGAGGATTACAACCGAAATCCCAAAACCAAACTCATAAAGAAAAATAAGACTGAAAGTTTATAATAAAAGAGTTACAAGTAGGGGTGTACAAGGAACCGGAGAACCCAGTCGGAGGGGAGTCGAACGGTGGGGGTGGTGCACTGCACGGCAGTGGCCGACAGCTGGTCTGGGAGGCACGAAGAAACGACAGAGAAGGGGAAGAGAGAGAGAGAGAGAGAGAGAGAGAGAGAGAGAGAGAGAGAGAAACCAGGGGAAAAGGGAAAGAAAAAGAAAGAAAAAAAAAAGAAAAAGAGAAAGAAGAAAAAGAGAAAAGAAAGGATGGGAGAAAAGAAATGAGGTCTAATCCTCACCTCTAGAGTCCAAAAACTGATCCAACGAAAACAACTTTAAAAGCTATAAAACCAAGAAAATAATTTAAATACAACATAAAGGTAAATTATAGTAAATAACTAGTAAAAACTAACAACTTAATTTTAAATCCAAAGACAAGCTAAAATAAATTAAACAGCAATTTAAACTCAAATAACAAATAAAATCTAATTAAAATCTGATAATTTAAAATAAAAGAACCATTATTTTAATTAAATTAAAATACTCCTCTAATGAAATTACACGTAAAAACGGGGTGTCACACCCTTTCTTTGCTAAAAAATCTACGATTATGTTAGCTTCTCTAAAAATATGAAGAAACCTAACATTGAGCTCAGAAACAAGAACTTTAATTTCCTCCCAAAAATCCCATAGAAACCAATACTTACAGACCCCAAAAGCCAACCAACCAACTATCACCTTTGAATCTGACTCAACCACTAAATCTCTCGCAAATCCAGTTGCTTACACATTCGTAAACCATCAGGAAGACCACGACATTCAGCAATGGCATTAGTAGCAGGACCATATGAATGAGCAAAGCCTGCCACCACCTCATTGTTATGATTTCAAATAATACCCCCTCCCCCTGACTCACTCGGGTTACCACAAGAGCCTCCATCCACATTTAATTTAAATCACCTACTTTCTGCTAGTCTCCAAGCAATTAAATTGATTGCCTTTATAACTACAGGAATAATTGGACAAGATAAAATCTCCATTACCGCCCTATCATGCTTACCCAACACTCGAAAATCTTTAATCTTTTCCGAAATTTATCTAATTAATATTTTAACTGCTCGAATAACTTCAACTGGACCAAAATTAGCCCCATCCATTCTTGCCGCACATCTAGCTCTCCATAATGCCCAAGAAATTACAATGGGAAACACTCCCCGAAGCCATCCAGCCTGAGAAGGTGTTGACGCTCTCGATCTGTCACTAGAAATTCATCATCCCCTCCCAATTCTGGATATAAGACATCCTAATACGACAAGCATTAGCAAAATAATTCCTTATTGTTTGGGCTCCTCCATCCTCATATAAAATATGGTTAACAGTTTCCATGTGTAGTCATTTAGTGATCAGAAAGTGGTCGATCATAGATTTTTCAACCTAGTGGAGAAAAAAATAAACAAACAAAGTATAAACGATGGGTTGGAGGGGGAAGAGGAGAGGAGGCTCCCTCACCCTGGACTAAAAAAAGAGTGGCTCTTGGTTTTTGGTTTTAGCTACACCTATTAATTCTTTATAGGATATAATAAAAATACTACTGTGATTTTTATAAAATATTATTTTTAAGTCCAAACGAAATTTTAATGAATTCAAAAGCATTAAGATTTTATCACGTTATGTTATGGACCACTTAATGGTGTAAACAAAACTAGTATACTTTAATACAAAGAAAATCACCTTTTTCAAATATACTTTACTAAAATCCCACAAATCACATAGTTCAAATATTGGGATTTTACCAATCTGGTTCAGATTTCATCATAGGTGGCAAACAAAGAAGTGGACCATACCCTAATTTTATTGATAACTCTAACTTATGACGAATGAATACCTTATACAAAAGGAGCAGGAGGATTACAACCGAAATCCCAAAACCAAACTCATAAAGAAAAATAAGACTGAAAGTTTATAATAAAAGAGTTACAAGTAGGGGTGTACAAGGAACCGGAGAACCGACCTCCACCGACGGAAACCGACCGCCGGACACCGGAACTGGCGAAGAACCGGTCGGCCGGCGGTAGAAATTATTGAAAACCGAAGTCGGTGGAAAACTGGTAAACCGACCGACCCTATATATTATATATATTTATATATACACTTATGTAAAACGACGCCATTTCATATGAAACGGCGTCGTTTTATTTAATGAGGCAGAAAAAAATAATAGAACACGACGCCATTTGGTCTCAACCAAACGGCGTCGTTTGGTTGGGGAATGGGTTAAGGTTTCCCCTTTCCCAGTTCCCCCCTCCCATTTTTACCTAATATTTATTCAGCCCCCCCCCCCCGGCCCAATTCTCTCTCTCTGTCTCCCCCTCTCTCCCTCCGAGTCTCTCAAACGGAGTCCGTGACTCTCTCCGTTCAACGGTGCCGCAGACGATCCGGACGAAACGGTGACTCCCTCCAACTCCCTTCGGCCACTCTGACTCAAGTCCCTCGATAATTTCCAGCCACTGTGAGTAAAATCTGTTATAAAATCTGTTATAAGTTTTTGATTTATATATATATATATAATCTGTTATAAGTTTATATATATATATATATATAAATCTGTTATAAGTTTTTGATTTATATATATATATATATATAATCTGTTATAAGTTTATATATATAAAAATTCTGTTATAAGTTTTTGATTTATATATATATATATATATAATCTGTTATAAGTTTATATATATATATAATCTATCATAAAATCTATTATATATATATNAGGGGTGTACAAGGAACCGGAGAACCGACCTCCACCGACGGAAACCGACCGCCGGACACCGGAACTGGCGAAGAACCGGTCGGCCGGCGGTAGAAATTATTGAAAACCGAAGTCGGTGGAAAACTGGTAAACCGACCGACCCTATATATTATATATATTTATATATACACTTATGTAAAACGACGCCATTTCATATGAAACGGCGTCGTTTTATTTAATGAGGCAGAAAAAAATAATAGAACACGACGCCATTTGGTCTCAACCAAACGGCGTCGTTTGGTTGGGGAATGGGTTAAGGTTTCCCCTTTCCCAGTTCCCCCCCTTTTTACCTAATATTATTCAGCCCCCCCCCCCCCGGCCCAATTCTCTCTCTCTGTCTCCCCCTCTCTCCCTCCGAGTCTCTCAAACGGAGTCCGTGACTCTCTCCGTTCAACGGTGCCGCAGACGATCCGGACGAAACGGTGACTCCCTCCAACTCCCTTCGGCCACTCTGACTCAAGTCCCTCGATAATTTCCAGCCACTGTGAGTAAAATCTGTTATAAAATCTGTTATAAGTTTTTGATTTATATATATATATATAATCTGTTATAAGTTTATATATATATATATATATATATCTGTTATAAGTTTTTGATTTATATATATATATATATATAATCTGTTATAAGTTTATATATATAAGATTTTGGTTTATATATTTATATTTATATATTCATTTATATGTTTTTTTATATAAGTTTATATATATAATATAATCTGTTATAAAATGTGCTATGTTCTTATGCCATTTAGGGTTTAATATTATGTACCTACATTTTGCATATACTCATTGCTCAATTCATAAGTTATATATATATATATATATATATATATATGTAATTCTGGTTTTGATATATATTGTTATAACTGTTATAATCTGTTATAACTTATATAATTTTATTCAATAGAAATTTTTATATATATGAATCTGTAACTCTGTCCCCGATTGAATCTGTGATTGATTGTTAATTATTTATATAAATTGATAGAAGATGAGTGAACAACTTAGATTAGAGTCTTAGACTTGTGATATTTGTCATGTTGCAAACTAGCTGCTGGGATGTTTTATATGATGTTTGCCATGTTTTGTATAAACATATAACATTTATATTTTGTTTTATAATTTAGATGGATTCTTCTTCGTCTCCGATTGATGTTGATACAAATGAACCTCAACCAACAATTAATTTGGAAGAAGATGTGAGGGAGACCCAAATATCAAAACCCCCTAGTGCCCCTAATAGTAGTACTTGTCCATTACCTAAGAAACGGAAAGGGACGGACAAGTCGATTGTATGGGATCATTTTACGAAGGTGGATAGTTGTCCTATAGATGATCCGAAGGCTAAATATAATTATTGTGGCAAGATGTACGCTTGCCACTTAAAGAGGAACGGAACTTCAATGATGCAAAATCATTTGCCTTCGTGTCGTAAAAATCCTCATAAACGTGGACCTTTGGATAGGTATCAAAAAATATTAACAGGTGATGTAACAGCCTGCTAAAATTATCAGTTTTGGATTCTTTCCCGACAGCAATCACATCTCTCTCGTCTTAACCCTCTATCTTTAGTTATTTATGTTTAACATAGTTGATTTGGTTGGCTGTAGACTGTGTAGTTAGTGTTTGTGGAGTTCGCTGCGTAGTTGTGAAACGAAGTGTGGTTGTGAAGTGTTAGGCTTGATTTTGTAGTTTTGTGGACTGTGCTGTGAAGTATAGGCGTGAGATGGATGCCGTAGATGTGATACGGCGGGTTGTGTGAAGAGAATACGCGTGTAGCGTATTCTGTGTAATGCAGCGACGCGCCGCGCGACATGCGCTGTAGTGATGTGGGTCGTAGAAGGAAGGGAGTACGCATGTAGTGTACTCCGTGTGGTATGGCGATGCATCGTGTGATGTGCATCGTGTTGATGAGTGTTGTAGCGAAGGAAGTACGCGTAGCGCGTACTCCGTGTCGCGTAGCGATGCACCGTGAGACGTGTATCGCAGTGATGGGTTTTGTAGTGTGAATGGAAGAGAGTTCACGTGAGTGTACTCTGTACTAAGTCGTGATACACCGGATGGCGTGTCACGAAGGGTTGAATGGCGTAGCAGAGAAGTGTGGAGCGTATGGTGTAATGTTGGGAAACTGTATGACAGTGTCCCGAAGCAGTGATGATATGGATTATAGTCCGGGATGACTGGTGTCATCTTGTGGTTGACTATGGCTAAGAGTATATGGATTGAGAAATGAGTTGTTTGTTTGGTTGTTATTGATAATTTTAATGAACTTGTTTTAGTGCAAAGGCTTTCTGAAGTCAATTTATCTCTTCCGAGTATAGTGAAACCTCAAGTTGGCCGTGGTGTTGCAAGTGCTTACAATATGGCAATTGAGTTCAGAAGTGAAAATCTTAAGGACTTGAGTGTTCCTCTTCCAGCTGTTGTGCAGTTCCTCGTGTCTCGCGCTCTATTCTCATAGAACGCGACGATCGAGGTAAGTTAGCCTCTAACTTACTATCAGTTTATTGTGTATGTGTGATGGGTAAGAGAACTACAATTTATGTATGTATGTTATCGTATATGCCATGTCATGCTATGTCATTACATGTTTATCTGTTACGTATGATTTAATCTCTCATGAATAATTATCTGTTATATAATCTTTTCTGTCATACAATGATGTATGTTATAAGTATGCCATGTTAAGTATGCCATATGATACATGTATGCCATGAAATGTTTATGATTAAATCATATTATGCCATTTACAAGTATACGCCATGTTAGAAAAGTATATGATATTAAATAATATCACATGCATTAAGAAAGATAAGACATGTTATGTTATAATAATGCGTGGGGCCACAACAACTGTGGAGTACGTATTATATTTATGTTATTTATAATGCGTGGGGCCACAACAACTGTGGAGTACGTATTATATTTTATGTTATTTATAATGCGTGGGGCCACAACAACTGTGGAGTACGTATTATATTTTATGTTACTTATAATGCGTGGGGCCACAACAACTGTGGAGTACGTATTATATTTATGTTACTTATAATGCGTGGGGCCACAACAACTGTGGAGTACGTATTATATTTATGTTATGTTATTTATAATGCGTGGGGCCACAACAACTGTGGAGTACGTATTATATTTTATGTTATGTTACTTATAATGCGTGGGGCCACAACAACTGTGGAGTACGTATTATATTTATGTTACTTATAATGCGTGGGGCCACAACAACTGTGGAGTACGTATTATATTTATGTTATGTTACTTATAATGCGTGGGGCCACAACAACTGTGGAGTACGTATTATATTTATGTTATGTTATTTATAATGCGTGGGGCCACAACAACTGTGGAGTACGTATTATATCTTATGTTATGTTACTTATAATGCGTGGGGCCACAACAACTGTGGAGTACGTATTATATTTATGTTACTTATAATGCGTGGGGCCACAACAACTGTGGAGTACGTATTATATTTATGTTATGTTACTTATAATGCGTGGGGCCACAACAACTGTGGAGTACGTATTATATTTATGTTATGTTATTTATAATGCGTGGGGCCACAACAACTGTGGAGTACGTATTATATCTTATGTTATGTTACTTATAATGCGTGGGGCCACAACAACTGTGGAGTACGTATTATATTTATGTTACTTATAATGCGTGGGGCCACAACAACTGTGGAGTACGTATTATATTTATGTTATGTTACTTATAATGCGTGGGGCCACAACAACTGTGGAGTACGTATTATATTTATGTTATGTTATTTATAATGCGTGGGGCCACAACAACTGTGGAGTACGTATTATATCTTATGTTATGTTACTTATAATGCGTGGGGCCACAACAACTGTGGAGTACGTATTATATTTATGTTACTTATAATGCGTGGGGCCACAACAACTGTGGAGTACGTATTATATTTATGTTATGTTACTTATAATGCGTGGGGCCACAACAACTGTGGAGTACGTATTATATTTATGTTACTTATAATGCGTGGGGCCACAACAACTGTGGAGTACGTATTATATTTTATGTTACATGAAGTATGGGGCCACAACAACTGTGGAGCATACACTACATGAGACACAGCAATTGTGACATGTAGAATACGTGGGGCCACAACAACTGTGGAGTACGTATTATATTTTATGTTATGTGAATTCATGGGGCCACAACAACTGTGGAGCATGAAGTATGGGGCCACAACAACTGTGGAGCATACACTACATGAGACACAGCAATTGTGACATGTAGAATACGTGGGGCCACAACAACTGTGGAGTACGTATTATGTTTTATGTTACTTGAATACGTGGGGCCACAACAACTGTGGAGTACGTATTAATGCACGTTATTAATCAAGACAATTAAATAAGATTCCAAGTTTATGTTAAGTCAAGTTTCAGATCAAGTTCATGTTATGTTATGCTCACGTACATGTTATGTTCATGTTCATGTTATGTTCCAAGTTCATGTTCACATCATGTTATGTTCACGTTTATGATACGTTCAAGCTCACGTTCATGTTATGTTATGTTCATGTCCATGTTATGTTTCACGTTCATGTTATGTTGATTGTTCATGTTATGTTTTAAGCTTAAGTTCATGCCATGTTAAGTCAAGTTCAGTTCACGCTTAAGTTCTGGTTAAGTCATGCTATATGTCAAGTTATACTATGTTTATGTATGACTATAATTATGCATTTATGCTTTTACTGCCATGCATGCATTTTTAACCTGTGTATAAGTTTTATGTTAACTTACTGAGATTTGTAATCAAATCTCACTGTGGTAGTCCCAACTACCATTCCCCCCGAATGGTAGATCTTGTTACAGGACCCAAAGGAGAATTGGAATCTGACCAACTGAATACGGTCGACTAGGCCACGGTGCGATGTTGATGATGGTATAGTATTTAACTTAGGTTAATACTTGTACTTTTGGAGTTGTATCTCAAGTATTCTTTTGATCACAACCATTTTAGACTAGTGTGGTGATCACGGCTTTTTAGTATGCCTTTATGTATGAATTATGTTTCAAGTATTTGGGATATATTTAGTTGGTGCATAGTATTGCTAAAGAAAAAGATTATCCGCTGCGAATATTGCATAATGTTAGATGCATGTTAGGAACATTGCATCTTATATGTCATGAACGGGGGCAGGTAACCTTGTGTTGCATGTCTCGACGCTTCAAATGTCCGTTCAATCCCAAGCGGAATTTGGGGGCGTCACAGGTGGTATCAGAGCAATACGTCTCTGGGTTGTAAATCCACATGTCCTTAGGAAATGCACCAAATACTAGGCTTGAGATTTTAGTCTTCATTAGGCTTGAATTTCTTCGAGATCATGTGCAGAAAAGCGATATAGTAATAGAGTTCACAAACACACATGATCAGTTAGCAGATATTTTCGCAAAACCTTTACCAGAAGATAGATTATATATGATTAGAAGAGAAATAGGTATGAAGCATGTTACGAATATCTCTTAAAGGATAAAACCAGAGTTCATAAATATAAAGAGATATTTTTTTTAATAAAATGCTTCTACATAAACTTGAGGTTCTTAGCCTCATGTTGGAGACGCTCACTCTCTTCATACAATATCATATCATCCCTATTCATGGGAGCTGGCAAGCGGAATGAAGAATCCAGTAGAGTTTTCAGCTGTTTATTCTGCTGCCGAAGGATTCCTTCCCTGGTGTGAGACTCTTGAACAATTCGTTGAAGTACAACAATTTGTTCTTTAAGCCTTTCAACCTCTTGGTTTTTGGCTTGTACCCGCTGGGAAAAAGCAATTATAGAAGATGAGTAGCGAGTCCCAAGACTCACCAAGTCGTAGACAGCATCGGAGTCTGACTTATTAGCCATACTAGTATTTTCTTGCTGCAGCATGGCACCTATGGCAGCTGCAGAAAGGACAGGAGGTTGAGGTGCTGAATACCTCATGGATGGATCTAGGGAAATGTTAGAAGATTGAGCCATTGAGAAAAGAACTGAAAACTTAAGGCGAGAATGTTGAAGGAATGCAGAGGAGTTATAGAGATGAGAATAAGTTTTGATGCATATTGGATTGAGTTGAAGACTGACTTTATAGAGATAACATAAAGAAGAAGACAAACTAGTTTCTCTTCAAATCTTATTTAGTCAAAAGAAATACAAGATATGCTGGACACGCTTTGTCAAAAGTTTCTTACTAAGCCAGCTAGATTAACAGTAGTTTGTCCCTATTTCTCTAGAAAACGATGAACCTCTGCTGTTATCTGCCGATGTTGACCCTGTATCTGAATCCTTTCTCGTTCCAGCTCTTCTATTCGTGGTTGCAGATCATGAGCATACCAATCTGCAAATTTCTTCAACTCTTGGTTTTCTTGCTGTAGCCTTTTATTTTCTCTATCCTTATTAGCAAGCTTCTGTTGTAACTCAGATATTTGGATGTTAAGATGATCAATCTCACTTACCCTCGCCAGTAACCTCCGAGACATGATCGTAACAGAGGCAGCATATTGACTACTGAGCTTCCATGATTCTGTAATAATCTCAGAATCAGTCCTACTAGAAGAACAGTTCGCTGCTCCTATCGTAGTATTGACGACCTCAGGAGAGAAGATTGATGGTTGATGCGTCAAGGGTTCCTGATTCAAGTCTGGAACATTAGTGGAAGAGTTTTGCCCAGCCATTATTTTGTTATGGAAAAACAAAACACAGGTCAAGAAGCGATGTTTTTTCTTTCCGATGGATGAAGATGATCCTGTTTCTTTATAGAAACTCAAAGCCTTCAATCACGGTTGTCATCAACATCAGGCGTTTGTTCAAATCACTAGCCGTATTAAATTCATAGAGTAGGCCCCGAGACTTTGCAGCACTTGTCGGGTCACGGACGGTTCTTTTTTTTTCAAACTATCTACAGTGTTTTAAGCGTGTTTTATGTTTGTACTTGCGTCGATTTCGAGGACGAAATCTTTTTTTTAGGAGGGGAGGATGTAACAGCCCGCTAGAAATTCAATGGTGGAATTTCTATAGACATTAGAAATCTCGTGAAAACCCCATAAGTTTTTACGAATCGGCTAATCGCATAAGTTCTAGTATGTCAACATAATTAGTTTTATCACTCACTATGGTGCCAGAAATGTGATTTTATTTGTTTGAGGTAGTTAGAAGTGTCAGATTACGTTATAGTTTACGCCACTAGACTCAGTTGAATATTTAGGATTTTTCAGTACTAAGTTTATTATGCACTTTTTCGGAGTGAATAGTAACCTCGATAAGCGTACTAAGTGCAGTGGTTTCAAAATCACAGTGTGAAATGTCCAAATTAGGTTAGAGAAGTTTTATTTGGACACTTGGCAAGATCTTAACCACACATAATGAATAGTATTAGATACTTGGCACAAAGAGAAACCATTAGATGGATTTGTGAAGGAAATCAATGTGTGAGATCATGCCACCTAAGCAAAACAGTTTTTTTTCATCTGATCAACCAAATTGAGTTAGATGAAGAGGGTTTCAACCCTAGTAAAACCCTAAATGGTTGGAATCCTTTTGAAACCCCAAAAACTTGGTTGAAACCGAAACCCTAAACGGTTTCCCCAAACCCTAAAGTTGGCATTCAAACCCTTTTTGATCCAATTTCTAGTATTGTGTTTAATCACTTGATTAAATCACTTTCACATGCTATTAATTTCTCAAATTCCTATTATGACATCTTTATCCAACATTTTAAACCTTAGAAATTTGATTGGGCCAAGAAAAATTGGATTTGGGCTTGATAGCATCTCAAACCCTAACCAAACCCCCTTTAAACCCCAAATTGAAGCCCACTTGGTTGAGGCCCACTAAGGCCCACTAAAGCCCACGAATTTTGGCCACCTTGGCATAGCTTCTTGGAGAAATTTCCTCCCCCACTTGGCAGACCATTCATTGCATCAAGTTGCACTCATTAATATGGAGGAACCCACCCCATCAAGTCCCATGTCTCATAGCCTTTGTAAGTTGTCTTTTGCCCCCCACTATCCTCTACATTATGTCACATGTCTACACCTCCACTCAATGATCATTAAGGTCCAAATATTCTCCCTACAGAAGTCTTGAGTCGTGCAAGACACACTTACTTCACTTTAATCATTTCTTCACCCCGTTCTTAGAGAGAAACCCAAAAGAGCTCTCTCGGGCAGATTTCTGGGTCTTTTTGCGTGGAGTTTTTCGACCCTTTGTAAGTATTTTCACACGATGACTCCTTCATAAAAGTTGTTCCTCTTTGAGTCTAGTTTCCGTAGATGTATTTTTCGTATCATTCCATGGTCATTTGGTCGGTCAAAAGTATTTTTAACCATGGAAAGGTCATTCTGGGCGTGAATCTGGAGAGTGTGTTATGTTTTGGAGTTTTTGACCAAGCTAATGGATATATCTTGGTCCGAAAATTTTATGGAGTGTTCTTAGAATGTGTTTAAGAGTTTTCATTGAGGTTTTGTTGCATGAATAAAGATTTTGATGATAGATTTTATTAGATCTAGAAACATGAAAACTGGAAGTGACAAAACAGTTTTT
The DNA here is from genome assembly GCA_011037825.1 of Carya cathayensis. Taxonomy (NCBI): domain Eukaryota; kingdom Viridiplantae; phylum Streptophyta; class Magnoliopsida; order Fagales; family Juglandaceae; genus Carya; species Carya cathayensis. The sequence continues at coordinate 2,105,732 of QGSO01000219.1, read as the reverse complement.
ATTTGGATAAAGTTTGAATATTTTGAGGTTTGATCTTACTCTAAAGGCTTTGATATTTTTATATGATGATCCTAAGTCTCTTATTTTCATGTTAGGATGTTATTTTGGAGATATTTAGTATTAGTTTCAAAGATATGATTTTTCTATGCAAGAGAATTTCGGTTAGGCCTAAGATTTGATGTTTTTAGGTTAGATCCATGTTTTATTGGGTTTTAGCCATGTGATTTTAATTTTGATGGTTGGATATTCTTTAGGACACGTTTTTAAACCATGTGATACTTTATTTCAAAGATCTCACCTTCTTAAGCCATTGATCAAGAGATTTATCAAAGCTAGTTAAGAAAAAGTTTCTGTTTTTGGACTAAGTGTAAAATCAAAAACTCCAAGTGTTATTTTTGTGATTTTGGTGACTTTAGTTTGATGATTTAAAGCATGGTTTATCTGAGGATGATGTTATGAATATGTTAGAAGTAAGATTAGATTTTTTGGAATTCTTGGAGATGTTTTGATTTAAGGACAAAGCTTGTGATTCAAGTGTTTTGATCTTTTTACAAAAAAGTTTGGTGTTGATTATTAGCTTTTTCTAAATGGATGTTTCAAGTATGGTTTTAAACTTAGGATTGGAAGATGTTTGTTGTAAAATTTTGGTTTAAGCATGAGTTTTGAAGTTGGAAGGAATTGTAACAAAAATCAAGAGAAATGGCCTATGGATGTTTCGGCCATAGTGTGTTTTCCATAGTGTTGTTTTGTTTTAAATTTTTTTCTGAGTTGATATTTGAGTTTAGAACAAAATTTACATGAGGAATGTAAATTTTGGAAATTTTTGGAGTTAGGATATGAAATCCTTAAGTTATGGGTAAAATGGTCGTTTTCCCACATGTAGAGGGTAAAATGATAATTTTACTCTAAGATAACTTGTTTCCATGTTTCTAATTGTTAGTAATTAAATTTCTAACTTTTAGAATGACCTTTTACAGTTTCTCGTATATCGCACTTTATTCTCGTAGAACGTGACAATCGAGGTAAGTTAGCCTCTAACTTACTATCAGTTTATTGTGTATGTGTGATGGGTAAGAGAACTACAATTTATGTATGTATGTTATCGTATATGCCATGTCATGCTATGTCATTACATGTTTATCTGCTACGTATGATTTAATCTCTCATGAATAATTATCTGTTACATAATCTTTTCTATCATACAATGATGTATGTTATAAGTATGCCATGTTAAGTATGCCATGAAATGTTATGATTAAATCATATTGTGTCATTTACAAGTATACGCCATGTTAGAAAAGTATATGATATTAATTAATATCTCATGCATTAAGAAAGATAAGACATGTTATGTTACGTATAATACGTGGGGCCACAACAACTGTGGAGTACGTATTATATTTTATGTTACGTGAATACGTGGGGCCACAACAACTGTGGAGTACGTATTATATTTAATGTTACGTATATACGTGGGGCCACAACAACTGTGGAGTACGTATTATATTTTTATGTTACGTGTATACGTGGGGCCACAACAACTGTGGAGTACGTATTATTTTTTATGTTACGTGTATACGTGGGGCCACAACAACTGTGGAGTACGTATTATATTTTATGTTACGTGTATACGTGGGGCCACAACAACTGTGGAGTACGTATTATATTTTATGTTACGTGTATACGTGGGGCCACAACAACTGTGGAGTACGTATTATATTTTATGTTACGTGTATACGTGGGGCCACAACAACTGTGGAGTACGTATTATATTTTATGTTACGTGTATACGTGGGGCCACAACAACTGTGGAGTACGTATTATATTTTATGTTACGTGTATACGTGGGGCCACAACAACTGTGGAGTACGTATTATATTTTATGTTACGTGTATACGTGGGGCCACAACAACTGTGGAGTACGTATTATATTTTATGTTACGTGTATACATGGGGCCACAACAACTGTGGAGCATGAAGTATGGGGCCACAACAACTGTGGAGCATACACTACGTGAGACACAGCAATTGTGACACGTAGAATACGTGGGGCCACAACAACTGTGGAGTACGTATTAAGTCAAGTTTCAGATCAAGTGCATGATAAGTCAAGTTTCAGATCAAGTTCATGTTTTGTTATGTACACGTACATGTTATGTTCATGATCAAGTTATGTTCCAAGTTCATGTTCACATCATGTTAAGTTCACGTTTACAGTATGTCTCAAGTTCACGTTTATGTCATGATATGTTCAAGTTTATGTTATTTTCAAGTTCATATTTATGTTATGCATGTTTACGTTCATGCTACATTTCAAGTCCATGTTATGTTTTAAACTCAAGTTCATGTCATGTTAAGTCAAGTTCAGTTCACGTTTAAGTTCTGGTTATGTCATGTTATATGTCAAGTTATGCTATGCTTATGTACGACTTTACTTATGCATTTATGCTTTTACTGCCATGCATGCATCTTTAACCTGTGTGTGAGTTTTATGTTAACTTACTGAGATTTGTAATCAAATCTCACTGTGGTAGTCCCAACTACCATTCCCCCCGAATGGTAGATCTTGTTACAGGACCCAAAGGAGAATTGGAATCTGACCAACTGAATACGGTCGACTAGGCCACGGTGCGATGTTGATGATGGTATAGTATTTAACTTAGGTTAATACTTGTACTTTTGGAGTTGTATCTCAAGTATTCTTTTGATCACAACCATTTTGGACTAGTGTGATGATCACGGCTTTTTAGTATGCCTTTATGTATGAATTATGTTTCAAGTATTTGGGATATATTTAGTTTGGTGCTTAGTATTGCTAAAGAAAAAGATTATCCGCTGCGAATATTGCATAATGCTAGATGCATGTTAGGAACATTGGATCTTATATGTCATGAACGGGGGTAGGTAACCTTGTGTTGCATGTCTCGACGCTTCAAATGTCCGTTCAATCCCAAGCGGAATTTGGGGGCGTCACAGGTGATGCATCACTTGAGGAGGGGGTTGGAGAGAGTGATGGTAGTACATTAAGGACTCTTGTAACCCACAAATTTAATGAAGAGATTGCGAGATTGGCTATTGCAGAAATGGTAATTATTGATGAGATGCCATTTAGGGTTGTTGAAGGACAGGGATTTAGAAAATTTGCTTGGTCTGTTGACCGCATAATCGAACGTGACAAGTATTGACGAATGAAGATTGAAGGCTTGAAGCAATAATGAGTGAACATGAAGATCAATATTTTTAGGCATTATTTTTGCATTGTTACTATGTTTAAGTCTTTAAGACAATTTGTTTTTATTTATTTATGTTATTTTTTTACTTGCATTTTGCTATGCTTAAGACAACTTGGCTTGTTTTCCAAATTTGTAATATGTAATACTAAATATCTAGTGGATTTATTTTTATTTATTTTTAATTATGTAGTAAGTAATATAGTAATTAGCTAGTTAATAATTAATATGATGAATGCTTTAGTTATTTATTAGTTTTATTTATTTTTAATATGATTGATGAATTCACAAGATCTTGGATGATGAATTGAATTATTAGTTAAGAATAAAAACTTATATATTTATAAAATAAAATATTTAAAAAAAATTAATTCCAAACATGTATTGGATAAAAGGCCCAAAACGAGGCCCAAAACCCACGGCCCAAACCGACCTACCAAACCAGAACCGACCGGTGGCAAAGGAACCGGCCGGTTTTCTCCCCCCACCACGGTCGGTTTCGGCCAGTTTACCTGCATTGTGAAAGTATGCCGGTCGGTTTCGGTTTTATGCCTAAACCGAAACCGACCGGTCGATTTACACCCCTAGTTACAAGTAGTCCATAAATAAAATAAAGAAAACTAGAGTTAATGACAAAAGTTAGGATCGGACCCAACAGACCAAACATATGGTTAGGCTATTGAACTAGAGAACACAAACTTACCGTGTTTCCCAAGGCTCCAAAAGAGTCGAGGCTATCTGCTAAAGCATTACCTTTCCTGTAAACATGTTCGAGGCTAAAAGGAAATGATGCTTGATCTATAAGATATCATCTTGAATATGAAAATATTGCCAAGGGGGTTGAGATTCGGCATTAAACTAGGTTTTTTTTTTTTTTTTTTTAAAGAAGAGCCAAAGGTCACATGGATAAGTCCTGATTTTAAAATAGTGACATTGTCCCGATTTTATTGATAAGTCCTCACTTATGGTGGATGAAAACCATGGTTACAAATCAATCTCCTGGAGGAATAGCAAAAAGACCAAAACCCAAGCTTCAAAAAATCATTCTAGTAAATAAACAATAAACCAACAAGAACAAAAACATAAACCAAATAAAACATTATTCCAAAATAGCAACTACCATACTAATTCATTCCATTAGAATCTTATTGAAGGCAAACCCACCTTATCAACTTTTAAAATACCTTTCAATTTATGAGGGAGTTCTCTATACCCATGCCAAATATTATTAGTCCCTCCTGCACTTAGACAGGCAAGAAAATCTGCTTCCGCATTGCATTATCTATAAACATACAAAAATGTAATTGATAAGAAGAGAATTTGATTCAAAAATGAGCTTAGAAATGATTAACTGATAAGCATATAGTAAGACCAAATGATTTTGATGGTTATGCAAAATTTCATTCTTGTGCTTTACACAAACGTCATCTTTTAGCTTTCATAAATGTTCTAGCACTAAATTATATGTTTGAAAATCGAACAGTTTTTCTTTTTCAAAGTTTTAGGAATAAGATACTTGGGTCTTATAAAAAAATCAATATAAGTCTACTTGTCTTGTTTAAAAGGAGCTAAACTTTTTATTTGTTTATTTTGTTTTGAGATGCATAACAAGAAATTTTTTCAAATTTTTTTTAGGGTATTGAAAGAGGTCCTTTGCCCCAATTCATTAGCGTTGAAACTTAAAAGTACTATAAAGACACGAACTAGAGTTACATTGCCGAAGAGGAACTTCCAAAGCTCATGTAGAAGACATCCAAGTCCATAAAGCCACCCCTTTAATCTCCATCATTATTAGTTTGTGTGGTAGATGGTGGCACAATTTAAGTTAAAGTTTTATGTTATGGAGTTCCACATAGGATAGGATTTATGTGCAAACCACTCCAAAGCAAGGGGACAGACCACCAATTGGGTGTGAGTGGAAGGCAAAGATAAGAGCCACTCTACTGGGTTGGTAGAAAATAGCTCCAGGTATAGCAAAGTGCAACTAGTCCACAATATGAGTCAGCAACATTTTGTAGAGGACCTGACAGACACATCCTAGCGCAAAGGGATAATGGAGTTTTCACCTTATGATAGGCAAGCTAGGAGAGTCTCGCCCTAACGTGCAAAAAGGCAAGGTTAGTGGCTCTAGCAAGAAAAAGAATTATCCGCCCAAGGTAAGCAATAACCAAGGAAGATTTGGAGCAAATATAAGAGCTTTCCAGAATGACATGGAAAGGAAATGCTTAGAAGGTGGTAGTGTCATACGTAGAAACCCACACTCCATTTGAAGAGTTACATCCGGAGTATGTTTGCAGAAAAGATTATTACTTAGCGGATCATATACTTATGAACCCACAGGTATGACCCAAAGCCATGTGAAAGACCCCCAATCAAGGAGAGACTGAGGACTAGACGTAAGGTAGACCATAATGATATGTGAAGCATGTATTGCCAATCTCTTTCTATCATCTTGTAATAGGACGATCGAGACTGAAGGACTTCTATTCAAGGATACCTAGGCCAAAGGTAAGTTAGAAGGAACTTTGACGGTCCCACCCTATAAGAGGGATTGGACAAGGGACAAAATCTCGCTTTTGATATCACAAACACCTGAGTGTCATTGGAGTTGGATTCTTCAAAGAAAGTAAGGAGACAGACAGGGACAACATATCTCTATCATAAAGATTCTAATGCAGTGAGGTAAGTTAGCTTTTAAGACAATGCTAAGGAATTTAAGGTGAATGTCGTGAGAATGTATAAAAGGTGACATATGCATACTCTGTAATCTCCCCATTTTGATGACCATGAATTAATAATTGTTTTCATCATTAGGTTTATGAATAATTTTACCAAATGTTTATCTGAGAGTTTGAATGCATTTGCTTTCGACAAGATCTGTGTAAAGGAGGGTGATTCCTCAGCTCAGTGATACTTTTACTTAATGATGTTTTGTACATAGGGTAATTCATCACCATGCTTATATACTTTTATTTTACTAGGCGGGTGCCTCCTCATGTTGTTTAAGAAAACATGTGTTTATGCAAGAGTTGATTCATCGCCATGTATTAATATGTGTTCACCCATTTTATTATATGAAATTGTATATTGCATCTTTAAGAGCATTATCTCTCATTAGCGGTTTTGTTATAATTGCCTAACCTACCTATGGTTTCAATATTAGAACCATAGATCACATTGACGCAGAGGTAGACCCTGTACAAATCATTTTCCAATGAGCAGGTTTTGCACACCTTAAATGCTGTACAAATCATTTCCCAAATTTTAAAAGTTGAATAAGAGATATATATCTATTTAGTGAAGTGCAAAAAACTAAACATGGATTTAGAGATGAAAGACTTGGCATCATTAACAATATTAAATAAGACCATTCCATGAATTACTTGTAACGATTCTCACTAACCACAAAACACCATTTCAGATAAAATTTGACAACTCCATTCCAAGTCTAATTAAAATAGCTAGGGAGAAGACAATACTAGTACTGGTGAAAATATATGGTACAATCGGTCCATAAAGAAAGCAAATTCTCAAACTTACAAGGAATAACTTATGGCACAGTGAATTCACTTATTCAAGCAAACAATCATGCAGATATATCTACACTTCAAAAATATTTATCTTAATTTTATAGATTTTTTAAATAAATTTTTATAATTACATTTTTTGTTATTTTCTTTTTAAATGGCATTTGTATGCCACATGTCAAGTTTTAATTGATTGCCACGTTTCGAATAGATTAATCGACCGTAGAGAGACAGAGGGACTTAATTATAAAAATTTGCCGTTACCGAGAAAATCATAAAAATTGAAACCGGATGGAATGATTTTCAAATAGACTAAAGGTGTTGCTGATCAGCCTAAAGAAGAACCGATGCTTTATTGCCTCTATATTCTCAAACTTTAGAAGACTTGACTCATGATGACTGCGTGATAGGCGGAAGACTTGGAGTCACACAATGCTTTCCTTCCAGCTAGCGAAACCAAGACCATAGTCTACACCTTCAAGAATCCGTTTAGACCACCTGAAAACATATCTGGAATAATTTCTTTTGCAAAGTGGCGTGTTTCTCATTTAAGGAGAAATGGTAACACCATAGCCCACTTGCTAGCAAAAATGCTCTTACTATTTCTCATGACTTTATTGTAATAATGGAGGAACTTCCTCATTGTATCTCTTCTTTAGTTCAATGAAATGGATTAAGGGTATTCCCAAAAAAAATAATAATAATAAATAAAAAAATAAAAAATAAAGAAGAAGAAGAAGAAGAAGAATTTATGATCAGAATTAGATATAATATATAGAGTGGATAGACAATATCATTGCTTGATTTTTTATTTTATTTTATTAAAGTATATATTAATGTTTCTGATTTTTCTTTTCTCAGCCGACTGGCTTAGGGTATAATTGGATTAAGTTCATGTTGTTATGGTTGAGGCTAGCTAATAGACAGATTTTCTATTGCTCTGGTTACTTTCAATTTCTAGTCCATTGAAATATATTATTACTATTGCATGAAAATACCCCTAGCAGCTTGGAAGAAAAATTTTCAATCAATTGTGTTAAGATAAATTTCCAGATTGAGAGGAGGTTGGAGGTAAGTATGGATTAATTATTTTGATATTTTGTTAAGATGAGCTTTTCTAATTGGGTTTGTTAAGAGTAGTTTGATTTGGTAGATCATCCCCAGAATGATTCTGAGTTTTGGTAATGAGTCTATTTTTATCAATTTTGGAAATGAGTTTTTTTTTAATAATTATTTTTTTATTATTTTACAAAGGGGATGGGGGTTTTGAACCTAGGTTTTTCATTTAAAACCAGATCATTTGCCATCAAGTCATCAGGCTCTTTGGTAATTTTGGTAATGAGTTTTGGTTTTGAGGTTTGAGGTAACTAGTTTTGAATTATTGATTACAATTAAGATACTTTTAGTCAATTTTTTCACCCTTGGAATCAATGTTTATTTTGAAAATGGGATCATTCAGATCAGAATGGCTCTATTTAAAACTTATTGATTTACACTTCCTCCCAAAAGAATAGGACAAAAAGTGAGATCTCAGAACACACCTACTGATCAATTTACCAATAAAAAAAAAATTGATATTATGGAGATAAAATTTCTTTCTTTTTATAAAGCAATTAATATTGATGCTAATGTGAATATGTAGAAAGCGCGTTTTCCACAACTAAAAGACATCCTAAGAATGTTGGACCATTTTAGCACAATGTCAAACTATAGGATCCTAGTGGTCTATATAAACTCTTTAAGAACTTCTTGGCTTAGACACCTAAGTACTGAGAGTTGGACAAAACACGTGAAATGGAGTTTGGAATTTTTGGGTGGTGGCTACTGTTGGCTGTCTTGTTTCAATTATCTTCTATTCATGGTTGTTTGAGGGAAGAAAGAGAAGCTCTCCTAAGATTCAAAGCTTCCCTGAACTCCTCGTATGATCCCTTGACATCTTGGGACGAGGAGAGTAATTGCTGCGTTTGGGAATATGTTATGTGCGACAACACTACAGGGCGTGCAATCGAGCTTCATCTCTATCATGTGAGGGAAGCTTTCTTTTCTGATAATAATAATGAAGTTTGGTATCTGAATGCCTCTCTGTTTCTTCCCTTTCAAGAGCTTAAGTACCTGGATTTGAGTGGTGATGGAATATCTGAATGGGCTCCAAATGAAGGTATGTTTATATTGTTCTATTTTTCATTTTCTATTTATTTTTTAATTATGCAATAGAAATCAGTTTACAATTTGTCTAAATTGTAGGTTTTGAAAGATTATCCAGATTGAGCAAGCTAGAGGTTCTTGACTTCCGTTGGAATTACATCACTGAAAGCTTCTTGTCATCCCTCGGTCAGATTTTATCGCTCAAGAAGCTATATTTGAGAGGAAACATCTTAGATCGACCAATCAATATCCCAATCTCAGGTAATTAGTCTCCAAGGTTAGATCGAGTACTAATATACATCCATTAAATACTTCATGCTATACCCTATTGAATACTCCATGCTATATCATATTGAACACATTTTAATAATTTTCATGTACATTATTATTACCGATCCCATCCCGCTGCTGAATACTTGAATTTGTTCTTGTTCCTTTTTTTTTTCTTTTTTCTTTTTTTCCTTTCCTATGTTGCTGCTTTGTTTGGGGTTGATTGTGCTTGTTACAGTTCTTGTTACTCCCATCTCCCCATAATGGGATCGAGCCACTAAGATGCTTTTTCTATATTTTCAAGAACTTGACATTAAGAATGACCCTGGATTCTAGATCTCAATGCAACTGCGTGACAAGAAAATAAATTTCCAATAAGCATTTTCAATTGTATAAATCCGAAGTGTTTGGCTTTGCTTGATGTGGTAAAATCTTTGACTACTAATAAAAAAACGAGTCAATCTAGCAGTTTGTTTTAAACCTCAATATATAACAATATAAGACTAGAACTAAAAAGAAAAGATTTTGTGGTAGAGAATTATCACAACAATCTTGCATTTCAAACACCATGAGGTATTAATCCCCACAAAAAGTCTCCTGTTTAGATTATCATGTGTAACTTGACCAACTTCTAGCAAAAGCTTTATATCACCTTGACTGCTAAAAGTTTTTGGAGAACTGCATAACTGCAAAGATGTTGGAGACAACGATAGGAAAATATCAATTGTTTGTGGTCGTGAAAAAAAAAATGATTAGGGGGCAAGAGGCCTGAATAAGGAGTTAGTGCATACAGGTGGAGGCATAGAGAGGCAATACAAAGCAGATTAGAGATAATGTGAGACCTTATAGAGTATAGTTTCAAAGCCAAAGGAATTGTGAGTCTGTGATTCTCTTAAACATGAAAAAATAAGTGCCCCCATCAACCTTGATCGGGTGCAATGTTATCTATTATGTAATGTTAGATATAATCTTAGGGTACGTAAACCTCACCTACCCAATTTGACAATAAAGAGAGATCAAACATAAAAAAGTGGACTGTTTTTTTTTTTTTTTAATGTGGAACCCAAATTTGCACTTTTTTTTTTTTTCAAAAGTAGTGTATGTGACTTGTATACCCTACAAGTGTACAAAATCATTTCTCACTTTTAAAACACTCCTTTTGTTTTAGAGTTGAGAAGACTAAAGAATCTACAGGAGTTGTATTTGGATGGTTCCAACATTGACAAAAGCTTCCTCCGTAAAGTTGGAGTTATGACTTCCCTTAATGTATTGGGAATACGAGCTTGTGGACTCAATGGAAGCTTGCCCACCGTTCAAGGTAAAAAATCTTGTTTTCACAAAATATTTCTTTGCAACAATCTCTTAATAGTAGAACTTAATCCTTACTCATTTCATTTTGTAGGCTGGTGTGAGCTTATGAATTCACGAGAGTTAGATCTCAGTAATAATAATTTTGAAGGGATACTGCCTTCATGTTTGGCAAACATGACAGAACTTCAAATATTTGACATCTCTTCAAATCACTTTAATGGAAGCATTGATCTCTCCTCTCTACCTAATTTGAAGTCACTTGAGTACCTTGATTTATCAAATAACTACTTCAACCCAATCACATTCTCCTCATTTTTCAATCTCTCAAAGCTTGAAGTCATATTTAGTGATGGCAACAAACTGGTTGATGAAACTCTATCTCAAAGACGAAATCTTGGCTTCCAATTAAAGGCTTTCAGTTGTTCAAGCTGCTTATCTACCAAGTCTAGTAGAAGAATTACTAGATTCCTTCATTACCAATTTGACTTGCAAGCAATAAATCTCCATCACAACAATTTTTCAGGACAGTTCCCCACATGGTTGCTAGAAAACAATACAAGGTTGGCGTTTCTTAATTTGCAAAATAACTCATTAACAGGAGCCTTGCAGCTACCCAATCATTATATTCCCAACCTTTTGGTTTTAGATATTTCATTTAATAATATACAAGGTCCAATTCCAACTAACTTTGGTTTAGTTTTTCCAAATCTAGAGTTTTTAAATATTTCTAAAAATGATTTTGAAGGTGTTATTCCCTTCTCTTTTGGTAATTTGGCCTCCTTAACAAATTTAGACATGTCAAGCAATAATTTTTCAGGAACAATACCAGAAAATTTGACAATGGGTTGCTCCTCCTTAAACTACCTTAGATTGTCCAAAAATCATTTAAGTGGCCAGTTATTTCCAACCAATTCGAATCTAACATTGCTACAATATTTGTATTTGGACAACAACCACTTTTCGGGAGAGATCTCACATAGCATATCAAATCTAACAATCTTGGAAGTAATTGATTTCAGTAATAACAGTTTGTTAGGTATGCTTCCAAGATGGATGGGGGACATGACGTCATTGATAGATATTGTTATCACAAAAAATCAACTTGAAGGTCCAATTCCAGTTGAGTTTTGTAACATAAAATCACTTTCATTTCTTGACCTTTCCCATAACAATCTGAATGGCTCTATACCCTTTTGCTTCAACTGGTCTGAGATCCAACATATTCATTTGAATAAAAATAGGCTAACCGGTCCCATTACCAGTGCATTCAAGGGTTGCTCTAATTTAGTCACTCTAAATCTTAGAGATAACTACCTTACCGGCAACATTCCAAATTGGATCGGCAACCTTTCAAGTTTGAGCATTCTCCTCTTAAAAGCAAATTATTTGCAGGGGAAAATTCCATTTCAAATATGCCTTTTAGAAAACCTAAGCTTGTTAGATCTTTCCCACAATAGTTTTTTTGGTCAAATACCGCATTGCTTGAGTAACATTACTTTATGGGTAGCTATTCCCAAATATCCAACATATTGTCAAGAATCTTCCATTCCACAATGAACGTGTACTTGGAGTCTGATGTATTATCACTAGTGGATGTACTACAAGAAGTGGAGTTCACAACGAAGAATTTAATTCTCTCCTACAAAGGTGACATCCTCAACTACATGTCTGGGATTGACCTCTCATGCAACAAATTAGAAGGAGAAATTCCAGTTGAGCTTGGAAACTTGAGTAGCATCCATGCATTGAACTTGTCGTTCAACAATCTGACCGGATCAATCCCCCCCCAATTCTCGAATCTTCAGCAAGTTGAGAGCTTGGATCTATCCCATAATAACTTGGATGGTACTATTCCCCCTCAATTGATAAAGTTGAACTATTTGACTGTCTTTAATGTGGCACACAATAACTTTTGGGGAAAAACACCAGAAAGAAAAGCTCAATTTGGTACCTTTGATGAAAGCAGTTACGAGGGAAATCCTCTCTTGTGTGGACCTCCACTACATAAGGCTTGCACTAAAATTCAAACATCATCTAACATTCCAACTGATGATGAGGGAGATGAAGCTTGTGGTTTTATGGACTTGGAAGTCTTTTACATCAGCTTTGCAGTGTCTTACACAATAATGCTGCTAGGAATTGTTGCCGTTCTTTACATAAATCCACACTGGCGACAGGCTTGGTTTAACTTTGTTGAATTGTGCATCTCCACTTGCTACTATTTTGTTGTGATCAACACTCATAAGCTATCTAGCTTTAGAGTTGTGTAACTTTGTGTTTTGATGTTTGCATTTTCGGATGTCATATGTTTTTCTTTTCTTCAATCTCAAACTTGAAGTTTTAATAACATATATGATACTTGAAAGTTCAATAATTAGAATCGTAACTTTAGTAGTCAATTAGTGACCAATCAGTCAAGGAACGATAGATATTCCTTTCTGATGTAATTTTAGGATTTCTTTTTCTTACAATTCATAAAAGCTCAAGAAAACAAAAATCTATTTCATGTCCAAGTATCAAAGCTCAACTTGAAGAAAACAGTAAGCCCAACATATGCAAAGAATTAATAAAGTCAAACTTAAACAAAAGTGTAAACATATTAATATTGAGCTATAAATCATAATAAGAAGTTAGTTAATACCAAAAGAGTACAACTAGTGATGATTATATTCCAGAAATAAGAAGAGGTTATGAATCTACTAAGTTATATTCCAGCAATTAAATAATAAGAATGATAATTTCATGATAATTTCGTGCCAACTTCCATTGGCAGACTCCAACTCAACCAAAATCTACATTCGATCATTGCTTCACAACAATCCAAACTGTTTTGTCTTTGTGTTTGATAATTTTGGAATCCATATTCTTCTTTAAATTAGAGCACTATCAAAAGTACTTATAGTTAGCTTCATGGACTTCACAAATGTAATGTTAAGATTATCTTGGATAGTAATCTTGGATTAGTTTGAAAGAATTGTCACAAATGACTATTTGTGGTTAAAAACAACTTGCCGCAAAAAGCAACACTACAACTATAGAGTATAAGTGCTAACCCTTTTTTTTAATTAAAACTCTTAATGACAGCATCTTCCAACAAAGCAAATTTTAAAAACAACTCTCTCAACCGTCCCCCATTTCATTTCAACTCACTCTGATCACTAAATCTTGTAGAGCACACATACCGCATCAGTGGCAAGTGAACTTCATGACACGCTGGTCGAATGATAATAATCCATAGCTTATCTCATAGATCTACATATAGCGGCATATAGAGTACCGCTTGTAGTCATTTGGTGATAGGGAAACGGTAGAACGTGAAGAAAGAAAAGAAAGAAGAAAACGAGAAAAGAAAAAGAATAGAAAAAGAAAAAGGAAATAAAAGAAATGAGGTCTAATCCTCACATCTTGGGTCAAGAAACTGATCCAACGAAAATTATTTTAAATAAAATAATTCAAACGCAGTGATTAAATCAACCAAAATAATAAAATCTAAAAACACAATAATTTTAAAGCCCAAAATAAACTAATTTAATATTAAGAAAGCACCTCAAAATAAATTTCACAACTAAATAAATCTAACTAAAATCCTATAAATTTAAAACAAAAGAACCAATATTTTAATTAAATTAAAATACTCATTCAATAAAAATATACTAAAATATGGGGTATCACAATGATTGGTAAGATTGAGTTGAGATCAAATGGGGAATGGTTGAGAGCGTTGTTTTTATGTTGGGAGATGTATGGTCAGCACAACTTATACTATATTTTGTTAACCAATATTCATTATGTGATCCTAATAGCCTCAAGCTAGATTCCAATCTATCCAAGCTCCTTGAAGATTAGTACACAAATTCTACCATTATAACTAATTTAGCATGATAATGCTCTTTGTTACCTTATTTAAATATTAGTCCAATTGTACATATATTAGCTATTGAAACAGGCAACATTTGGAAACATTTTTCATCTCATCTTATCTATATCATTCAAACACAAACATTTTCAAACTAATCATTACAACTTTCCTAACTTTCCAAATAAAAAATTATTCAACATTTTCAAATCTCAAAACAAAAATTATATTCTAATAATATTTTAACTTTATAAGTTTTTTTCAACTTTTTCTCTCCATTCTCAAAACCCAGTAAATTCTTATATCAAATTATTTCACTACTATTCACAAATTAACCATCTTACTACTATTCCTCCTCTTTATTCACTACATTCCCCTTTTGTTATTGAATTGGATTTTTGTAGACCCATTCTTCTCCCTATTTCTCCTTATCTTATATATCCATATACTTCATCTTTAAACTCACCACCAGGTTGGCACTCCTCATTAGTCAATAAATGGTGTAGAACAAATGCGGCTTCTCTTATGCCATTTTTCTCAAAAAGCCGCAAGACTTTGAATTCTCAATCTAGTATCTTTCTACAAATTGTTTTGACATCAAATTTAAATAAAGTCCTAGCCAATGTTATGTTTGTTTTGGATGCTCTGAAAAAGACCAATTGATCCTGCAAAAATATGAAAGTAATCGACCTTAAAGAGGTGTAGATTTAGTTCAAGTAGCGATATCCACACTGAAACTAAGGTAGGTTTGTCTTGCCAAATGAACTCAAGGATTCATTTGAAAATCATAAGGGAATGGTTGTCCATCTCTCTAGATTCCCTACCCTAGGCCTTGCAAAATGCTCAAACCCAGGGTTGAGGAAAGAGTGCTCAGACCAAGGGGTGAGAAAAGTGTGTTTTGCTCGAACCCAAAGCCAAGGAAAGTGTGATTGAACCTGAGAAGAGTACTCACACCCTGAAGGGCAAGCAAAATTTCTTGCCACCCAAGTGAGCTTAGGGTGGAAAAATGCTTGCTTGGGTGGAGGGGCAAGCAAAAGTGCCTACCATATAGGCGAGCACAATGTGGAAAAGTGCCCACCTTGAAACAATAGTCCATCCTAGGTCGATGTGGACCAATGTCGATGTCATGGTCCCATTGTTGGGTACATTTAGACCCATGGTAGTGTCGTGAGTCTATCGATGGGTTGGACACATGACACAACATTGTCGTGGGTCTCCACACCAAAGACCCATGACATTGCCATTCAGGGGGGAAAACGAGGGAAAGAATCCCCTCACGTGGGCAAAACGTTGGTGACAAAGATGCAGTCAGACGAGTAACGTGCAACGAGGAAGGAAGTAAGGCAAGCAGCACATTGTAGAAAGTCTGATAGATACAAACAGCATGAGGCAAGTAAAGGAGATTCACCCTACACCAGGCTAGCAGAGGATGTGTTAACTGTACAGAGGGCAAGCAACTGGAAGGCAAGGCCTATGCAAAACTGGGAGCACCCTAAGATAGTACGAAGGAGCAGACAACATGAGACATACCAAGGCCCATGATCTACCCATGAACACAGGAGCACATCTGACCTCAGAAGTAAGGCCTAACTGCCACGTGAGCGACTCTCATAAAAAGAAGAATTGCAGGTTTAGTCCCAAGATAAGCTATAGATACGTGTGCGCCTTATCCCATCAGTCTACTCAGTCTCTACCATTCTTCAAATCTTGAAGGGTTTTATAATGATTGAGAATGAAAGCTCTCTAACATGCACAAACTACTCTAAATTCTTGCTTGTAAGTGTTTTATAGTAAGTATTTTAAAATTCTAGAATTTATAAATTTCTATGGTCAGCTAAATGTTTTATAAATTTTTTTTAATTTGCCGAACACACACTTTGAGCCCAAAACTTTAGAAGGCCCCAGGCAAGTTTAATATCCCAGGCCATCTGAACATGATTGAGAAGGCTCTTGAGAGAAGCATTCTGTTGACTATGCTAAAGAGTCAAGACAATGAAACTGGCGTTGGTCCGGCCAAATGGTAATAGACATGATAATACTAAACTAGCTGAAACTCACTTCGAAAACCATTGCAAGTTCTTCAACTCCATAACCTTCCTTGTCGATAGAGAAGCTCCCGATTGATTTTTTTGGGTCACAAACAAAGATGGCTTGTCTTCGATTAAAGCTCAGTAGTCAGTACACCTTTTAAATTCCTAACATTTTAAAATTGTGTTTCTCGGGATCCAAACAAAACTCAAAGAACTGAAGGTCAATACGAACTTTTTCACATGGGCCATTCGACACCGACCAAATATAAATTTCATCTTCTTTTGTATTACCTTGTTTTCAAATATGCTAATCGATCGACAGTAGTGCAATATGAACTTTATTCTCTCTTTGATAATGTATAAATAAAAAAATGCCTTTTTCATGATGGAAGGTTTCCACGATGGACAGATTCTAGCCAAGCAAAAAGAAAAGAGAGAACCTAGCAATATTGTGATTGTTAGTATTTTTTAATAAATAGAGTTTTTGAATTTTTTTTTTTTAAGTATTAATATTACGGTGCCATTTGATATTGAGGATGGTCATTAATGTGGTTTTATTCTTCATCTCTTAATAGTTTTAATGGTTCAAGCATTATTATACGTTTATAGCTCTATTAAATTAGGTGAACGGTGTTAAGTTTTTATATTAATTGCTCATTATCGTCCGTTTTTCGACCATGCTGTTTGTGATGTAGCCAGCCAACATGTTATTGTAACTACGGCAATTTGCGAGACTTCGGGGCATGGCCTCCAACTTTAATGCCTCAAGTGTCAATGGTCCTGGAAGACGTACGTTTCTTATATTAATTTGGGTGTCTTTATTCTATTCACTGTCCAGTTGCCGGATGAAAGTCTACTACCTTTTCTATTTGAATGGTTGAATTTTTTGGGGGCGTCCGTCAAGTGTGAATTGTTGTCTATCTATACGATATAGAGAAAAATTGGTAAGAGAGTTAAAAAAAAGGGTTCTACCTAGATAATTTAAGAGTATTTTTAGATAAAAGAAATGTGTTCTTTCGGTGGAGTTTTGAGCTTAACTATGTGTGCAGACTTTGTGTTGGGGTCCTCGGTCTAGACCCCACGCACCAAGTCCTCCACGCCAATGGTGGCCTTATGATGACCGAACCTTGGTTCCTCTCTTGCTTGGCTCACATGCAAAGGTGGTCAATATGACCAATTGGGGATGGTGGGGTTAAGTGTTTAGGCTAGGATGAGTGTATGGAGTGATGGAAAATGGAAAGGTTGTGTGGTTCAAGGGTGATGGGCGCACGGCACAAGTGTGTGCTAGTATAGGCGCCACTTGGAAGATGGTTTAGGGTTTGGAAGTTGTGTTTAGGGTTTGGAGGATGTAAGATAGGTGGCTAGGATGGAAGATGAGTGATGTGGAGTGGGGATACTAGGGCTGGCCGAATTTGTGGTGATGAAGAGATTTTAGGAAGTTTCCTAAAATCTTGGAAGTCAAACTTCCTAGAATCTTGGAGATGACCTTCCTAAAATCTTGGGATATGATGGAGATATGAATGGCTGATTATGGGAGTGATTTTAAGGATCAATTAGGATTCCTAAATGATAGGAATCTTAATTGGAAAGTGGGGTGGTCGGTTAGGGTAAAATGGATGAAGCAAGCAACTATGGAAAGTTGACAAACACAAGTGGTGGGCGATTTTGAGAGGTGGACGGATTGAATGAGCCAAAACCACTATGAACACCTCAAGAACAATGATGAACACGCATGAACACAATGAAGAACATGCATGAACAATGAAAAACACTCAAGTACAAAATGAAGAACACTCAAGAACAACGAAGAACACTCAAGAACAATAGCAAAATACTAATGAACTTGAATGAACAAACACATAAAAAGGATAATCAATACTTAATTCACGGATTGCACAAGTAATTAATAAACCTTATAGATTGATAAACACAACTTGGATTCACGAATTGCACCAAGTTGCAAGAACAAGATAGATTGAATCACACTTATTCACGAATTGCAAAGTGTGATTCTCTCTTTGGGATTCACGAATTGCATCCAAAAAGCCTAAGTGCAAAGGCACCAGTTTATGATCTCTCAAACAATAGTCTTCCCTCTAGGAGTTTTGCCAAAAGATAATGAAGCAAATGAAGAAGGTCCTATTTATAAGAAAAACAAATTGAAAACCCCCAATGGGTCCCTAGAAAATAAATAAATAAAGCAAATTAAATAAATAAAATAAATAACAAGATAATGGCCATGGACCAAGGTTAGCCGTGGCATGCATGGCCCATGGTGGGCTAGGTGGTGCACGGTGGTCAGGTTGGTCCATGGTCAGGTGGTGCGGTCATAGCTTGCTGGATGGTGAGCCATGGTGGTACGCGGCATGGTTGGCTGATGGTGAGCCAGGGTGGTGCGGAATGGCTAGCTGATGGTGAGCTATGGTGGTGCACGGCATGATGGGCATGGCTTGCTGAAGGTGAGCCATGGTGGTGCACGGCATGGTGGGCATAGCTTGCTGAAGGTAAGCCATGATGGTGCACGGCATGACCCAGGCTGTGACGCCCCCAAATTCCGCTTGGGATTGAACGGACATTTGAAGCGTCGAGACATGCAACACAAGGTTACCTGCCCCCGTTCATGACATATAAGATGCAATGTTCCTAACATGCATCTAACATTATGCAATATTCGCAGCGGATAATCTTTTTCTTTAGCAATACTATGCACCAACTAAATATATCCCAAATACTTGAAACATAATTCATACATAAAGGCATACTAAAAAGCCGTGATCACCACACTAGTCTAAAATGGTTGTGATCAAAAGAATACTTGAGATACAACTCCAAAAGTACAAGTATTAACCTAAGTTAAATACTATACCATCATCAACATCGCACCGTGGCCTAGTCGACCGTATTCAGTTGGTCAGATTCCAATTCTCCTTTGGGTCCTGTAACAAGATCTACCATTCGGGGGGAATGGTAGTTGGGACTACCACAGTGAGATTTGATTACAAATCTCAGTAAGTTAACATAAAACTTATACACAGGTTAAAAATGCATGCATGGCAGTAAAAGCATAAATGCATAATTATAGTCATACATAAACATAGTATAACTTGACATATAGCATGACTTAACCAGAACTTAAGCGTGAACTGAACTTGACTTAACATGGCATGAACTTAAGCTTAAAACATAACATGAACAATCAACATAACATGAACGTGAAACATAACATGGACATGAACATAACATAACATGAACGTGAGCTTGAACGTATCATAAACGTGAACATAACATGATGTGAACATGAACTTGGAACATAACATGAACATGAACATAACATGTACGTGAGCATAACATAACATGAACTTGATCTGAAACTTGACTTAACATAAACTTGGAATCTTATTTAATTGTCTTGATTAATAACGTGCATTAATACGTACTCCACAGTTGTTGTGGCCCCACGTATTCAAGTAACATAAAACATAATACGTACTCCACAGTTGTTGTGGCCCCACGTATTCTACATGTCACAATTGCTGTGTCTCATGTAGTGTATGCTCCACAGTTGTTGTGGCCCCATACTTCATGCTCCACAGTTGTTGTGGCCCCATGAATTCACATAACATAAAATATAATACGTACTCCACAGTTGTTGTGGCCCCACGTATTCTACATGTCACAATTGCTGTGTCTCATGTAGTGTATGCTCCACAGTTGTTGTGGCCCCATACTTCATGTAACATAAAATATAATACGTACTCCACAGTTGTTGTGGCCCCACGCATTATAAGTAACATAAATATAATACGTACTCCACAGTTGTTGTGGCCCCACGCATTATAAGTAACATAACATAAATATAATACGTACTCCACAGTTGTTGTGGCCCCACGCATTATAAGTAACATAAATATAATACGTACTCCACAGTTGTTGTGGCCCCACGCATTATAAGTAACATAACATAAGATATAATACGTACTCCACAGTTGTTGTGGCCCCACGCATTATAAATAACATAACATAAATATAATACGTACTCCACAGTTGTTGTGGCCCCACGCATTATAAGTAACATAACATAAATATAATACGTACTCCACAGTTGTTGTGGCCCCACGCATTATAAGTAACATAAATATAATACGTACTCCACAGTTGTTGTGGCCCCACGCATTATAAGTAACATAACATAAGATATAATACGTACTCCACAGTTGTTGTGGCCCCACGCATTATAAATAACATAACATAAATATAATACGTACTCCACAGTTGTTGTGGCCCCACGCATTATAAGTAACATAACATAAATATAATACGTACTCCACAGTTGTTGTGGCCCCACGCATTATAAGTAACATAAATATAATACGTACTCCACAGTTGTTGTGGCCCCACGCATTATAAGTAACATAACATAAGATATAATACGTACTCCACAGTTGTTGTGGCCCCACGCATTATAAATAACATAACATAAATATAATACGTACTCCACAGTTGTTGTGGCCCCACGCATTATAAGTAACATAACATAAATATAATACGTACTCCACAGTTGTTGTGGCCCCACGCATTATAAGTAACATAAATATAATACGTACTCCACAGTTGTTGTGGCCCCACGCATTATAAGTAACATAACATAAAATATAATACGTACTCCACAGTTGTTGTGGCCCCACGCATTATAAATAACATAACATAAATATAATACGTACTCCACAGTTGTTGTGGCCCCACGCATTATAAGTAACATAAATATAATACGTACTCCACAGTTGTTGTGGCCCCACGCATTATAAGTAACATAAAATATAATACGTACTCCACAGTTGTTGTGGCCCCACGCATTATAAATAACATAAAATATAATACGTACTCCACAGTTGTTGTGGCCCCACGCATTATAAATAACATAAATATAATACGTACTCCACAGTTGTTGTGGCCCCACGCATTATTATAACATAACATGTCTTATCTTTCTTAATGCATGTGATATTATTTAATATCATATACTTTTCTAACATGGCGTATACTTGTAAATGGCATAATATGATTTAATCATAAACATTTCATGGCATACATGTATCATATGGCATACTTAACATGGCATACTTATAACATACATCATTGTATGACAGAAAAGATTATATAACAGATAATTATTCATGAGAGATTAAATCATACGTAACAGATAAACATGTAATGACATAGCATGACATGGCATATACGATAACATACATACATAAATTGTAGTTCTCTTACCCATCACACATACACAATAAACTGATAGTAAGTTAGAGGCTAACTTACCTCGATCGTCGCGTTCTATGAGAATAGAGCGCGAGACACGAGGAACTGCACAACAGCTGGAAGAGGAACACTCAAGTCCTTAAGATTTTCACTTCTGAACTCAATTGCCATATTGTAAGCACTTGCAACACCACGGCCAACTTGAGGTTTCACTATACTCGGAAGAGATAAATTGACTTCAGAAAGCCTTTGCACTAAAACAAGTTCATTAAAATTATCAATAACAACCAAACAAACAACTCATTTCTCAATCCATATACTCTTAGCCATAGTCAACCACAAGATGACACCAGTCATCCCGGACTATAATCCATATCATCACTGCTTCGGGACACTGTCATACAGTTTCCCAACATTACACCATACGCTCCACACTTCTCTGCTACGCCATTCAACCCTTCGTGACACGCCATCCGGTGTATCACGACTTAGTACAGAGTACACTCACGTGAACTCTCTTCCATTCACACTACAAAACCCATCACTGCGATACACGTCTCACGGTGCATCGCTACGCGACACGGAGTACGCGCTACGCGTACTTCCTTCGCTACAACACTCATCAACACGATGCACATCACACGATGCATCGCCATACCACACGGAGTACACTACATGCGTACTCCCTTCCTTCTACGACCCACATCACTACAGCGCATGTCGCGCGGCGCGTCGCTGCATTACACAGAATACGCTACACGCGTATTCTCTTCACACAACCCGCCGTATCACATCTACGGCATCCATCTCACGCCTATACTTCACAGCACAGTCCACAAAACTACAAAATCAAGCCTAACACTTCACAACCACACTTCGTTTCACAACTACGCAGCGAACTCCACAAACACTAACTACACAGTCTACAGCCAACCAAATCAACTATGTTAAACATAAATAACTAAAGATAGAGGGTTAAGACGAGAGAGATGTGATTGCTGTCGGGAAAGAATCCAAAACTGATAATTTTAGCGGGCTGTTACACAGGCTGGTGGCCTAGGTGCTGAGTCTGCAAGGCATGGGCTGGAGCCATGCCCTGGATGGCATGCCTGGTGGGCATGCCACTGACCTACTCTGCAAAGCATGGGCTGGAGTCATGCGCTGGATGGCACGCCGCAATTCATGCCACTAACCTGCTCTGTAAGGCACGAACTAAAGCCGTGCGCTGGATGGTGTGCCTGTGGGGCCACACCACTGGCCTCGCTAGGTGGTGTAGCGGCACGCATGCATGCGCGCAGATGCACGCTCAAGGGCATGCGCAAGCCTGCACGCATGGTTTACGCGCGGTCAGTAGCCTCCATGCTCGCCCGCTGCGTGTTATGGTTTGAGCCAAGGCATGCAAACAGACTAGCCATGTGACTGTCCTGACCCTCCATGGGTCATGCCGAGGTGTGGTCCCAGGCAAATCTCCTGGGGGCTGTGACACTTTGTTCGTGCTATACGATGATCAGTTAGGCTGTTGTATGTTGGAGGAGTCAAGTTAAGAAGAGTTTTACTTTATCGTTTAATTTGAAACTTTGTACACCTCATAGGGCTTGAATCTTCTTAAAAAAAGTGAGATTTTCGTGCTTCAATTCAAATTGATTTCGTCTTAATTTTAATTTCATTGTATTTTTTATTTTATTATTGTGTATTTTCACCAATAGTGATCATGAAATACTATTTAATCTCCCCTTTTTCATGGATTGATTGGCTGTGAATGCGATGGCGGAATCAGTAATTTTTTTAGGGGCAACTTTTCTACCGTACAGATGTTCATGTAAAATGAAAAAATACTACAAAATCATAAAGCATAACTATATTTAAAATTAAATCTTGTTAATTTGCCAAATAGCGCAAAAATAAAATTTTAAAAACATAACTTAATGTCTATTTCAAATTTTTGACCACAATATTTCATAGAATAATACTCATCCATTATTATTTTTGTAAATATAAAATATTTAGAAATTTGTTTCTTCATAAAAATTGTCAAGTAATTTTTTAGAATGTCATCATTCATTCTAATATCTAATTTAATTTATCAAATTTCATATAAAATTATCTACTAAGCATAAAATGCTACAATTGAGACCTTAAATAACTTTTCATTGCTCATTGAAGTTTAGATGATAAAACATATCTACTATTTTTCATATAAATCATTATTTTTAAACGATTTTTCTTGTATTTTTATTTTAGATTTTGTATTAAAAAACTTAATATTGTATAATAAAATACTTTGGCATTAATGTTAATAGCTTATTATTTCTCTTAATCTTAGTTTAAATTTAATTTTAGTGATGTCACATTCTTGAAAAAAGATAATATATAAAAATTATACAAAATTTTAGAATTATATGAAAAAATTGGGGAGAGGCTTTTTTGTGTCTATTAAAATTTTATAAAATTTTAAAAAGCATATGAAAATAAGGAAATTATAAACTTTTTTAAGAGGTTAATTTCTATAAACATTAAATTATGAATAAAATTTAGAAACTATTTTAAATTATGTAAAGGAAAATGATACTCTAACAGCTGATTCTTACCGTTTGCTGTTACCGATAAAAATTTTTATTTTTTTACTTTATAATTAAAAAAATATTTTTTAATCATATTATATTTTTTTATTTTGATAAAAAAAATAATCAAAAATTAAAATATATATTAAAAAAAAAAGTAAGAACGGTGGACGTAGCACCGTCCTTTGGTAAATCGAACCTCTAGATCTGCAACTGTGTGAATGCAAAGACGTCAGTCATGACGTAAAGCAAGTAAGTAAGTGAGGACTTTACTTCTCAGCCTATCACTAATGCTGGCCGCACATAAAGTCGAGCATTCCCACACAATTCTCTCTCTTTTCTGGAGTATTGGACGACGTCAGTAGTGACAGTATACCTCTTTTATATATAAGTAGCTCAAGGTTCTCAGGGTTTAGAGGCATTGCCCACCGAATAGCCACCCCAAGGTTTGGGTCTCAATCATGTCTACCAATGGCGTGCACATCGCCGCTTATCCGTACCCAACCTCGGGCCATATCATACCTTTGCTCGACCTCGCCCACCGCCTCCTCACCCGCGGCCTCACTGTCACCGTTTTTGTCACCACCTCTAACCTTCCTCTGCTTCAACCTTACTTCTCCGCACACCCGTCTTCTCTTAAACACTTGGTTCTCCCATCCCCTGATATTACAGCTCCTCCGCAGAAGAGGCTCCTTGCTACCATGCGCGCCTTACGTGACCTTCACTATCCTATCCTCCTCCAATGGTTCCGATCCCATTCCTCGCCTCCTGTTGCTATTATATCCGATTTCTTTCTCGGCTGGACAAACGACGTAGCGTGCGAGCTCGGCGTTCCACGGTTAGTCTTCTCACCTTCTGGTGCCTTGGGGATGTCGGTTGCTCTCTCTCTGTGTCGCGATCCACCAGAAAACGTTGATCCAGATGAGGATATCAATTTCCAAGTTTCGTTTCCAAATATTGCGAACTCCCCAGCATTCCCATGGTGGCAGATTCCCGGACATTATAAAAACGTAAAGGGGGACTCGGATTTGGAATTTTTTAGAAACAACATGCTGGCCAATACGGTGAGTTGGGGGATGGTGTTCAACTCGTTCATCGAGTTGGAGAACGTTTACTTTACGCATCTGAAGAAAGTACTCGGAAATGAACGAGTGTGGGCATTAGGACCCGTATTGCCCCCTGAGAACGGTGATTTACAGGAATACATTGTTAGAGGTGGAGTAAGCTCTGTACCGTGCCATGAGCTAATGAATTGGTTGGATGCTCGTCCGGACAACTCAGTTGTCTATGTCTGCTTCGGTAGCCGTGCGGTGTTGACACAAAAGCAAATGGATGTGCTGACTGCTGGGTTAGAGCAAAGCGGCGTCCAGTTTGTTTTGTGCGTAAGAGTGCCTCGCGAAGACGAGCAGAAGCAGGCGAATACCGATCATGGCGTGATTCCTGATGGATTCGAAAATCGCATGGAGGGCAGAGGATTTGTAATAAAGGGATGGGCGCCGCAGGTCTCAATACTGAGCCACCGAGCCGTGGGTGCATTCGTGACTCACTGCGGGTGGAACTCGGTGCTGGAGGGGATCACTGCGGGAGTTGTGATGTTGACATGGCCAATGGGGGCGGACCAGTACTCGAACGAAAAGTTGTTGGTGGATGAGTTAGGGGTTGCAATCAGAGCTTGTGAGGGCACTCAGAACATCCCCGAGTCAGCCGAGTTGGCTCGGCTGTTGGCCATCTCAGTTGAAGATACTAGGCCAGAGAGGGTTCTGGCCAGAGAGCTGAGTGCTGCAGCCGCTAGTGCAGTTAAAGGAGGAAGTTCAGATACAAACTTGGATGAGTTCATCAAACAGTTGTGTGATCTTGGAAAGTGATCAGAGCCAAACGTGTATATTTCTTTTTCTTCGTAGCTACCATTTTGTTCTTCAGAACGATCGAACATGTGTTTTCTCTAACAATACCAATTATTGTTTAAGGATGTGTCACTCTGGATTTGTTACTTCACTTGTCTTTTCCTCAACTTCATTTCATCATGTCATCTCCTTACCTCCTCGTATTATTTATATATCTGCGTAGAAGTACTACAGTTACAAAATATCACAAAAACAAACTCATAAACTAACACTATTTCATATAGAATATAAAGAAATTCTATTAGCTGGGGACTATATGTATAAACTCTTTATTAAATAAGAAAAATCATCATTTTAAAAACGATATTTTCGTAATTTTAAGAAGTTTCAAAAATAAAATTAATTAAACCTATATTACAATCCCCAAATGGAAATTATACATAGCATTGCTCAAAGCCAAGTCAAATTATGTTTCAAAATTTAATAAGATTTTCAAATAAAAAAAGATGAATATATGAATAGACTCAATAGTATATATTACTGTGGAGACAAGCTTATAAATGATTTATAGGTTTCCAACTGTTTCAGCAAGAAAGATTGATGATATTGGGGCGTTTTCTTTATGTTCTCATCTATCATGTATTGACAATTTCCATTAGATGAAAAAAAAAAAAATGCAGCTCTGTGGCCATACCAATTTCACTTAGGATGGTCCCAGTTAATTATTTGCTTAGCAAAGCTTGTTTTTATTAAACTTCTCACCATCAGGATGCAGTTATAAATAATAATTGCATCATGCATAAACAACTCTAAGAGTTGGTTTGGGGAGTGAGATAAGATAAAAATTTTGTGAATAATAGTAAGATAATTTGTTAATAATAATGAGATAGTTTGAGTTGAGTATTTTTTGAATTTTAGAAAATTGGAGAAAAAAAGTTGAATAAAAAATGGAAAAATCTAGTTGCAAATATAACTGCGTATTAATATGTGCACCAATCTAATGTGATTGGTCAAAAAGTATCTTTTATTGAAAACAGTATCAATTTAAATTTTGAATACAAATAAATCAGTATTAGTACGCAGATTACACACCACTTTACTTGTATGTAACAAAACTTATAAAAAATATTATAAAGTTAATCTAAAAAATGCCTTCCATTCCAACGGTTGGAAATTTGTTGGAAATTTGTTCCTATGTAAACAAGCATTGAAATAAGAAATGGAATGGGGTGTATATTCTCCTCTCCTTTCTCTCCCGGAGAAAAAGAGGTGGAGGTCCGGCGAGTCCTCTTTCACTCCTTCAGGAGTTAGGAGGGGTTATTGAGATGATCTTGAAGAGCAAGAGAGCAGTTTAAGATTAACTGATGAGGAGAACGTTTCTATTAATCTGGATAACGAGATACCAGATGAAGTCAAAAGGAAGGGGGAAAGAAGTGTGGTAGGGAAAGTATGTGCAGACAGAGTCATTGGAAGGAAGGTTCCTAGCCGTACCATGGGGCAGGTGTGGAGGATTAGTCGTCCAGCTTCCTTTATTGAATATAGACAAAATATATTCATTATCATGTTTGCAAACGAGGCGGACAAACAGAAAGTTATGGAAGGCCGACCTTGGCTTTTCGATAACTCCCTATTTATTCTGAAGCAATTTGATGGGTTCACTCCCCCACATAGTTTGGATTTCGACCATGAAAAGTTTTGGGTGCAACTGCATGATATGCCTCTGGCTTGCATGAACAAGGAGTGTGGGGAACAAATTGGAAAAACCATAGGAAAATGCTTGGATGTAGATGTTCCGGAGGACGGTGTGGGATGGGGGCTTTTTCTACAAATCAAATTCGAACTATGTTTGTTAGAAGTCATTGACACAGAACGGACAGTCACAGTTCAAGGGAACCAGATTTGGATCCTTCTATAGTATGAGAAATTACCAAATATGTGCTTCATGTGTGGGAAGACAGTTCATGACCCTGTATCTTGTAGTCGTAGCGGTTTGCAGAGCAACTCTGGTAAAGATCACAATTCTCAATTCGGGCTATGGCTTCAAGTAGATACTTCTTCAAGGAAGCATTCGCTAAGGTTCAAAGAAAAGGGTTTCGATCCAGACCCTCTTGAAAGCTCAACCTCAGGGAAACCTCATCTTAAAAAGGGGAAGAAGGCCGGTGCCGGAGTGGCTCCGGTGATGACAGAAAAGATTAGTAAATTTAGGAAAATCCCAGAAGTTGGCATTAATTCCGGAAATTCTGAGACAAATCATTATAATTCTGAGAATGTGGAGGAGATGGCGGAAGAGAATTATTCTACAGATTTTAATGGAAGCATTTTTGGTTAGCAAGCTGTAATCAATGAGAGAACAGAGGGAGATAGGCAGCTAGAGGATGGGCGGGAAGATGCGATACCAGAAGAATATGAAATCACTATGGGCTGGGATATTAGTACGTCGGCTTCGGATGGGCGAAATGACAGTGGGCTAGGAGAAAATTATTCAGTCAGGCCCATTACAGTATAACTCTTGATGTTTTGGGGACGGAGGTAGTTACTGAACAACGACTGTATGATCCTGTGAATGCACAACCCAGAAGAAGATGGAAGTGTCGAGCCAAAGGGAGAGGTAATTCGATTCTTTTATCTTCTGGTATTGCAAATCTGAAAGGACCTTTGGTGGTGAAGGGAGGTGAGGGAGATGATGATGGAATTCACATAAGGCCATGACCTATTTGTGAAAATGTCGAAGAGAGTTCTAAATTGGTATTGGCGGAGGCTACTAGTCAACCCCACCAATCACAATGATTCTTTTAAGTTGGAGCTGTTAAGGACTTGAAAACCCTTGGATAGCTCATGACCTTTACTTATTAGTAAAGGATAAGAAGTCTAATATTGTCTTCTTGATGGAGACAAAACTAATAGCTAGTAGATTGGATGGTATAAAAGCTAAGGTAGGTCTTGATGGTTGTTTTGTGGTGGATGCTAGGGGAAGAAGTGGAGGTCTAGCCGTTTTGTGGAAGTCAGAAATCAATGTTAAGATTTACAATTTCTCACAAAGGCATGTTAGTGCTTGGATTAGTGAGGATATGGGAATAATCCAAGTGGTTGTTAACTAGCTTCTATGGAGAGCCCAAGGTTTCCCATAGGAGTAATATGGGAATTTTTGGTCAACATCAAACCACCTACTGCTTGGTTATGGTTGCACTGAGTCTTCATAAAAACAAATCAAAACCCATATTGGTAGAATGCACAACCTTGTGGAGAGCTATGGAAATATGCGTTGAGCGTGATATAAGAAACGTTATCTTTGAAGGAGATGCTCAAGTGATTGTTAAAGTTGTCAATTGTGATTCAAAAAGCTGGAGTTGGTATGGCCAAGTCATTGAAGACATCTAATCTTTACTGATGAGCCAAATTGATTGGAGAGTTGTTTTTACTCCTAGAGCTGGAAATAGTGTAGCCTACCTACTTGCTAAGCTAGGATATTCATTGAAGATGAGTCTGTTTGGATTGAAGATGTTCCTGATGTTGTTTCAAGGATGGTTTCAAAAGATAAAATTTGTATTTGATTGCTTTTATGCATAATATTATTGGTTTCTTTAAAAAAAGAAAAAAAGAAATGGAATGGAAAAATGGAGACATTGAGGCATCATTTGATTACATAAATGAGATGAGAAATCTATTAATAGTAATAAGATAATTTGATAATAGTACTGAAATAATTTGAATACAAATTTTTGTGGGCTTTTGAAAAATAAGAGAGAAAAAGATGAATAAAGAAATTATAAAGTTAAAAAAGAGTGAAAATATTATTTTTTGATATTATTTTTGTTTTCAAATTTAAAAATATTGAATTATTTTTTGTACTTTGTTTGAAAACTTGAAAAAGTTGTAATAATTAGGTCAGGGGTGGCTCAATACAAATTGAGGCCTAAGGCGAAATTTGAAGTAGTCATTCGTAATTATAATACAATAAAATATAAATTATTATATGAAATATTTTTAAAATTTTCAATAAAATGAGATTTTATTTAAAATCTTTAAATAAAGTTTTTGGAATTTATATTGAATATTATAACTTAAAATGAGGTCTCAATATAAATTTTATACCTCAATTTAGCAAGATTTTAAAAAATTATTTCAAATATAAATAATTCATTGTATTAAATATTAAATTCAGTATTATGAGGCCTTGCACACATTGAAAAATATAAAAGTTATTTAAAACTTTATTTAATGAAATGGTATTTTTTTTCAAAAAAAATTAAAAAAACACCACATTTTTAATTTTAGGGCCTTATATAAGGTGGAGGCTTTAGGCAATGGCCTCAATTTGCCCACTTGGTGTGCCCCCTAGTGCAAATTTTTGCTTTTTATTTCAAACATTTTTTAAGCATGTTTCAACATTTTTTAAAAGTAATAAAAAAATATCAATACACTAATAATCACCTATGCAATTAGTCGATTCATGAAAACTTACGGAGTTTTAATGAGGTTCTTAAAGCCTATAGAAATTCTACCATTAAACTTCTAGCGGACTATTACACAAAATCCACACCATACACATCTCCATGGCCATTTCCATGCCATGCACGTCTTCACTCCACTAGGGTTCACTGCAGGGCATATATATATATATGCATACGTAACCTACATTTTGATAGTTTACCAAGCTAGGGTTGCCGCAACCTGAGTTTTCAGTGAAGCACTGTTGGGGTCCTCGGCCAAGACCCAAGACACTAAGTCCTCCACGCCAATGGTGGCCTTATGATGACCGAACCCTTGTTCCTCTCTTGTTTGGTTCACGTGCAATGGTGGTTAATATGACCACTTGGGTATGGTGGGATTAAGTGTTTAGGCTAAGATGGGTATATGGAGTGGTGGAAAAGGTAGGAGAATTGTATGTGACTTAATAGGTGAGGGCGCACGGCACTAGTGTGTGCTAGGGTTGGCGCCACTTGGAAGATGGTGTTTAGGGTTTGGAAGATGATGATGGATGGCTAGGATT
The DNA here is from genome assembly GCA_011037825.1 of Carya cathayensis. Classification (NCBI taxonomy): domain Eukaryota; kingdom Viridiplantae; phylum Streptophyta; class Magnoliopsida; order Fagales; family Juglandaceae; genus Carya; species Carya cathayensis. The sequence goes on along the minus strand of QGSO01000219.1, from coordinate 2,074,709 downwards.
GAAGATGAGTGATGTGGAGTGTAATGCTAGGGCTGGCCAAAAATGGCTTGGAAGAGATTTTAGGAGAGTTTTCCTCAAATCATGGAAGTTAACCTTCCTAGAATCTTGGAGATGACTTTCCTAAACTCTTGGGATATGATGAGAATGTGTATGGCCGGTTATGGGAGTGATTTTGGGTCAATTAGGGTTCCTAAATTATAGGAACCTTAATTGGCAATTGGAGTGGGCGGCTAAGGCAAGAAAGATGGAGCCAACAAATATGGAAAGTTGACAAACACTATGTTGGGCAATTTTGGTGGCTTGTACGGATTGGATGAGCAAAAATAATAAGAACACCTCAAGAACAATGAAGAACACGCATGAACACAATGAAAAACACTCAAGAACAAAAGCAAAATACTAATGAACTTGAATGAACCAAAAGCATAAACAACAATAAATCAACACTTGATTCACAAATTGCACAAGTAATGAATAAACCTCATATATTGAAGAACTCAACTTGGATTCACGAATTGCCCCAAGTTGCAAGAACAAGATAGATGAATCACACTTATTCAAAGAATTGCAAAGTGTGATTCTCTCTTTGGGATTCACAGATTGCACCCAAAAAGCCCAAGTGCAAAGGCACCGGTTTATGATCTCTCAAACAATAGTTTTCCTCTAGGAGTTTTGCCAAAAGAATCTAAAGCAAATGAAAGATATCCTATTTATAAGCAAAACAAATTGGAAACCCCCAATAGGTCCCTAGAAAATAAATAATTAAAGAAAATTAAATAAATAACAAGATAATGGTCATGGACCAAGGCTAGTCGTGGCATGCATAGCCCATGGTGGGCTAAGTGGTGCATGGTGGTCGGGTTGGTCCATGGTCGGGTTGTGCGGTCATGGCTTGCTGATGGAGAGCCATGGTGGTGCACATCATGGCTTGCTGATGGTGAGCCATGGTGGTGCGGCATGGCTTGCTGATGGTGAGCCATGGTGGTGCACGGCATGGCCCAGGCTGGTGGCTAGGCGCTGAGTTTGTAGGGCATGGGCTGGAGCCATGCGCTGGATGGCATGCCTGGTGGGCATGCCATTGACCTGCTCTGCAAGGCATGGGCTGGAGCCATGCGCTGGATGGCACACCGTGAGGCTTGCCACTAACCTGCTTTGCAAGGCACGGGCTGGAGCCGTGCGCTAGATGGCGTGCCTGTGGGGGCACACCACTGGCCTCGCTAGATGGTGTGGGGGCACGCATGCGTGCGCGCAGATGCATGCTCAAGGGCACGCGCAAGCCTGCGCGCATGGTCAGTAGCCTCCACGATCACCCACTGTGTGTCATGGTTTGAGCCAAGGAATGCAAGCAGGCTAGCCATGTGACTGTCCTAACCCTCCATGAGTCGTGTCGAGGTGTGGTCCCAGGCAAATCTCCTGGGCCATCACCTTAAATCAACTATGAACCCACAAGTGGTGCCACCATACTTCATCACACTAAACTCTCTATTTTCACCACACCGAAACAGAGCAGCCCCATCCTCCTTGCTCTAGATCCCATTAGATGCCACTAGTCATGGCATGGTGAAGTCCAAACATGCTGCCAACCACCCTTCCCTTACCCATGCCACTCTTGTAACCCCACGTCCAATCTTCTCCCCCAATGTTTGTTCTTTTTTTTCATCTCTTTTTCTCATCTCTTTTCCTCTCTCAAAATAGCACCGTCACCCATAAGGGAAGCCATCATGAACTTAATTCTGTCTGACCACCAAATCTATCATTGCACATAATAGACCACTTGGTATCGTGGGCATCTCGGGCCTTCATCAATGCCAAAGAAAGGCTGCACGCGGGCATCACCCATGCATCACCAACATTCACCACACTCTATCAAAATGGTTTAGTTTTACAAATCTCAAACTTGTAATTTATATTATACTAACCTATTTGATTTTTGGTGAAAACCTCTCGGGGTAGTTGAACTTAGCCTCCTGCCATAACAATGCAAATGAGTATCCCCCCAAACACCAATGACGAGTTCAAAAACACAAGGTACGAAAACGGGCACAGAAGTCATGAGACCACACAACTCTTATACACCAATGATAAATCCAAAGACTCGCGATACCCAAAAAAAAGGTTTTGAAGGTCAAGAGACCATGCAACCCTTAAACAGCAATGATGAGTCCAAAAACTCATTGTGCCTAGGAAAAAGGGCATGGAGGTCAAGACTACGCGACTCTTAAACACCAATGGCGAGTTCAAAAACTAGCAGTGCCCACGAACAAGGGAAAGGTCAGGAATTGCCCAACCTCACTCACACCTAGTCGAGAGTCAACCGGCAAGACAAGTCATCAAACTACTCGACCTCCCCCATGACAAGCCAACAGGCAGGAAAGGTCAATGACTGCCTGACCTCCCAAGCACCCAATAGACAGGCAACTCTTTGGACTGCCTGACCCCTCTCACCTAAACGACAATACAAGCACAACATCTTCTCCAGCAAATGCCAAGTGTTTCCACTCATGCCACAACCACCACCAGCCTGTTTTCTTTGGAAACAAGTTGACAGGCTTGGCAACCACCTAAGATGGACCCAGGGAGTCAACAAGTTTCATGATCACTTAAGCATGGATTACTACAAACAAACTCCAACATCAACTCCAAAAATAGGAACACCAAATGATGATTTACACCAGGGCAGAAAATCCACTACTACTAACAATAGCAAAAATGATCACGAAAATACATACAAAAAACAAATTATGGAAATATGCACTCTTTACCAATAATAAACAATCTCTCAGTCAAACATCCACACAAATAAATAAACTAAATTCGAGCCTCGTGCACTCATCTAATGCGATCAAGTACATCTCTTGCAAAATCAAAGCTCCATACTCGCACCTAATGCGGTCGAGTACATCTCCTGCCTATCTCTCCAAGTTAAGCTCTTTACCGCTTAGCACAAAATAAACAGAAACCAATGACCAAACAGGAAACCAGAGACCAATTTTTAAAATTTATTCTGAAAATTATTGACTTGAAGATTTTCAAAGCTGACTTAGATTTTTAAATCTAAGAAGAGATAAGAAAAGCTGACTTAGATTTTTAAAAAGAAAGAGATTCAGACTCCTAAAAGGAAAGAGATTCAGAATTCTAATAGAAAAAGACTTCACAAGACAAGTTGGACTCAATTACTCAAAGGAAATGGACCTCTATATAAGAAGGAGATCCCCCACAAATCTAACAAACTATCCACAATCTCTCTAGAGAGGCTCTCCACAGAAGCTCCCTACGCCAAGCACCACCACACATAGTGACTCCAAAAGATCTTCTCTAAATTCCTCTATTGTACTGTGAGTTATGTGAGACCATGAGAGATTGTAAAATCACCCATTATAATGGATTTCATCCCCAAACAACCTGTGGATGTAGGCATTATGCCGAACCACATAAATTCCTCTATCTCTGTTTATTTACTTTTATTCACTTATTTCTTATTTATTATATAGATAAATGCGAAAAGCACTGTATCAAAGCCCAAATCATCGTCATGAGCCAGGAATCATTCCCTCATCCCTTCCAATTTGTTGTGTGAATTTAGGCATTATAACATGTTCCAACGGAGAAAAAATGGCCGCAAAATCCATGTTTTCTTGTAGCATGGGAATGATTGAAAAGCTATGCTGAAGAAGTTTTAGAAGTTACAAATGAGAGAGAGAGAAAGAGAGAGAGAGAGAGAGAGAGAGAGAGAGAGAGAGAGAGGAATGGATGAGTGACTCCAAGGAGCTTGAAATCTAAATTCTATAGAGCAAATTGAAATAAATAGCCCTAATACACGAGAAGCTGACTTTGAAGATGGAGAGAAGAGGACTCACTTTTGCAAGACAGAGAACATACTAAATAAAGAATATGGTCACAAGTAGGGCTTTCACATAATGCATAACGTATCTTCAAATTTGACCATTCAATTCAATAAGGATGGGGTCGAATCCATCGGAACTTGACTTACAAACTAAATAAATTATAAAGTGAGTCAAAAGGGAAGTGAATTTTCCAAGAGATTTTTATTACAACGGACTTATTACGTGGTTGAAAGTTCCGAATCCAACTACTTTAGAGCATTGGCAATAACCTAGCCAATGCAAGTCCAAATTAAAACTAAATGTGAGAAAAAAACATCTACATTGGCCTAGCTAAACTTCCCAAGTTTGACATTTATGTTGTAGTATATCTTAGCTCCTCTCCATGTTTGGTGAGGTACTGTACACAAATCAAAATCTTATTTTATTATTTCTCTCCCTCCCTCTCACTCTTTCCCTATATTTTTCTCTGTCTTCATCCCTAAAATCCTCCATTTCATCTTTCTTTTCTTTCTTTCTCCCGAAACTCCTTTCTTTTCTTCAACCCAGGCAATCTCCCTTCTCTCCGTCGTTCTTTTCTTCTACAATCCACAAGCCATATTCTCTTCAACCCGCAAGCCCCATTCCATCTCAGTCTTCTTCAGCCCCATTTTTGCTAAGAGTCTTCGCTCTTCCCCAGCCTGCAAGTATCCCCTTCTCTCCAGCGGTCGCCTTCTTTGCCATCATCTTTGTTCTCTCCAACGTAAATCTCTCTTCCTCACTCTTCTCTTCCTCTTCTATGTCCATTCTCTGTGCCATCGTTATGAATTGCTCCTCTCCCCCATCTCAGATTCTCATTTTATGTTCATCGAGTGATTAAATCATCTCCCTTTTGTGTTGCAAGGACAAATAATTGTTGAATCGACTTGGGTCCATGAATTGTCCTAAAGGTTCTTCAATTTCCTCCATGAATTGGCTTGGCTCTACCCTATACTGCATTTGCCACTACAAATCTACCACTTGCCACTACAAATTTGCCACTACCGCTGTGCAATTTGGGTAAATGTTTTGCTATTTTTTTTTTTTTAGGATGAAATGGTATGGTGTATTTATGGTGTATGAATTTCATTCACAAATTTGCTTGGTATTTTATTTTAACTATTCATATTGCATTTGGTTCTCTGTTTTGGAATATTGTTATTGGGTATGGTGTATTGCGTTTGATTCTCTGAAATGGTATGGTGTATTGCATTTGATATTGGCTATTAATTCTCTACCATCTCTGCTTTGGCATATTGTTTGTCTGTGAGGGTAATATTTGCTGCCAGCTTGATGGTTAAAAACCTTGGATGTAGGCATATAGGAGCTTGATGTTTACATCATGATGTGCAACTTTTTAAGCATGAATGCTGCATGATGAAATAGATTGTAATCTACAGGGTAGTATTCATGTCTTTCTAGATAAGCTATTCCATAAATGAAATGATTCTAAATTGGAATGAGTTGCGGGAAATATACACTACTACTGCTACTATAATTTGGGATGGGCCCTGCAGATCACCAATATATAACTTCATCTACATGATTTTAAGTTCTCAACTAGCTAGGTTACCAATTACATATAATATCCAATTAGCAATTAAAAAATAAATAAATTGGGAAGAAGATGATGGTGGGTCAAGCAGGACAGTTCTGCAGTCAAGAGGAGGAACACCGCAAATTCAAAGATACACACTAGAGTTAGTACTCTAGCATATACAAAATGATTTATTCAATGTTGGTTTTTGTCTTTACTCATTCTTTAATAATGTCATTAATGGTGCAAACCTTGCAAATTTTTTAACCATTATCATATATATATATATATACATCTTGATCAGATAGTTACATGGTTCTTTATATATACCCCACTAATTAATGGTGTAGACCTTGCAAATTTGCATATACTAGGTGAAAGCAATGTGCAATGCACGTTTGCTTAGTTTATATATATATTTTTTTGTTAAGAACTAATTTTTTATTAATAAGGATGTAATGTTTTCGGTTAATTACATAAATAACGATGTAATGTTCATATAATTTATAAATAATTACACGCTGTGATATATTATAAAAGAAGAGTATTAATCGAAGCTATAACATGATCCTATAAATAAACATCACTCATAGTTTTATGAAAGTTGTTTGAGATAATTTTGATTCTAGGATGACGATCCAACATCGCCCACAATTTTATGAAAGTTGTTCAAAATAAATAGAATGAAAACATCAGCATTTAATCAAAGCAAAACTTTCAGATCTCATGAATCAGAACATCTTTATTGAATCAAAGCAACATTTTTCAAAAAAAGATCTCGTATTTGCTCTTTTCTCAATTCAAAAAATAAAATGCACAAAATTAGCTAATGTCTACACCAGTCATGACAGAAAATACTTCCTCATATATAGAATTTATGCACATGTAGAATAAACATCTGAGGTCATTTTCAGATTTATTTATAATAATAATAAAAAAACAAACATGCATATTTTCAAAGTCGACTTCATTTCATTTCTTTTGTGCAAAACCAGTATATGAACCCCGCTTACATGTAATTCTTAACTTTTCTGAATTTCCTCACAATAGTGCCAACGAATATCAATTCTCACCTATAAAAATTCATGTACCCTAAGTAAATCTCCAATTAAACTATTATCACATATTTATACCTGAAATACTCAAATCACCTATTTTAATTCCTCATAGCCTAAAATTCTCTTAACCCTAAAATTCCATCACCTTATAAATTCCTCAATATTTACTTAACCGAATTCATAAAGAAGAAGATATTCGAATAATATTTCAAATACTAATAAAATATTATAAAAAATAGAATAATTTGGCTACTTTAAATTCCTATAAAATAAGTCGTGAAAACCATCGCTCTTAAAAGATGCTTACTTTCTTTTAATTAACATAAGTATTCAACTTCACAAGACATCTAATAATACCCATATGATTTAAAAATTCTTAACATATTCTTTCATTTTACAAATACAATTTTAATCACATAGATATAACTAAAAAAATAACCTTAAAGGTTCATTTCAAACAATAAACTTTTAAGTAATTCACATAAAAGATCAAACACTTACCATTTGCTAACAAAATCGAATTGTAAAAAAATTTATACTAAATAATATAAATTAATACCTTTAATAATTTTCGGGCTAACACAAGAAGTAAATCAAGCCCTAGACTCGGAAACAAGTTTAATTTAACGAAGGCTCTCGTGAAAATCGGTCATAGCTCATAATATTTGCAGAAATAAGATCAAATCCATCCTTAATATTAAACCCACGTGAAAAAAAAATACTATCCCATATAATCGGCTATAAATTATAACATAAAATGGCATAAATGTAATTATCCTATAAACATTGATATATACATGTTTTCTAAAAAGGCAATAGAGAAAAAAAATGAAAGGATGAAGGATAAAATTGTAATCTCATTTGAATATAATACCCTAGCAATACACGAGAAAGATTTTTTTAAAAAAATCAAAACTTTCTTCTTCTAGCTGACAAGCTCTTGAGAAGGAAAACAAAACATTACAGGGGAGGCTTACCAACAGAGGCCAACAGGGTGTAGGCTGGCGGAAAACACAATGTAGAGCTCCTCGAAAAAGATCACAAGTGGTGGCAACAAAGTGCATAACCTCGTGAGAGGCCGACGGAGGGATGGCTCAATGGAGGATTTGAGCAAGAACTTGCTATATTTTTTAGAAGCAAAAAGGGGTGACTTCAACGTTGTTCCCGGTGGTTGGCGTCGTGAGTGTGGTGTAGGTACGGTGGTTTGCAATGTGGCTGTGGCGACTGAGTAGAGATTGTCGTACAATTCTGCCGTGACCTTCTCACTTGACCTCAAAGCTTCTTCCTTCTCCAGCAAGGCTTCGTCCCTCTGCATCCGCTCTCGTCACACTTCTTAATTGCTTCGTGAGCCAGAACCTTCAAACAATTGAACGAAACTTACAACTCCAATTTTGAGTTCTCCGCCACCTCGCGAACCTACTGCTATAGTTGGATCTGGCCCGAAACACTCACATGTATATTTTGTTTTCTGGGTTCTTTCCATTTTTTTGTTTTCTTATAGTTTTTGTTAAGCAAACGTTTGACTGCTTGGAAAACCAAGGAAAATGCTAAATAGCCGAAAATCTAACTCTTTGCATTTGGGTTCCCATGTCATTTTGGTTTCCAAGGAATTAAAGAGTCTCCTAACGTGAGCTAGGAAGTTATATTCATGGTATACGGATGTTTGACAAACGACGTTAAGGTTAACGGAAAAATAACAAAAACCGTTAAAACAAGATTTTCCGTTAGATAACCACTTTATATATATAAGGATATATACACACCTTGATCAGATAGTTACATGGACAAGATAGATACCCCACTCATTACATCTGTTGTAAGACAGATTCATTTAAATCAAGCCCAATCAATATAAAAAATTTGAACTTTATGGGTTTCTTTAGCAAGTAGGAAAAAAAAATACAGCTATATCAATTGTGTTGTGCCACACTTTGCCTGAATGGATGTTTGCTGTTTTCAAATTTTCAGACTACAAAATAACTCTTGTACTTGTTATTCCTTTAGTTTCCATTATTCAATTTTTATTTGTTTATGCAATATAATGTTGAGATACTACAATATGATGCTGAGAATTTACTATTGGACTTAAATATTGGGCAACTTCTCTGACTCCTTGAAAATTTAATATTTTTCAAGGATGGGCACATTTTGATGATGAACCATTTTTCACTACTCTATTACAAAGAGGAGGATGAGGTTGTAATATTACCCCAACGCAACATTCTAATGTTGTTGTCCAAGCAACCCCCAATGACGGTGGAAAGAGGCATCCTTCAAAAAAAGTTCAAAGATGTGCATCTTTCACTGTTGAAGAGGATAACCTCCTTATCTAAGATTGGCTCAACATTAGCATCGATGCGTTAGAGGGTACTGATCAAAAGTCCACTCAAATGTAGGAAAGAATTACCACGTTTTATCATGAATATAAAAAACCGAATATTGCCAACCGTTCTAAGGGCTCTTTGATGAATCAGTGGTTCATGATTCACAAATAGACAAATAAGTTTTATGCATATGTAGCACAAATAGAGTCATTCCACCCGAGTGGTGCAATAGAGCAAGACAAGGTATGTAACATTACGGAGGTCCACGCAGGTCCATGCACAATTGCAAATCTATCTTGGAGTACTTCAAATGCACGCTCCACATCTTTCCTTGCAGCCTCTTGGCAAGCAGCAAAGTGTTTTTTCTTATTTCCCTGAAGACATGGAATTTTTTTCACTAATGTTCCCACAAAGAATATATACCATCTGCAAGATAATATCTCATTGTATATTCATGACCATTGATTGTGTAATTGCACGGAGGAGCACGACCTTCAGCCAACACAGCAAAAACAGAAGATCGATCAAGAACATTGATATCGTTATGCAACCCAGGCAAACCAAAAAAAGCATGCCATATCCAAAGTTCATAAGATGCAACAGCCTTCAAAATAATAGTTGGTTCATTCACGTGACCAGAATACATACCTTTCCATGCAGTAGGACAATTTTTTCATATCCAGTGCATACAATCAATGCTACCCAACATACTTGGGAGGGAATCCACGTCTTTGTCTGAGATCTAGTAACCTCACTATATAACTGATGTTTGGAGATCTCAAATACTCAATCCCAAAAATTGAGACAATTTCTCCGATTCTGATGTACTCGTCCATTAGATTTGCGGTGACCATATATGCTAGGATCCTAATCGCCACAGTCATCTTCTGAAGGGAAGACAATCAAATCCTTCCACTAGCATCTGTCTTTTGGAAAAAATAATCATCGTGGGAGACTACTGTAGCATGCATGCATAAAAAAAGATCACAGCTCATTCAAAACCTCCTCCTAAAAAGATAGGGTAGATATTGGTGTTTCAGCAATGTAATCATTCCAAAGGCGTTGATGACTTTCCAATGAATCACGTCTGACGAACCTACAATTTTGAGAAGTACGACGAAATGTAGAAGATGTTCCCTCAGATATCATTGCAATTCCTTGCATCATATCCAACTCATGATCAAAATTAGGGGTGAAAACTGACCATATTGGTTCAGTTTCAGTCCAAAACTGGAATTGAGCTGATATGGATTTCAGGGGAAGATACCGACCGAAACATATCAATAGAGAGTGATAAAACCAGTTTGCGTAGTTTCAGCTGGTTGTCGTCGGTTCATCGACCTAAATATCGGTTTCAATGAGTCATACAAACTTCTCAACACTCAACAATACAGATTCAATAATAAACATAAACTATACAAATCCAAACAATAAACATCAACTATCCCATGAATGTGAGAGAGAGAGAGAGAGAGAGAGAGAGAGAGAGAGAGAGAGAGAGAGACTTGAGAGTCTAAGACAAAGGCTTTGAGAGCTCCAGAGGAAAATGAGAGGGAGAGAGAAATGGCATCGCCACATTGGAGAGGAGATGACATCACTGCATTAGAGAGGGAGATGGTATCATCACATTGGAGAGGGAGACTGGGGGGTGGCTGCCGCTGGGGAGAATCTCAGAATGAGGGAGAAATTTAAAAATGAGGAAGAATTGCTCGTTAGGGGTCTTTTACCCTAATTCAAAATAATGTTTGGCTTATATTTTTTTTACAACTTGTGTCCCCGAAACAATATCGATTAAGTGAAACGGCGTCGTTTCATATAAGTATATTTGAAAAAAAAATATACATAAGCTAACGTTAGCCGGTTCAGCAGTTTTTCCTTAGGTTGAATCGCGAACCGAAATGGCAAACATTGGTTTGGCTTAAATCCTATAGCCAGCCGACCAGTTCTTTGCCGGTTTCGGCAGGTTCCCTGTTCCGGCGACTGGTTTTATTGATTTCGGCCGGTTTTGTCAATTTTCTGTACAGCCCTAATTAGAATAATCATTATCAAATTTTGAAAAGGGATCCATAGCAAATTAAGAGAAGAAAAATAAAAGAATTGGAGGAAGAAAGTTTGATTTTTGATGAATGTAGTTAGATGATGGGTCTATTTATAGAGTTTGATCCTCAACTATTAGTTACAACTAAAAAAGTTGGTAAAAGAAGAGTTGGTAAAAATTAGTTAATTCAAGAATAGTAGATGGTGATTGGTTGGTATTTCTTGTTTCTAGATTGATGAAGTGTTGGAATTGACCGATGATAGAATTGTAGATGTAAAGTTTAGGTAGAGAAGAAGGATGGTTGTGGAAGTGTTTTTTAGTTTCTATCATATTGTAGATATGAATATTGGTTAGATAAAATATTGGCATAATATAATTGTTGGATGAACAAATTGTATGTGTTTGTTAGTTTCTTAAATTATTATATATATATGATTGTTAGATAGAAGAAGAGTTGGTAAAATGTGTTTGTTGGTAATTAGGTTGAGGAAAAAAATTAGTTGGAAATCAATAATTTAAATATCAAATTAAATTATTAATGTACATATAGTTATTTTAATTGTAAAATATGAAAAAAAAATTATATTATTATTAAAATATTAATATTATATTATTATTTTGATGAATCCAATGGCTAATCCAATGTGAGATTATGGATAGGAAGATTTTAGATTTATGAAAAACTTGTACTTTTCATCAAATTTTGAAGATAGCTTTGATGAAGTCAATGATGATGCTCTAACTCCATCATAAAAAAAAAAAAAAAATAGATCTATCTAATTTGTTGATAAATTCTCTGATGTCATCATTGATAAAACCCAATAATAAAATTTTTTTGGTTAATTAAATTATGTTGCTGAGTTCTACAAAGGCAGTAGGAAACATTGTAAACCACTATTTGAGGTGTTACCGTCCATCCATCTCCTTGGTCAGATATCCATACTTTCAAAATTAATGTTAAGAAGATTACAACTCATGTTAAAACTCTACCTTATTTTGGTATTCCTATTCTTAATATTTTCAAAATTGTTGAAATTGATTCCTCTAACTTTGGGTACGTAAGGTGGTATTCTGAAATAAATTTTTTCACTAAGTTTGTCTGACTATATTGTTCGCTTCCATTCTCGAGCTTGAAATAGTGGACAAACTAATTATATTACTATTAAAAAAAAATTATCTATTGTATTATGTATAATTTCTAAATTTCATAATGATTTATTAAATCAAATTTTTTTATTACGTATTGGTGGCAAAAGTGCTAAATATATATTAGAAAAAGATGTTGAGAATATTATTTCATAACATATTTTTGCTAGGGGACAAGCTATTTAAATTTCTTTTTTTATCTTGATATTGAATTTATTAAAAGTTCTCAAAATGCTATCGCTGATTTACTTACTCCTGAATTTATGCATAATCATGACAAGCAGAAAAGACAAGCACAGTTCACATGTTCCTGTCCCTAGTAGGCAACCAGTGAAACATGTTCTTGTTTCTCCACTTGATATTTCTTTATCTGTTTCAATATCAAATTTGAAGCAAACTCGAACGTTACTTTCTGCCCAAAAGGGTCGGCAGTAATGCCATCACGTTAAGTAAGACAAATGATTAGGGAAAAAAAAAAAAAAACGTTAAGACAAATATATGAAGAAGATATAAAAGGCATACCTAAAATCACCTTATCAGTCATATTCTTAATAAGAACAGAAGGAATTTAAACAGATATTGTCTTGGCAGACATGAGAATTATTCAATTCATATCTAATCTTCATATATATATATATGTTTTGAGCTAGAAATCCTATTTAAGTGTTGGCTCTGATCGCTTCCCAAGATCAGCTAACTGTTGGATGAATTCATCTAAATTTGTATCCGAACTACCTCCTTTGACTGCACATAGGGCTGCGGAACTCAGTTGCTTGGCCTTTACCCTCTCTGGCCTACTCTCTTCAACCGAAATGGTCAACAGCCGGGCCAACTCGGCTGATTCGGGAATGCTCTGAGTGCCCTCACAACCTCTGATTGCTACCCCAAACTGCTCCACCAACAACTTGGCATTCGTGTACTGGTCCGCACCCATTGGCCATGTCAACATCACAACCCCAGCGGCAATCCCCTCTAGCACCGAGTTCCACCCGCAGTGAGTCACGAACGCACCCACGGCTCGGTGGCTCAGTATGGATATCTGTGGTGCCCATCCCCTTATCACAAACCCTCTGCCCTCCACGCGATCTTCGAACCCATCAGGAATGACGCCAAGATCAGCATTCGAATGCTGCTGCTCGTCTTCATGAGGCACCCTCACGCACAAAACAAACTGGACGCCACTCTGTTCCAACGCAGCAGCCAGCACATCCATTTGCCTACTTGTCAACGCCACACTACTTCCGAAACAAACAAAGACAACCGAGTTGTCCGAACGAGCATCCAACCACGTCATTAGATGATGGATCGGCACAGAACTTGCTCTACCCCTAACAATGGATTCGTGGTGTTCCAGAGGCAATAAGGGTCCTACGGCCCACACCCGATCATTTCCGAGTTCTTTCTTCAGATGCGATAAGTAAACGCGCTCCAAATCGACGAACGAGTTAAACACTATTCCCCAACTCATCGAATTGGCTCGCATGTTATTTCTATAAAATTCTGTATCTGGGTCTCCTTTATAGCTTCTATAAAGTCCGGGGATCTGCCACCATGGGTAAGATGGGGAATTCGGGAGTTTCGGGAACGAAACCTGGAAGTTGATGTCCTCCGGATCATCGTTTTCCCTTGGATCGCGACAAAGAGAGAATGAAACCGACAACGTAAAGGCGCCGGAAGGTGAGAAGACGACCCGAGGAATGCCGAGCTCACACGCTAGGTCCTGGGTCCAACCGAGAAAGAAATCGGAGATAATGGCAACAGGGGGCGAGGAATGAGATCGGACCCACTGGAGGAGGATAGGATAGTGAAGGTCACGCAAAGCGCGGATAGTAGCAACGATCCTCTTCTGCGGAGGAGCCGTAACATCAGGGGCAGGAAGAATCAAGTGTTTGAGAGAAAAGGGATGTGTGAAGTAAGGCTGAAGCAGAGGAAGGTGAGAGGGGGTGACGAAAACGGTGACAGTGAGGCCGCGGGTGAGCAGGCGGTGAGTGAGGTCGAGCAGAGGTATAATATGGCCTGACGTTGGATAGGGATAAGCCACGATGTGCAAGCCATTTGTGGACATGGTTAAGAAACTTTGGTGTGGTCTTCCGTGTTCTTTACTGGGCAATGGTGAGAATATTTATATCCATATGCATTTGTTTTTCCTTGGATATATGGGGACAGTGATAGCATTTTATTACTTGTCTCCTCCTGATTTGATCGAGTTTGTTGTTATTCTTAAGGAAGATGATATATTCACATTTCCTAGTAATCGATGGGATCTATCGCTAACCTTTTTTAATATCTTATTATTATTTTTTTAACTTGAAGTATTTTTTAATAATATTATAAATATTTTTTTAAAAAAAGTATATTCAAAAGTATTAAAAAAATATATAAAAAAATAACCAAAAATTAAAAAAAAAAAAGTTATTTATACTTAACGGTAGCTACCAGCTAGGAGCGGTGGACCACGCGCTATTCTTTATGTTGAAACTTGCTTTGCGTCACGACTGATGTCTTCGCAGTCGCAGCCAACAACTTACACACTTGCTGGCAGTCTTCCTCACACGTACAGTTCAAACTCATTACTGTAACTTTGCACACAAAATCATGAGCCATGCGTTCCTTTTATAACTGCTTAATAGCATTGGTAACGGCAAATTTAAAATTTAGTTTGAATATTATATTTTGATTATAATATAGACTTCTAATTAGATTAGTTTATATTAAATTAATTGTCATAAAATATAAATAATAATATAATATTATATATTTTAATAATATTTAATAAATTTTTTTAATATTTTATAAATACACTTTATATATTAATTAATAACTTTATTAAAAAATGAAATTATTATTTTTTAACTATTTTTTTCTTAAACCTAATTATTCAATAAATATATTTTAACAACCATTCACTCAGTAATTACATATACAAATGTACCAACATTTATATTTAGAATTGTGGTAGTAACCAACTAACATGCCAACAACTTATTATACTAACCAATCACCACCTACAATTCTTGAATTAACTAATTTTTGCCAACCATTCTTCTTTTACCAACTTTTTTAATTGTAACTACTAGATGATCAAACCCTATAAATAGACCCATCATCTAACTACACTCATAAAAAACCAAACTTTATTCCTCCAAATCTTCTATTTTTCTTCTTTTAATTTGCTATGAATCCCTCTTCAGATTTTGACAACGACTATTCTAATTAGGGCAGCAAAGAAAATTGACAAAACCGGCTGGAACTGATCAAACTAGTCGTCGGAACAGGGAACTGATGACTTGCATAATTCAGTATATTTTATCATTTCTTAACTTTTAAACTTTAGTCTAATTTTATTTATTTTTGTTGATTTTAGGCTTCATTGTTATTATTTAAATTTTATTTCAGATTTGAAGAAAATGAAGATCTAAATTTTAAAAACCTATCATCTAAGGACTCTCTCTCATTTAAATGAAAACTTATCTGAATATGAGAGCTGGTCATTATAATTGTTTTGAAGATACATATCAAGTTGAAATTAGAAGCCAAAAATTGAAGGAATCTAAAAACAAAAAGAAAAAATAAGCGAAAGGATGCTTACTATTGAAAAAGTGGAGGCATGCAATGTGGGGCCCTTAATTCGAATTGAATGAAGAAGTTTTTGGATTTGACTTGACAATGAGATGCAAGCAAAATTTTTTTGGGTTTGACTTGGCAATGAGATGTAAGTTGGCATGCAACACGATGAAGGAAGCTATCGGTTTGGTTTGGATCCACATGTAATGAGCAGCAGCTTTTGAATTTATTTGATTTTATTATCCGTTTTGGAGGCTAGACGCACAGACGGAAGACTAGTTTTTATTTTTGAACACTAGAGCAAGTTGCAACACGCACGAAGCGGAACTGACTGAACGAGATGCTGGTAACAGGATTTGATTTTATCCATTTTGAGAAGGACGGAGGTATCTTTTTACTCTCGTTTTGCACGAAACACAGCGCGGAAAAAAAAGAAAGAGAACGGAAGGAAGAGAGAAGAAGAGAAGACGTTGCGACTTGGAAGATGACACTGCAGATTGCGACGAGTATTTTTTTTTAGTATTCATTTCCTTCCCTTCTTTTCAGTAAAATTATGGTGAATTTGTTTATATTGAATTTAATTTTTAGTATAAACTAAATTTTCTTTATTTTAGAAAAACGATATAATCTAGTTCTAGACATGCTTGCTTTTCTTTGCTAATTTAAAGTAATTATTTTCTATGTTTGTCTAGTTTATTTTGAGCTTATCGCTTCTAATTAACTGGCTATTGATTAGATGATTTTAATCTTGTGATTTGCTATCGAAAGAGTGAATTATAGGATAGATCTTGGATATTTTGGTACAGGTAAATTTAGAAATTAAAATACTTGTACGAACCTATGTAGTATTAAAATCGTTGGTCTTAATGTTTTCTTGCTTTATTAATTTGCATACTCTTGTGTAAAATGATGAACAAGAATAATTTCCAACTGACTATCGAAAGAGGTTTTTAGATGAATTAGAGATTTGCTAACAAACAAAGAGCATTAAATTCAGTTAGTTAGATGAGTAAAGCATAGTGAGGGATTAGGTGAAATCGATTTCCTAGAAGTTTTCTTTCTGATTAATTTGATATTTGAACAATAGCTTTCTTTTCCTTTGAGTATTTTCTTTAAATTGATTTTATTTTAAATTGAAATTACAAAAATCTTAGTGACTTCTCTAAATCAAGTCAAGATTAGTATAATTTCAGTATTTGTTAAAAGTAAGTTACCAATCTCTGAGGACGATACTCTTTTCATCACTTTACTATAAAATTAAGATATTGTATACTTGCAGTTTTGTACCGATCAAGTTTTTGGTGCCATCGTCGGGAATTGATTTATTCTTATTTTTGCCAATATCGATACAAAGTAATATTGATTTTAATTTAGAATTTTATTTTAATCTATTTTTATATTTTATTTTTGCTCTGCATGTGTGTTTTTGATGTTGGATGTGCCGTGTTAGATCTTGTGACATTACTCCTTTTGATCCGGAGATTGAAAGAACTCTTAGATCACGAAAATAAAATAAAATACTAGCCATGGCTAATGGACAACATGATGCACATCCACGCACCTTGAAAGATTATGTACGGCCAATTGTGAATGACAACTACTCGGATATAAGACATCAACCCATTAATGCCAATAACTTTGAGCTCAAACCAGCCTTGATTAGCATGGTGCAGCAAGTCCAATTTAACGGATTGCCACTTGATAATCCCAATATTCATTTGACGATGTTCCTGGAGATTTGTGACACTGTAAAGATTAATGGTGTTACTGAAGACACCATTAGACTGCAATTATTTTCATTTTCTTTGAGGGACAAGGTTAGAGGTTGGCTACAATCTCTACAACCGAGAAGCATCACTAATTGGCAGGACATGACAGAAAAGTTCCTTGCCAAATTATTTCCACCTGTAAAAGTAGCCCAACTCAGGAGTGAGATTGGTCAATTCAAGCAAAATGATTTTGAGTCACTCTATGAAGCATGGAAAATGTATAAAGATTTGATTCAATGTTGCCCTCAACACGAATTGCCAGACTGGTTGCAAGTTCAGATGTTCTGTAATGGGTTAAATGTGCAAACTTGAACTATAGTTGATGTTGCTTCTGATGGAACTTTGATGTCAAAGATAGCTAAAGGTGCTACCTATCTTTTTTTGGTAGAAATGGCCTCAAACAACTATCAATGACCACCTGAAAGAACTATGGCCAAGAAAGTTGATGGAATTCATGAATTGGAGCCGTTAGCAGTCCTTTAAGCTCAAGTTGCTACTCTATCTCATTAGATTTCAATTTTGACAACCCAAAGGATACCACAAAGTGCAGAATATGTTGTAGCTACAAATATGACAGTTTCGAGTAATGAAGCGAGTTAAGAACAAGTTCAATAAATCAACAATCAGAATTACAACTATCGTGGTAATCCTATGCCAAATTACTACCACCTTGGGTTTCGAAATCATGAGAATTTGTCTTATAGAAACACAAAGAATGTACTGCAATCTCCTCTAGGATTTGATAGTCAACCAAGTGAGAAAAAGATGTCACTTGAGGATGCCATGGTTTCCTTTGTTAAGGAGACAAAAGCAAGGTTTAAATAAACCAATTCACGGTTGGATAACAATGAGACTCATTGTAACAATATGGGAGTCACAATGAAGAATCTTGAAGTGCAAATTAGGCAATTGGCCATGACCATCAATGCCCAACAAAGAGGAACGTTTCCTAGCAACACAGAAATTAATCCAAAGGAACAATGCAAGGCATCACACTTAGGAGTGGAAGAGAAATTGAGAGGTCACCATCAAAGGAAAACAACTCCACACCTACAGCTGCGAACAATGGCCAAAGCAAGAATAAAATAGAAGAAGAGGAGATTGTTGATGATACATGAAGAGAGACTAACATGCCTCCAGCAATTTCATTTCCTAAAAATCCTCCTATTCTCTCTACTCCACTTCCTTATCCTCAACGTTTTCAAAAACAAAAATTAGATAAGCAATTTTCTAAATTTTTGGATATTTTAAAGAAAATTTACATAAATATTCATTTTGCAGATGCCTTGGAACAAATGCCAAACTATATCAAATTTTTGAAAGACATCATTTCCAAGAAGAGAAGGTTGGAGGAGTTTGAAACATTGAAACTTTCTGAAGAATGTAGTGCTATTCTTCAAAAGAAATTACTTAAAAAATTAAAAGATTAGGGAAGTTTCACTTTGCTTTGCACTATTGAAAATTCATTTTTTGATAAAGTTTTATGTGATCTTGGTGCTAGCATTAATCCTTATTCGACTTTCTATTTGCAGGAAATTAGGATTTGGAGAAATGAAACAAACAATTATTTCTTTGCAATTAGCTGATTGATCCATCAAATATCCACGTGGAATCATAGAAAACATATTGGTAAAGGTGGATAATTTTATTTTTCCTGTTGATTTTGTGGTGTTAGATATGGAAGAAGATGAAGAAGTCCCACTAATTCTTAGCCGACTATTCTTGCCTACGGGAAGGGCTTGAATTGACATTCAAAAGGGTGAATTAACATTAAGAGTTAACAAGGAAGAGGTTATGTTCAACATTTACCAACCCATGAAATTTTCAGAATATCCAAATACTCGTTTTCGAGTAGATGTCATTAAGCAATGTGTAGAAGAAGCCTTTCAAGAAGATGTACCAGCTGATCAACTAGAACAATGTATCACCACTTCATCTCAAGCTTATAATTTTAATAACTTTGTTGTTTGTGAATCTGATTTACCTTTTGTTAGTGAAGAATTTCTCCACTATGTCTTTGCCTTGGGAGCATTGTAGCAGGTTACATCACTTAGCAGCAATGAAGTAGGGAGGCTAGAGCTGATGGTAGCAAAGACGGATTATGTAATTTCTAAATAAAAGATGCAGCAAACTACAACTTCAGAGTTGAAGCAATTACCTGAGCATCTTTGCTATGCATTCTTGGGTGATAGTTACACATTTCTAGTGATTGATGCTACATCACTCATACTCGAAGAAGAGGAAAAGCTGTTGTGTGTGTTACGGGAGCATAGAACAGTCTTGGGAAGGACTATTTTCGACATAAAAGGTATAAGTCCCTCCATTTGCATGCACAAGATTTTAATGGAGGAACTTTACAAACTGTCGATCGAGGACTAAAGAAGATTAAATCTAGCAATGAAGAAAGTCATAAGAGCTAAAATTTTGAAGCTCCTAAATGCTAGAATTATCTATGCTATTTCAGACAGCTCATGGGTAAGTCCAGTGTAGGTTGTACCATAAAAGGGTGGAATGACGGTGATGAAAAATGACAACAATGAGTTTATTCCTACAAGAACAGTCACGGGCTGGCATGTATGCATGGATTACCTCAAGTTGAACAAAGCAACAAGGAAGGATCATTTTCCACTTCCCTTCATTGATCAAATGTTGGATCGATTGGTTAGGTATTCCTATTATTGCTTTTTAGATGGTTATTTGGGGTATAACCAGATTGCCATAGTCCTTGAAGATCAGGAGAAAACTACATTCACATGCCTCTATAGAAAATTTGCTTTTAGGAGGATGCCCTTTGGATTGTGCAATGTCCCAGCGACATTTCAACGTTGCATGATGGCTATCTTCTCTGATATGGCGGAAGATATTATGGAGATTTTCATGGACGACTTTTCAATTTTTGGTACACATTTTGATCATTATTTGCATAATTTAGCTCTTGTTTTGCAGAGACGTGAAAATAAAAATCTAGTCTTAAACTGGGAGAAGTGTCATTTCATGGTTCAAGAAGTAATCGTGCTTGACCATAGAGTGTCATGTAAAGGAATTGAGGTTGATCGAGCTAAAATTGCAACCATAGAAAAACTACCACCTCCAAAAAATGTGGAGGGAATCAGAAGCTTTTTGGGACAAGCAGGATTTTATAGAATATTTATAAAGGATTTTTCTAAACTCTCTAAATCTTTATGTAATCTTTTTGAAAAAGATTCTGCATTTGACTTTGATGATGTTTGTTTGCAGGCCTTTAATGCAATCAAGGAGAAACTAATTTCAGCACCAATTATGACTGTACCTAATTGGAGTCAACCTTTTGAAGTCATGTGTGATGCAAGTGACTTTGCAATTGGAGTAGTGTTGGGACAAAGGCAAGACAAACTGTTTAGGGCCATCTGTTACGCAAGCCGAACATTGGATGAAGCTCAATTAAATTATATAACAACTGAGAAGGAGATGCTTGCTGTGGTGTTTGCTTGTGACAAATTTTGGACTTACCTCATTGGTACAAAGGTGATAGTGTTGACTGATCACGCAGCAATTCGTTACTTGTTTGGCAAGAAGGATGCTAAGCCGAGGCTAATTTGTTGGATCCTACTTTTTCAAGAATTTGATTTGGAGGTTTGAGATAAGAAAGGAAGCAAAAATTCAGTTGCTAATCATCTCTCCCGGTTGGAGCAATAGAAAGAAAGACCAGATTCAGTGATCCAAGAAGCATTCCCTGATGAGCAGTTGTTTGCATGTGAGATCAAGCTTCCTTGTTATGCTGATATTGTAAACTACCTAGCTTGCAAAGTACAGGTACCAGATCTCACTTACCTCTAACGCAAGAAGTTTCTGCATGATATGAAATATTATCTTTGGGATGAGCCTTTACTATTCAAAAGATGCCCTAACCAAATCATCCGAAGATGTGTGCCAGAAAAAGAGATGCAAGTCATTCTCCATCATTGCCATTCATCATCATATGGAGGACACTTTGGAGCAACACGAACAGTAGCTAAGGTACTTCAAAGTGGTTTCTTTTGGCCTTCTATTTTTCATGATAGTTATACTTTGGTGAAAACTTGTGACTGGTGCCAACGTATGGGAAATATTTCAAGGCGTCAAGAGCTACCATTGAAAAATATCTTAGAGGATGAGTTATTTGATATTTGGGGAATAGATTTTATGGGTCCTTTTCCTCCTACTTTTGGCTTTGTTTATATCTTATTAGTAGTTGATTATGTGTCAAAATAGGTGGAAGCAATTACTGCAACAACAAATGATGCAAATGTAGTGCTCAAATTTCTACATAAGAATATATTTACAAGATTTGGCACTTGGAAAAGCGTGTCATCTCTCTGTTGAATTGGAACATAAAGCTTATTGGGTTGTAAAGAAGTTTAATTTTGATTTGAAGGCAGTAGGGAAAAAGTGACTTCTTCAATTGAATGAGACGGATGAATTCCGGAATGATACTTCTGAAAATGCAAAAATCTACAAAGAACGGATGAAGAAGTGGCATGAAAAACAGATTCTTAGGCGTGAGTTTGCACTAGGACAGCAGGTTTTGCTCTTCAATTCACAACTCAAACTCTTCTCGGGTAAGTTAAAATCAAGATGGACATGTCCTTATACAATTGACAAAATTCCTCTTTGGAGCAATAGACTGGAAGGACAAGACAGTGAATATATTCAGAGTTAATGGTCCGAGATTAAAGTACTACTATGAAGAACAAGTGGAGAGGAACTATGCATTTATTACTACTATAGAGAACAAGTTGGCATTGCTTCATTGATTACAGCAACAATAATGTCACCAGTATGAGCATATAGTCGAGAAAGAGCTATGATTTCAATCCTGTGGATATCTCTTTTATTGTTCTTTTTACCAAGTATTTTTCCAGTTTGTTTTGATTCTCCATATCCATTACTTTCTTAGCCCTCACCCTGTGGCCTGTCATTACAACTTGATTAAAGACTTTTTGATCTCTTATTTTGGTGTTGACTACATTAGTGGAGAGGATTTCTGAAAATTAGATTTATGGGATTAAGTTTTGAGAGAATTTCTCTGATTTTAGTTGTTCTACTTTTTTTTGAGTTTGCAGGTGGTTTGGAGTTAAATTGACTATATCACACACACACACTCAAGGTCTTAGCTTTAGGTTGAAGTAAACGCCTAACTCTTGTTTGACAAATTGCTAAGTTTTTTATTGATTTTCCTGCTATTTTTTATGTTAAAAGAGTAAGATACTAGTGATAAAATCTAAATTCAGATCATGACTTGGTGAGTGATGATACTTCTCTATGGGGTCTAGTTGATATTGTTTTTAGTGGTCTTTTATTTTCTTTTCTTTTCTTTTTATTTGAGTACAAACAAAGTTGTAAGTTTGAGGGTGTTTGATGACTTTCATAATTTAGTATATTTTATCACTTCTTAATTTTAAACTTTAGTCTAATTTTATTTATTTTTATTGATTTTAGGCTTCATTGTTACTATTTAAATTTTATTTCAGATTTGAAGAAAATGACGATCTAAATTTTAGAAGCCTATCATCTAAGGACTCTCTCTAATTTAAATGAAGATTTATCTGAATATGAGAGCTGGTCATCGGAACTATTTTGAAGATAAAGATCAAGTTGAAATTAAAAGCCAAAAATTGAAGGAATCTAAAAAAAAAAAAAAAAGAAGAGAAAGGACTCTTACTACTGAAAAAGTGGAGACATGCAACATGGGGCCCTTAATTTGAATTGAATGAAGAAGTTTTTGGGTTTGACTTGGCAATGAGATGCAAGTTAAATTTTTTTGGGTTTGACTTGGCAATGAGATGCAAGCTGGCATGCAACAAGGTGAATGAAGCTAGCAGTTTGGTTTGGATCCACATGTAACGAGCAGCAGCCTTTGAATTTATTTGATTTTATTATCCATTTTGGAGGTTGGATGCATGGATAGAAGACTAGTTTTTATTTTTGAATGTTGGAGCAAGTCGCAACAAGCACGAAGTGAAACTGACTGAATGAGACTGTCAAAATGCCAAGGTAAGAGGCCACGAGCCATGCCTTGATAAGCACCTTACCATGCCTAGACATCACATTGGGAGCACTGTTGGCATCGCTTGATTGCCCACAGACCAAGCCCTTGGAGAATGCTAGGCCACAACCACCCTCAAGCAAGCAGGGCACAGTCAGTGCGCGCACGCAAGCACGGTTTGTCACACCATGCTCAACGCTCGGCTAGACTGCATGCATGCCTAGTGCATAGGCAGCGTGCATGCATGGGCTACGCGCACACACAACCTGCATGCATGGCCTATGCACAAGCACAACACCCATGCATGGTCTAGGTGCCAACACAGCTCACGTATGCACGCTTAAGTGGGAATTGACGGTGCGGCTGCCTAGCAGGTTGGCATGTCGCTCAATGCCCAGGCCCCACTTCCAGGGCCATGCTGATCAACACCAGCACCCACGACCTGGGCCATGCTATTCAACGACCTGGCCTTATTTGCCTGGGCCATGCAGACTAACGCTCATGCCCCACTAGCCTAGGCCATGCAGCAGCCTGCCACCCTCAAGCCCACCATGGTCCAGCCCAGCGACTCGCTAATGGCACCGAGCTCACACAACCTAGGCCACACATGAAGGGACCAAGGACCAGTCATGGCTAGCCTAGCAGGCCAACCTGATGACCCATGCACACTAGCAAGCAGCCCATGTTGTGGGTTCATCCAGGCCACCCATGGCCCACCGACAGCATGAGGCCTCAACCAAGAGTCCTGGACCCATAAACCATTATCCACTTTGTAAATATGTTATTTGAATTCTAGTATAAGTAAGGCATTAGGCCATTAGTATCATTTTATCTTTGAACATTTGGATGAATTTGGCTTGTAGGCCCCTATAGGCACTATTATGCTTTGTCACTTAGGCTCCATTGGGTGCAATGCATGAATCCCAAAAGAGAAGGCTCAGCTTGTGCAATTCATGAATCAGGGTAACCTAGGGTTCTCTTTGTTTTCCCTTATGTTAATGGATTGTCGAGGTATTTTAGCATTGTGGTGTGTGTTTATTGCATTGCATTCACTTTTGTTTGCTGATCATTTCGCACTACTCGAGTGGGACGTCGCATAAGGCAGGCACAAGTTGCCATTGAGGGACATTCGACCAGCACCAAGCCTCCATAGTCAAATCTGGAGCAAGGTCAGGGACAAACTTGACAGTTATTACCCACCACCCAAGCCACACGCCTAGCCTTATCCACCTGTCCAACCATAACCGCTTCCCTACTTTGTAGGGATTAACCACCCACACCATCAACCACTTAACCACTCACTTGGCCAACCCACATAACCGCCCAGAGCAATGTGTGCTTCACCATCAGGGGGCACGTGAGCTTTACTCGGCTAGCTCAGCCAATTAACTGCCTTAACCCACTCAACCGCTTTCGCCCACTCAGCTACTGCACATGCATGCACGCATGCACAACCACTAGAATTGCTCCCACCATCATCATTTGAACACTCATACGAGTCCAGCCAACACCATTCAAAGCCATCATAGTCAAGCAAGTGGCAGATCACGTCAGTCATCAAGACACAAGAAGGGGCATGGCAGCTTGGTGTCAAGGGGCTTGACTGAGGACACTATCAAAGACACTAGCAACATGATTTGATTTTATCCATTTTGTGAAGGATGGAGATATTTTTTTACTCTGGTTTTGCATGAAACACAGAGTGGAAAAAAAGAAAGAGAACAGAAGGAGGAGAGAAGAAGAGAAGGACGCTGCAACTTGGAAGACGACACTGCAGATTGCGACGAGTATTTTTTTTTTTAGTGTTCATTTCCTTCCATTCTTCTCAGAAAAATTATGGTGAATTCAATTATGTTGAATTTAATTTTTAGCATGAACTAAATTTTCTTTATTCTAGGAAAACGATGTAATCTAGTTCTAAACTATGCTTGCTTTTCTATGCTAATTTAAAGTAATTCTTTTCTATGTTTTGTCTGATTTATTATGAGCTTATTGCTTCTAATTAACTGGCCATTAATTAGATGATTTTGATCTTGGAATTTTCTATTGAAAGAGTGAATTATAGGATAGATCTTGGTTATTTCAGCATAGGTAAATATGGAGATCAAAAGACTTGTATGAATTCATGTAGTATTAAAATCGTTGGTCTTAATACTTTCTTGCTTTATTAATTTGCATACTCTTGTGTAAAATGATGAATAAGAATAATTTCCAACTGACTATCGAAAGAGGCTTTTAGATGAATTAGAGATTTGCTAACAAACATAGAGAATTAAATTCAATTAGTTAAATGAGTAAAGCATTGTGAGGGATTAGGTGAAATCAATTTCTTAGAAGTTTTCTTTTTGATTAATTTGATCTTTGAACAACAACTTTCTTTTCATTTGAGTATTTTCTTTGAATTAATTTTATTTTAAATTAAAATTACAAAAATCTTAATGACTTCTCTAAATAAAGTCAAGATTAGTATAATTTCGGTATTTGTCAAAAGTAAGTTACCAATCCCTCAAGACGATACTCTTTTCATCACTGGCAAAGAACTGGTCGGCTAGGGGTAGGATTTAAGCCAAACCAATGTCGGCCGGTTCGGTTCGCGATTCGACCTAGGGAGAAACAGCTGAACTGGCTGATGTCAGCTTATGTATATTTTTTGTTCAAATATACTTATATGAAATGATGTTGTTTCACTTAAACGGTGTCGTTTCAGGGAGATAGGTTGTAAAAAAAAATATAAGCCAAACGTCATTTTGAATTAGGGTAAAAGAACCCTAACGTGCCATTCTTCCTCATTTTTTCTTCAAAATTTCTCCCTCATTCTGAGATTCTCCCCAGCGGCCTCCCTCTCCAATGTGATGATACCATCTCCCTCTCTGATGCAGTGATGCCATCTCCTCTCCGATGTGGCGATGCCATTTCCCTCTCCCTCTCATCTCCCTCTCGGGCTCTCAAAGCCTCTGTCTCAGACTCTCAGGTCTCTCATCTCCCCCCCCCTCTCTCTCTATCCCTCTCTCATTCATGGGATAGTTGATGTTTATTGTTTGGATTTGTATAGTTGATGTTTATTGTTGAATCTATATTGTTAAGTGTTGAGAAGTTTGTATGATTCATTGGAACCGATGTTCATGCCGATGAACCGATGGCAACCAGCCGAAACTACACCAACCGGTTTTACCACTCTCTATCGATCGGTTTTGGTCAGTATCTTCCTCTGAAATTCATATCGGTTTAGTTTCGATTTTGGACCGAAACCGAACCGATATGGTCAATTTTCACCCCTAATTTTGATCATGAGTTGGATATGATGTAAGCAATTGCAATGATATCTGAGGGAACATCTTCTACATCTCGTAGTACTGCTCAACGTTGTAGGTTCATCAAACTTGATTCATTTGAAAGCCATCAATGTCTTTGGAATGATTACATTGTTGAAACACCAATATCTCCCCTATCTTTTTAGGAGGAGGTTTTGAATGAGTTGTGATCTTTTTCTACACATGCATGCTGCAGTAGTCTCACACGATGATTATTTTATTTAAAAGAGAGATGCCAGTGGGAGGCTTGGATTTTCTTCCCTTTAGAAGATGATTGCGGCGATAAGGATCCTAGCATATAGGGTCACCACAAATCTAATGGACGAGTACATCAGAATCGGAGAAAGCACTGCACGGCAAAGCATGAAGAAATTTGTTAAGGAAATTGTCTCAATTTTTAGGGCTGAGTATTTGAGATCTCCAAACATCAGTGGTATAGTGAGGTTACTAGATTTCGGACAAAGACGTGGATTCCCAGGAAATGAAAGAATTATCCTACTGCATGGAATGGTATGTATTCTGGTCATGTGAATGAACAAACTATTATTTTGAAGGCTGTTGCATCTTATGATCGTTGGATATGGCATGCTTTTTTTGGTTTACCTGCATTGCATAATGCTATCAACGTACTTGATCGATCTTCTATTTTTGCTCGTTGGCCGAAGGTCGTGCTCCTTCGTGCAATTACACAATCAATGGTCACAAATATACAATGAAATATTATCTTTCAGATGGTATATATTCTTCGTGAGAAACATTAGTGAAAACAATTCCATGTCCTCAGGGAAATAAGAAAAAACACTTTGCTACTTGCCAAGAGTCTACAAGGAAAGATGTGGAGCATGCATTCGGAGTACTCCAAGATAGATTTACAATTGTGCATGGACCTCTATAATGTTACATACCTTGTCTTGCTTTGTTGCACCACTTGGGTGCAATGACTCTATTTGTACTACATATGCACAAAACTTATTTGTCCATTTTTTAATCATGGACCACCAATTCATTAAAGAGCCCTCAGAACGGTTAACAATATTCAGTTTTTTATATTCATGATAAAATGTGGTAATTCTTTCCCACATTTGAGTGGACTTTTGATCAGTACCCTCTAATGCAGCGATGCTAATGTTGAGCCAATCTGAGACAAGGAGGTTATCCTCCTCAACAGTAAAAGATACACATCTTTGAACTTTTTTGAAGGATGTCTCTTTCCATCGTCATTGGGGGTTGCTTGGACAACAATATTAGAATGTTGCGTTGGGGTGCTATTACAACCTCATCCTCCACTTTGTAATAAAGTGGTGAAAAAGGGGTTATCGTCAAAATGTGTGCCCATCCTTGAAAAATATTAAATTTTCAAGGAGTCAGAGAAGTTGCCCAATATTTAAGTCCAATATTAAATTCTCAGCATCATATTGCTATATTATGTAATATCTCAGCTTCATATTGCAGTATCTCAACATCATATTGCAGAAACAAAGAAAAACAGAATAATGAAAACTAAAGGAATAAGAAGTAAAAGAATTATTTTGTAGTCTGAAAATTTGAAAGCAGCAAACATTCATTCAGGCAAAGTGTGGCACAACACAATTGATATAGTTGTATTTTTTTTTCCCTAACTTGCTAAAGAAACCCATAAAGTTCAAATTTTTATATTGATTGGGCTTGATTTAAATGAATCCGTCTTACAACAGATGTAATTAGTGGGGTATCTATCTTGTCCATGTAACTATCTGATCAAGATGTGTATATAGCTTTATATATATAAAGTGGCTATCTAACGGAAAATCTTGTTTTAGCGGTTTTTGTTGTTTTCCCATTAACTTTAATGCCGTTCATCTAAACGTTCGTATACTGTGAATATAACTTCTTAGCTCACGTTAGGAGACTCTTTAATTCCTTGGAAACCAAAATGACATGGGAACCCAAAGGCAAAGAGTTAGATTTTTGACTATTTAGTATTTTCCTTAGTTTTCCAAGCAGTCAAACATCTGCTTAACAAAAACTGTAAGAAAACACAAAAATGGAAAGAACCCAGAAAACAAAATATACTTGTGAGTGTTTCAGGCCAGATCCAAGTACAGCAGCAAGCTTGCGAGGTGGCGGAGAACTCGAAATCGGAGTTGCAGGTTTCGTACAACTGCTTGAAGGCTTTGGCTCACGAAGCAATTAAGAAGCACAACAAGAGTGGGATGCAGAGGGATGAAGCTCTGCGTGAGAAGAAAGAAGCTATGAGGTCAAGTGAGAAAGTCACGACATAATTGGACAGTAATCTCTGCTCACGACGCCAACCACCGAGAACCACGTTGAAGTCAGCCCTATTTTGCTTCTAAAAAACAGAGGAAGTTCTTGCTCAAATCCTCCACTGAGCCACCCCTCCGTCAGCCTCTCACGGGGTTCTGCACTTTGTTGCTGCCGCTTGTGATCTTTTCTAAGGAGCTCTACACTTATTTTCTGTCATCCTCTATCCCATTGGCCTTTGTTGGTAAGCCTCCCCTACAATGTTTTATTTTCCTTCTCAAGAGTTTGTCAGCTAGAAGAAGAAAGTTTTGATTTTCTTTTTAAAATCTTTCTCGTGTACTGCTAGGGTATTATATTCAAATGAGATTACAATTTTATCCTTCATCTTTTCATTTTTTTCTCTGTTGCCTTTTCAGAAAACATTTATATATCAATGTTTTTAGGATAATTACATTTATACCCTTTATGTTATAATTTATAGCCGATTATATGGAATAGTGTCTTTTTTTTTTTTGCTCACGTGGGTTTATTATTAAGGGTGGATTTGATCTTATTTTTGGAAATATTATGAGCTATGGTCGATTTTCACGAGAGCCTTCATTTAATTAAACTTGTTTCCGAGTCCTGGGCTTGATTTACTTCTTGTGTTAGCCCGAAAATTATTAAAGGTATGAATTTATATTATTTAGTATAAATTTTTTTACAATTCAATTTTAGTAGCAAATAGTAAGTGTCTAATATTTTATGTTAAATACTTAAAAGTTTATTGTTTGAAATGAGCCTTTAATGTTATTTTTTTAGTTATATCTATGTGATTAAAATTATATGTGTAAAATGAAAGAATATGTTAAGAATATTTAAATCATATGGGTATTATTAGAGAGGGTTTTTACGACTTATTTTATGGGAATTTAAAGTAGCCACATTATTCTATTTTTTTTTATAAAATTTATTAGTATTTTAAATATTATTCGACTATGTTCTTCTTTATGAATTCTATTAAGTAAATATTGAGGAATTTATAAGGTGATGGCATTTTCAGGTTAAGAGAATTTTAGGTTCTGGGGAATTAAAATAGGCGATTTGAGTATTTCCAGTATAAATATGTGCTAATTGTTTAATTGGAGATTTATTCAGGATACATGAATTTTTATAGGTGAGGATTGATATTCATTGGCACTATTGTGAGGAAATTCAGAAAAGTTAAGAAGTACATGCAAGCGAGGTTCATATACTAGCTTTGCACAAAAGAAATGAAATGAGGTTGACTTTGAAAATATGCATGTTTTTTTTTTAATTAAATCTGAAAACGACCTCAAATGTTTGTTCTACATATGCATAAATTATATATATGAGAAAGTATTTTCTGTCATGACTGGTGTAGACATGAGCTAATTTTGTGCATTTTATTTTTTGAACTAAGAAAAGAGCAAATACGAGATTTTTTTTGAAAAATTTTGCTTTGATTCAATAAAGATGTTTTGATTCAGGAGATCTAAAAGTTTGTTGTGATTAAATGAAGATGTTTTCATTCTTATTATTTCGAACAAATTTCATAAAATTGTGGGCAATGTTGGATCGTCATCCTAGAATCAAAATTATCTCAAACAACTTTCATAAAACTATGGGCCATGTTTATTTATAGGACCATGTTATAGCTTCTATTTATGGTATTCTTTTATAATATATCACAGCGTGTAATTATTTATAAATTACATAAACATTACATCGTTATTTATATAATTAACCAAAAATATTACATTCTTATTAATAAAAAATTAGTTCTTAACAAATATATATATATATATATATATATATATATATATAAACAAAGCAAACATACATTACACGTTGCTTTCACCTAATATATATATATATATATATATATGATAATGGTTAAAACATTTGCCAGGTCTACACCATTAATGACATTATTAAAGAATAAGTAAAGACAAAAACCAACATTAAATAAATCATTTTGTATATGCTGGAGTACTGACTCTAGTGTGTATCTTGGAATTTGCGATGTTCCTCCTCTTGACTGCAGGATTGTTCTGCTTGACCCACCATCATCTTCTTCCCAATTTAGTTTTTTTAATTGCTAATTGGATATTATATGTAATTGGTAACCTAGCTTGCTACGAAGTTAAAATCATGTAGATGAAGTTATATATTGGTGATCTGTAGGGCCCATCCCAAATTATAGTAGCAATAGCAGTGCATATTTCCCGCAACTCATTCCAATTTAGAATCATTTCATTTATGGAACAGCTAATCTAGAAAGACATGAATACTACCCTGCAGACAACAATCTATTTCATCATGCAGCATTGATGCTTAAAAAGTTGCACATCATGATGTAAACATCAAGCTCCTATATGCCAACATCCAAGGTTTTTAACCATCAAGTTGGCAGCAAATGGTACCCTCACTGATAAACAATATGCCAAAACAGACAAACAAGAGACAATCAATACCCAATATCAAATGCAATACACCATACCATTTCAGAGAATCAAACGCAATACACCATACCCAATAACAATATTCCAAAATAGAGAACCAAACACAATATCAATACTTCAAATAAAATACCAAGCAAATATGTGAACGAAATTCATACACCATAAATACACCATACCATTTCATCCTAAAAAAATAGCAAAGCATTTACCCAAATTGCACAATGGTAGTTACTTTTCGGGTACCACGTCCAAACTTCTAGCGGCTCCTAGGTTTCGAGCATTCTGCAACCATTCACTCCAACTCTCCTGTTCCCGCTAGCTCGGTCACCCTCTTCTTCATGGTTGTGCAATCTTCAGTCCAGTGCGATCCTGTCAGGGGATACTTGCAATAGTGATTGTATGTCCTAGTCTGATGTTGTTCCTTGTTACCATTCTCCTCTTCTCGCATGTTCAAATTGCTGTGTATCAACCCAGGATTGTGGTCTGGCCGCCTTTCTTTCCTTCTTTCTTGACAATTCGTTCCAAGCTTCCTGTCAACCTACCCACTTCTTCACTCGATCTTACTGTCCTCCTTCCTCGGATTCACTAACGCCTAGAGTGTATCTTTAGCGTTAACATCGTCATCCGTCCTATCCCTAAATTTCCTTAGGGTGGAGGGAGTCTTTCTGGCTAGTTCTACCATGAAGGGACTTCGAGGCCAAATTCCGCCAAGGTGGGTGGCGAGGGTAATCTTCTCTACCTGGTCTTCCATTGTTAACCTTTCCTTGTTGAAATGGGTAAGGTAGGCCATTCACGGTAGTAGTTAACAGGACCGATTGATTGTCTGACCACTGATCTCCTTGAGCGTTCATAGGCTCATGCCAGCCACGCGCCTGACACCCTTCCCTTTACTCATGTCGATTCATGACAGTGTCACTACATTTTACGTGCCTCACTCAAGCATTCTGGGCTATATATGCTCTCCCCTCTCCTTCCTCCTCACACATTTCTACCTTACTTTCTCCAAAGCCCCTCCCCTATCAGTGTCTTCTCCATCGTTGTTCTCCCTTTCGTTAGGAGCACTTCTTTTCCTCTTCCACACCTCCTACTTCTCCTTCTGCCACCTCTCTTTTTCACACTCTCATGGCCCTGAAAACTTCTACCAGCTCTTCCTCCTCCACCTATGCTGGCAAACGCTGGATTTCTTAGGTGACCAGTGGGGACCTCTATGCCTTTCAAATGCTATATGGTATCCCTCAGTCTACCATCCTTGAGATTCCCCGTCTGCAGGAACACCCCGTGTCTTCGGAAGGGACAGCATCCCGAGTGGTCCTCTATCCCTGGATGTTCACTAGCAGGGTGCATCTCCCATTCTACCATCTCATTCGAGAGGTCTTGCACTATTTAGGGTTGGCTCCCACCTAGCTCATACCGGCTAAAGACTACTGGTCACTAGTTGCGTTATTGCGAAAAAGGCCCTCTCCGCGGCGGGGGAGGTGTACCCCGACCTGATAGCTCTGGAGTTCTTGTCAGTGTACCATGTCAACCATCGCTCGGGAAACCTCTGTGGCTTTCAGGCTACAATCTTGAGCCAGAGAATCACTACACTCAAGTCATGACATTCGAGTGTCAAAGACCACACTCGAAAATATTTCTTCATCTCAAGCTCAGGTTGGGAGTTCCCCGCAGACAAGTCAAACCAAGAGGAGTTCCCTATCCAGGCCAATTGGGGGCTCCTCCCATCCTCACAGAGTTTGGAGATCAGACTGACTCTAAAGGAAAAGGTGCATGTCGCCAAGGTCCTGGCCTGGATACAGTCCCATGAGTTTGATTCCAACGCCAATGAGGCCCTCTATGACTGAAGACTACGGGAGTTCTACCCATCACCCAGCAGTTCTCCCCAAACAGATCAAGGAGCTTCTCCCAGGGGATGAAACTGGGCACGAAACTAAGTGGTCAAAGGCCCACCTGACCCCCTCTACAGGTCTAGATCAAGTGCAAGGCCCTCACATGTCCAAATCGACCTCTCTTCCCTCCTCCTAGGGGAAGACAACGTCATACCCCGACAGGTCAAGTGCCTCTGCAGGTGCTTCTTCTTTAGCCATCCCTCACTCGGTTCCTCTGAAGCCGATGACCACTAGGTCCTCCTCTTCCATAGGCCCCCATCCCAACCCCCTCAAGGTGCCACTTCCCATTTTTAAACAAGAGGACAACACTGTCTTTGAGACCACCTTCCTCAACTCCTTCATTCAATTCCCTCAGCACGGCTCAGACGATTAAGAGACATTCGAGTCCTTTGAGGACACTCTGAGCGAGGAAGTGGCTAGATTGGGTGGGGATCACAAGGAAGAGGAGGAGGATGTGGAGAAAGTCGAAGATGAGGAGGAAGAGGAGGTGGAGCGGGACAAGGACTCGAAGGAAGAAGAGCAAGGTGACGATAAGGAGGAGGAAGAGTCGAATGACAACGAAGAGCAAGAAGAAGACAAGGAGGAAGACCAAGCTCCCGAGGGGAGCAAGGAAGGGGTGTTGAGAGTCCCCCCTCACTCCTTCCTTCGTCTCGGCACTAGTCGAGGTAACGAAGTCCCCCACCACTCCCCTCTAGTTGTTGTGTTGAGTGACGACGAAGGTTCTCACTAGTCAAAGCTAGCCCCTCCCCATAACTTTGAGAGGGAAGCATCTACCCAAGCCCCATCAGTGGGTCACCCTGGTTCAAGGAGGAGGCTGAGACATCTGGATCGAGCCACACTCAACCCATTGGCCTTACTGGCCTTTCCCCTGCTGTCGAGACCGAGGGGGACCAAGATCCTAATTCAGATCGTAAGAAGGCCAAAGCAGCTACTATCGACTAGACAACCCGAAAACTGTGCCTTGGCTTCATTCAAGTATGCTCCCATGTAGTCCTCCTTACTTGGGCTCCGGGCCTCTGAGTGTTCTCTTTTTTTTTTTTCTTTTTCTTCTTCTGACGCATGCGGTGATTGTGTTGCAAGTGGTTGACCAGTTAGTGGCAATGATAGGAGAGGAGCTTGGGGAGTTGTCCATGTCCAACTGTCAACTGGCCTCCCTGGTCCTTTTAGAGCATTACAAGCTGAAGCAGACCACCCGCGCGAAATAGGGAGCTCAAGGACAGGTACAAGGACATGCAGAAGACTATCGAGCAATTGGAGAAAGAGGCCGCCAGAGGAAAGTGTCAAAAGGATGACCTGAAGAAGCAGCTTGAGGAATTCCAGGACGATGTCTATAAGTTGGCCACCTTTAGCAAGCAGTTGGAGAAAGCAAGTGATGTAGCCATGTAGGGTCTGGCCACATGAGAGATTGTGTTGGCCCAGAAACAAGCGACATTGAGGCAGCTCTGACTGGACCATGCCAAGGCTTGTAGACAGCATTCGCGCCTGTTGCCTTTGAGCTTTAGGAGCATCGCTGAAGTGTAGGCCCTAAGGGGAAGGCTCAGACGGGCCGAGGAGGAGATCCAAAATCTGAAACAAGAGGCGTTTGCTAACGACAAAACCATTATGGTGTGAGATTTCACCATAATGAACTTGAGATCAAGCCTCAAGTACGTGGGCCGTGACGCTGCAGAGGTACGGGCTCGAATCAAGAATACTAATGCCATTCGGGAAACGGCTTGGTCTTACAAATATCGAAAGGGCCTGGATCGACTGTGTTGGCAAACCTAAGGTCGGATCTGCACACCTTAGACTTGCAATAACTCAACCCAAGCCCTAAGGCTTGGGCGTACTACAAGAAGCTCGGGAGGCCTGGGTATCCTCCCGACCCTCCCGACACTTCCGCTCCCGCTCCCCAGTGACGGGCTTGAGTCCTTCTACCTCTAACTCCTCCCTCAACATTGTGCTTCTTTTTTCCTTTTCCTTTTGTAATAGCTCGTTTCTGTGCATGAGTAATGGAAGCCTTACTTACATTTGCGTTTGGTCTTTTTCTCTTTCTTGTAATAGCGAGTCCTTTCAGTGCAAGTCTAGGGACTCGTATTAGTTGTGATCAGATGGGGTCAGCTAGCGAGTCTAAGGACTCGACTCCATTGAGTAGGGGGTCGGTTAGTCTTGGAGACTTGGTCTTACCCCGCAAGACTTCTTGTGAGTCTGGGGACTCGTATTTGTTGAGCGAGGGGTCGACTAATCTCGAAGACTTGGTCTTACCCTGCAGTGAGTCTAGGGACTCGACTCCATTGAGCGAGGGGTCGACCAGTCTCGGAGACTTGGTCTTACCCGTGGGACTTCTTGCAAGTCTAGGGACTCGTCTTTGTTGAGCAAGGGGTTGACTAGTCTTGGAGACTTGGTCTTACTCTGCAAGACTTCTTGTGAGTCTGGGGACTCATCAGTGTTGTGCGAGGGGTCAACTAGTCTTATAGACTTGGTCTTACCACACAGCGAGTCTAGGGACTTGACTTTGTTGAGCGGGGGGTTGACTAGTCTCGAAGACTTGGTCTTACCCCGCAGCACTTCACTGCGAATGTAAAATAATAAAAAAATTCAGGACAAAATGCGTGTACATTTTCATTCATAAGACTTTTTCACATACAAGTTTTCATTCCCAGCCTTTACACAAAATACTTCTTCAAGTGCTCGACATTCCAATGGTGGGGGAGTTCGAGTCCCTCGCTTGTCTTGAGGTGGTAAGAGCTAGCCCGGTTACTTTCTGTCACTACTTACGGCCCTTCTAGTCGAGATCTAAGTTTTCCTTCATCCTGGGTCATGACCCCAATTTGCTTCAGCACTAGGTCCCCTACTCAGAAGGAGCGCGACCTTACCCACTTGTTGAAATATTACTCTGCCTTCCAATTGTTGCTCACCATGCGTATGGCCCTTGCCTCTGTTCTTTCTTCCAGCATATCCAACTCTTCCTCTAGTCTCTCACTGTTGGTGGCTGGATCAAAGTGTTGTACTTGGAGCGTTGGCATCCCAATCTCGACAGGGGTTACCGTTTCACACCCGTAAGCGAGGGCGAAAGGCTTTTCTCTAGTGGGAGTTCGTAAAGTTGTTCGATATGCCCATAAGACGCTTGGGAGCTCTTCCACCCACGCTCTCTTGTGCATTCCCAGCTTCTTTTTTAGGGTGGAGAATAGAGTTTTGTTGGTTGCCTCGGCCTGACTGTTTGCTTGCGGGTGTCTTGACAATGAGTATTTTACCTTGATCCCAAGTTCCGCGCACCAACATCGGTAATGGGAACAATAGAACTGCTTTCCATTATTCGACATGAAGGCTTAAGATATGCCAAATCTGCAGACTACTAACTTCCAAAGGAACCTTGTGATGGTTAGGGAGGTAATGCTCGCTAGGGCCTCTGCTTCAATCCACTTCATGAAGTAATCGACTACCACCATTACAAACTTGGTTCTGCCCTTTGGCGTTGGGAACGGGCTGATCAAGTCCAGACCCCAATGTGCGAAAGGCCATGGGGCCATTATTAACGTTAGTTCCTCAAGGGGGCAATGTGGGATCGGTCTGTGTTCTTGACACTTTCGTCACTTTTTTGCAAAGTCTATGGTGTCTTCGAGTGAGTGGGGCTAGTAGTACCTGGCTCGGGCTAGTTTTGCAGCCAGCGCCTTGCCTCCCATGTGACCTTCCCCTGAGGTCCACCACCCACTTGGGTGGTGTCGACAAAACCATGAGTTGCTCCACCCTGATTAATAGGGTGTCAATCGCTTAGATCGTAGTATATTCCAGGAGTGGGAGCTCTTCTTGTCCTGACGTAGATCTCGCTAACCGATTGGCCTAATGGTTTTCCCCCTTGGGGATCTGCTAGATTTTGAAGTAGCAAAAGTGGTCGCGTTCATTGAAGACTAATTGGAGGTATTTTTTCAATTTCTCCCCATTCATGGCGAAGTGTCTGAGCACTTGGTTGATGACTACCTGGGAATCAGCCTTTACTTCAACCTCCTCAGCTCCCAGCAATCGTGCCACTGTCATCCCTGTTAAAAGTGCCTCATACTTGGCTTCATTATTGGTTGCCTAGAAGGTGAGCTCAGTTGCATAGTTATGCTCCTCACCTCGTTCCATTACAATGTACACCCCTACCCCCCTCCAGCTTGGAAAGACAAGTCGTCTACGTAGACCTGCTAGGGTTTTCCTAGGGGTGCTGCCAACATTTCCTCTAGGAAGCTGGTCAACTCTGCAATGAAATATGCCAACACCTATGCTTTGATCGTGGCGCGGGGGCGGTATTCGATATCGAACTCGTTGAGTTTGATTGCCCACTTAGCAAGCAGAACGGAGGTGTCTGGCTTCTTAAGGACCTTTTTGTGGGGTAGGTCAGTCAGCACCTTCAAGGGATGGGCTTGGAAGTATGGCCTTAGCCTTCTCACTGGGCCTCGGCCCCACGGAATGCCCGGCTCATGTAGTAGACTGGTCTTTGTCCTTCTTCTGCATCATTGACATGCACTGCCGAGAATGTATATGGGGACACAACTAAATATACAGTCAAATCCTCCCCTAGTTTCTTCTGACTAAGGAGATAGGGGTGAGTCAAGTAATTTTTTAGGTCGAAGAAGGCTTCCTCGCACACCGCATCCCATTCCTGAGCCTTCCTCAAGACGTTGAAGAAGGGGAGACATCAGTCGGTCAACTGAGAGATGAAGCGATTAAGGGCCGCTACCTGGCCAGCCAGTCTCTAGACCTTATTCAGGTTGTGAGGGGAAATCATTCCTATTATTGCTTCCATCTTCTCAAGGTTAGCCTCGATACCCCTCTCGAAAACCATGAACCCCAAGAACTTTCCAGACTCCAACCCCGAATGCGTACTTCGTCGGGTTGAGTTTCACCTAGTACCATCTAAGGATTTAGAAGGCTTCTCAGAGGTCCATCAAGTGTAGCTCAGCCTTCTTGCTTTTCACCAGCATGTCATCCATGTACACCTTCATATTTTGACCTATCTGCTATTTGAACATCAGATTAACTAGGCGCTAGTAGGTGGTCCTGGCATTCTTGAGGCTGAACGGCATGGCTTTGTAGCAATACAGGCCTCGATCCGTGATGAAGGTCATATTCTCTTCATCAGTTAGGCTCATCTTGGTTTGATTGTATCTGGAGTAGGCGTACATGAAGCTGAGAAGGGGATACCCTGCTGTTGAGTCCACAATTAGGTCGATCCAGGGTAGAGGGAAGCTATCCTTTAGGCAAGCCTTATTTAGATCAGTGAAGTCAAGGCCCATCTGCCACTTTTCGCTAGCCTTTTTTACTAGAACCACATTGGAGAGCCACTTCGAGTACTGTACCTCACAGATGAATCATGCTACCAAGAGAAGGTCCACTTCCTCGGCGATTGCCACGTACTTCTCTACGTAGAAGCTTCATCGTTTCTGATTGACTTTTCGGGCCGCCGAGTTGAAAAATAGCTTGTGTTCAATAATCAAATTATCTATCTTGAGAATCTCTTCGTGGCTCCAAGAGAAGACATCTTGGTACTCTACGAGAAGGCGTTTCAACTACTGCCTCAACTTAGGGGCCAGTTTGGTTCCCACCCGGACAGTCCTCTCTAGCCGTTGGTTGTCGATCAAGACGAGTTCCAAAGGCTCATTTGGCTCTGCTTGGTGCAAGGTCCCTTCATCTTGGACTTCCTCATCCCATTCAGTTAGGTCAGGGTGAGAAGGTGGCTCAGCTCCTGTCCCCGCCCCTTCAACCCTCAGGACTACTTTGACCTCGTATCTCAACTCATGGGTGTAGCACTCCCGAGCTGGGACTTGTTCACCTTGAATCTCCCCTACTCCCAGGTCGGTGGGAAATTTCATCTTCAGGTGGTACGTAGAGGTCACAGCCCTAAGGTGATTTAGGGTGGGCCGCTCGACTATGGCATTGTACGAGGTGGAATCCTTGATGACCAAAAAGTCTGCCATAGTTGCCACAGTTCTCGGAGATTTCCCAGCCAGGATTGACAAGTTAATGGCCCCCATCAGCTGAACCATGTCGCCTCCATTGAGTGGTACGGGGGCTGGGTGTACTCGGTCAGGGCTGATCCCCATTCTGACAAAGGCTTCCCAGATCAGGATATCTACCGAGCTTCCGTTGTCTACCAAGATCTGCCGGATTGTGAAATTCGCTACTTGCATTGTGACTACAAGCACATCGTCGTGTGGGTGGAGGATCCCCTCTTCATCCTTCTAGCTAAAACTAATAACAATTCCCTTGGTCGACCACTGGGTATGAGGTGTGGTCCCACCCATTGTGAAGACCTCCTCATATCGTGTCGTACCAGCGTGTGCCCTCCGAGCTGAAGAAGTGGTCCCTCCCCCTTATATCCTCCCGTGATCATGCGAATTTCCCCTATTGGTCCCTCTGTCCTCTAGGGGCTACTTCAGGGTTCTTTCCTGATCACACGTTCCCTCGAGTTGGTCCTTCGCTGGGCATCCTGATACTATTCTCGACAATCCTCTGTCCAACTTACCTAGTTCTGTAGATCCTCCTTTTGCTTTGTCCTTTGGGCATAGCAATCTTCAGCATTTTCACGATTTGTCCTGTGGTAATTGCAGTACTGGCGTCCGCCCATTTCTTGCCTCGGGTTCCTTTGAGGACTCAATTCCTTCTCTCTTTCCATCGTTAGGTTGGAGTATACTTGGGGGCCACCCCGTAGGCATGCGAAGGGCTCTCCCTTCCCCTTTGAGCCAATGGTTCCCATCTTTCCTCCTTTGCGCCCGTGATTCCTCTTCAGCCCACCGCCCTGAGGTCTACCTGCTCCAACTCAAATCATTGTGGGGCAATCAAGGCTTCCAGCGTATCCTCCACATTGATGAATCTGTCTGCTCAGTCCATGAAGTCTCTCAGGGTGGTCGGGGTTTGCCAAGCTATTTCAATCATGAAGGGATTCCTGGGCCAGATTCCCCCTAAGAGGGCTGCCAAGGTAATCTTCTCGTCTTGGTCATCGATAGTCATTCGTACTTGATTGAATCGGGCTAGGTAGGACTTCAAGCTCTCATGATCACACTATTTCACTGTTAGGAGATACGCGGCCGGTCATCTTCTCTTCTGACTTGCTAGGAACTTGGTCATGAACAGACTCACCAGCTCATCAAAGCTCCCTATAGTCCCTGACTATAGGGATCCGAACTAGGTTCAAGCTTCCCCTTTAACGTCAAGGGAAAGGCTCGGTAGGCTACCTCCTCAGGGAAACGTACAGGGTCATATGAGCCTTGAACTTGTCCAGGTGCTCTAGAGGATCTTTAGTCTCGTCGTACAACTCCATTTGGGGGACCTTAAACTTTGGCGAGAAGGGCACTGCCATAACCCTAGCACTATAAGGCAGGTTTGTGCTGCCAAGTAGCTAGTCGACGGTGAAGGGTGGACCCACCCGTTTGGCTATTTACACATATTTGTCACCCAGCTCTCGCAACTCAAGGTGCATCCGGCGCCACACTTGCCTGGTCGCGCTGCAAATCACCATGCTCGTTACTGCTAGGTTCAACCCCCCAGTTCCTCGTTAGTTTGCTATAGGGTCGTACTCTCCTACTGTAGTGTTTCTATCTCCTTGGTGAGCTTCCTCACTATCTCTTCCATCTCTGCCAGCCTTGCCTCCATCACATCGCTACAATTTCCTTCCCCCCACGCAGCTTGGGATCACGTCACTGCTGGCATGCGGTGCAACTATTGAGGTCATGTTTCACGGCCTAAGTAGCTCCACTAATCCCTCACTGGAGAATCCTACAATAAGAACAAAGGGTGGGCCCGGTGGAGCCCATGAATCCTCCGATGACAAAGTTAATATGGAGTCCTTAGGTGATCAACGAAGAAAGGAAGAAAGACCAACCCCTTCTCGTGGAGGAAGTTGTGGTATTTATACCTGACTTGGGTTTTTCTCTCAATGGGATCGTGGGATGCTAGGTTGTACTAGGGTTAGACCTGACATCCCCCTGCTCTTATGGCTTAGGGCCATGCTGAGGCTGTCCCTTCCCAAAGGGGCGCTGTTGTGCATTTGTGTAGTCTGACATGCCTTAAATGTGATGTACCTTTGGCAGGGTGCCCATGCTTGGGCATGTCTGGCTACCGGAGTGCCACATGGTCTTCTGTTTGGACATTGGGTACCTTCTGTCAGGTTCCAATTCTTTGATATGGCCTAGGGAGACCCGGGCCCATTGATGGGCTTCATGTCCTACTATGGGCCCATTGATGGGCTTCCTGTCCCGCTATGGGCCTAGGCTTAGCGCGAGCACGGCCTGGGGGGGGGGAGGGGGGGACCATTTGTGGGCCTAGGGGATAATGGAGATGGGCTGCGATTTTCCCCCACTCTGAGCCGCAAGAGGCCCGCCAGTGGCCTTAGGCCCATTCCCCCCACAGTTGGGAATCAAGGCACTATTATGGATTAGATGGGTTGAATAATAGTTAAGAATTATGGGAGGGCACAGGCTCAAAGCTTATGTAATTCTTAGAAGAATCAGGTAAGCGGGGTTCTTATGTTAGACTTTGCATGAAATAAATAGACTGAGGTTGATTTTTGAAAAATATGCATTTTTATTTTGAATAAAAATTTCAAACAATCTTAGTTATTTATTCTGCATTACTCATGAATGTATACAAAAGAGAAAATTATTGTTTTCATGACTAGTGTAAACATGAGATTTTCGACATTATGTTCCAAAACTGTGCAAAACGAGCAAATATGAAATTTGAAAATTTGTGCAGGATCATGTGAAGATGCTATGAATTTATTTTGATTATGTGGAAATGATATGATTCTGTTTAGCACTCTATATCTACAAATATTTATTCTCTGCTCTGACCTTACTATAGGTGTAAAACTGTCACCTTTGTTTGGGTTAGTACCAACTTCTCTATCTCTAAGTGCACCCACTTTGGAAACAAAATGGTTTTTTGTGCAGTCTTTCTTGTGTAGACACCCAAGGCTCCGAGAATGAGAAGGGGAATATTCACTTTTGTCTCTAACCAGTTTGACCACCAAGCATAGCACAACTCTACCAGGGGTTTAAATATGGTCACTATTCTTATATGATAAGATGATGTTGATGTTCAGTCATACTATGCCAAAGGATTTTTGAATATGAATTTGAACTGCCGCTCTTATATTTAGATAACATGTTTTGGTTCTACATTTTGAAACTAAAATATTTTGTTTTGCATTATGAACTCTGTAAATGGCTAATGTTTACATACTAATATATATTCTCTACTTTCTGA
The DNA here is from genome assembly GCA_011037825.1 of Carya cathayensis. Classification (NCBI taxonomy): domain Eukaryota; kingdom Viridiplantae; phylum Streptophyta; class Magnoliopsida; order Fagales; family Juglandaceae; genus Carya; species Carya cathayensis. The sequence goes on along the minus strand of QGSO01000219.1, from coordinate 2,032,281 downwards.
GTGATTAATAACTTACCGCTTATCTTCACAATATTTTGAGATATTGTGTTTCACCTAAGGATTCAGAATAGCAAGCGTGAGTAAGAGTATGTGAGCATAATGGATTAAGTAGAAAGAGAGTACTTTGATTATTAGAGAATGTTATACAGTAGATGACGTGATATGTTGAGAGGTTAATGCTTATATTAAGACTTTGTGGTGTTCCAAATTAATTATTTGGAGCAGTTGATTTAAAACGGTGAGATATATGTGTAATTAAGAAATTGGATTATGTGGAGTATATATATTATGCATTGTTGGGAGATGATTTTAGATAACAGGAGTTAACTCCCTGGACCTTCGGGACCAGGGCGTTAGAATTTTAATTACGAAAAATTACAGAGTTATAACTTTTAGACAACTTCAATACATCTATGATCAAACAGATAAATATTTCACTACTTTTGAATTATTGATTGCAATTAAGATACATTGGAATCAATGTTTGTTTTGGAAATGGGTCAAGAAAAGTAGCCCAGAGATAAAATTAGAAAGAGAAATAATATTTGAAATTGTATAGTGTGTAAGTACCGTGTAATCTCTTAAAAAAATGAGTAGATAAGAGACTCATATGAAAAAAAATTAATTTTTTAATAATCAACTACATTTTTTTTCAAAACTATTATGCATCATTTACAAACCCTGCGACTCTATGTGCATTACTCAATTAAAGAATATCGAAAACTTTGCTATCTTAATCCTAGTGGAAAGGCCCAAGTCAATGATACTAGTGTGAATATGAACAAAGCGCGTTTTCCACAACTAAAGCGATTATAAGAGTCTTCGACCATTTTGGTAAATTGTCCAGCTAGGATGCTGGTGGTGATATATATAAACTCTTTTAAGAATATCTTGGCTTAGACACACGAGTACACGAGAGTTGGACAGAAAACGTGAAATGGAGTTTGGAATTTTTGGGTGTTGTACCAATTTGATAATCAAACTTTACAAACTCTAAAGAATAACTTTTGTGTAATATACAAGTCCCTACACTTTTTTTTTTAAAATAAATAAATATAAAATCCTTATAATTTTTTTTTAATAATAAATCTCATTCTTTTTAAAAAAAAAAATACACGAAACTTATATTCTTTTAAATTTATCTCTCTAACATAATTATTTGAGTGCCCCAGTCTGTAATGATTCCCTTTACTTTTTGCCGAATATAAGATAAATGCTAGAACAGGACAGGAAGTTGATGAGAGATTAGTGCTGAAAATACCTCAAATCTTCATACGCCTTGGGGTATTCGAGGTCCCCAATTCCTCCATAGAAAAGTATTCAGCTACAAGATAAAAAGCTCCAGAATGAATCCGAGATTCATCAGGCATGAAACTTAACTGACTTCACAACCGAAATTACCCAAAACTCCCTGGTCTAACAAACTCTAGAATTAACGCCAAGCACACCGTTTTATACTAAACGGGGCGTATTACAAAAACTACATAAGGCCATGTCGTTTCACTTTATTAATTCAATGACTTCGTTTACTTCCTACAGCTTTGCTGAAGCTACGTCGTTTGAGGATCCGATGAAGACATGACTCAAATCCCGAACTACTTCCTGCCCATTTGTAACCTGCAACTCAAGACTTCCTGCTTTTGCCCTTACGGTTCCAGACTTTATCTCTGTGGATCACCCAAACACGCAGCTCCCTAACATTCCCCCACCCTTAGAAAACCTTGTCCACAAGGTGTGGATACAAAGCCCTAAGCTTCCAGAGATTTTCCCAAGTGTTATCCTCTTCCGAAAGCCCTACCCATTTAATCAAAACCTCTGTTGCAGCCCTCCCTCCCTGCTGTCTCATGCGTCGATCGCGTACCACCTCCGTCTCGGGAATCACTTCGCCGTCGTTATTGGTGGGTTGGAGCGTGGCTAATGGTTGAATACGATCACCCAGTTTCTTCTTCAAGCAGGACACATGGAAAACTGGGTGGATTTGAGAAGAGAGGGGTAAATCGAGCTTGTATGCCACGGATCCAAGCTTCTGAAGCACTTTGAATGGCCCATAAAAACGTGGAGCCAGCTTCATATTCCGGCGCAACGCCACCGTTTTCTATCGGTACGGCTGAAGGCGAAGGTACACCCAATCTCCACACACTAAAATGTCTTTCGGTTCTCTTTTTTTCCGCATAGTGTTTCATTCTAGTTTGAGCTGCCGTGAGGTTATTTTTCAAGAGGTTCAAGATCTGTGTTCTGTTGTGTAGTAGCTGGTTGACTGTTAAATTGCTTGATGTACCAGGGATATAGTCTAGTAACTTTGGGGAAGGATAACCGTAAAGAGCTTTAAAGGGGGTTAACTTAGTTGAACTGTGATAGGAAGTGTTGTACCACCATTCAGCTAGTGGTAACCACTGATACCACCCAGTAGGTTTGGACCCTACATAACACCTTAAATACCCTTCCACCACCTTATTCACTGCTTCCGTCTGGCCATCGCTCTGCGGATGATATGCTGAGCTATAGTCGAGGGAGGTACCCTGGAGGGCAAACAACTCCTTCCAGAATGAACTCATGAAAACCGAGTCCCTGTCGGACACTATGGTTTTTGGAAAACCATGTAATTTAAAAACTGACCCGAAGAATACATTGGCTACCTCCTGAGCTGTATAGGGATGCAAGAGGGCCATGAAATGTCCGTATTTAGTGAAACGGTCCACCACAACAAAAATTACCGAGCACCCTTTGGACTTTGGGAGTCCCTCCACAAAGTCCATCGAAATATCGATCCACGCTTGTTGAGGTATTGGAAGAGGTTGTAGGAGACCCGCTGGGGGCAGCGTCTCATACTTCGAAGCTTGACATATTTCACACTCTTTTACCCACCTCTTAATGTCTTTCTTCATACCTAGCCAATAGAAGTCCTTTTTGGCCCTTTGATAGGCCTTTAAGTACCCCGAATGCCCTGCCATAGGTCGGTGTGAATGAACTGGAGAATTTTCAGTTTGAAGGGTGACTGTGGCACTATGACAATTCTGCCCTTCTTTAAGATGATCCCTTGTTGTACTGTTGTCCCCTTAGGGGCTTCTTGCTGGTTCACCCATTTCTCCAGCAGTTCCGAGGCTTCTGCACTGTCTTTATAACTCAGTTTTAGCTCTTCCACCCATTCTGAAGTGGGAAATGAAATTTGAGCTAGTAACCCGACCTCTTCATTGTCAATATCCCCTTTTCTCGATAGTGCATCCGCCACAACGTTCTCCCTTCCCTTCTTGTACTCAATCCGAAAATCGTAGCCCATAAGCTTACTCACCCATTTGTGTTGCACTTCTGTTCCAATTTTTTGCTCAAACAGAAATTTCAGCGCCTGTTGGTCTGTTTTAATGACAAACGATTGCCCTAAAAGGTAGGGCCTCCATTTATGTACAGCTGTCACAATGGCCAGAAACTCCTTCTCATAAGTTGAGAGTAATAAAGCTCTTCCCTTTAACATTTTACTAAAAAAAGCAATAGGCTAACCCGATTGCATAAGGACAGCACCTATTCCTTTTCCGCTGGCATCACACTCCACTGTAAAGGGCCTGGTAAAATCTGGTAGCGCAAGGACGGGTGGCCTTGTCACTGCTTCCTTTAACTCATTAAAGGCCTGCTCTGCTACTTGGGTCCACTCAAACCCATTCTTTGTCAAAAGCTAAATAAGTGGGGCTGCTAACAGCCAGTAATGTTTTATAAGGGGAATTTGTTATCGCCACATAGCTTCAATTTTTTTTTTTTTCTTTTTTATCAAATGGGAATTTTCAATACAAAGTTACGAGCATAAACAAAACGTCCCAATATCATCAAGCTTGTTGCTGAAATAGTTTGTAGCAAATAGTTGGAAACTTATAAATCATATATAAGTTTGTTGTACAGTTATATATTATGGAATCTATTTCATATGTCTATCTTTAGTTGAAACTCTTAAATTAATCAACTCTTTCAATACATTCTTTTTTGCGAGACATCAAGAGAACATTTGCGGGTATTAGAGTAAACACATGTTTGGCTCTCATCACTTTCCAAGATCACCCAATTGTTTGATGAACTCATCCAAATTTGTATCTGAACTTCCTCCATTAACCGCACTTACGGCTGCAGCACTCAGCTCTTTGGCCAAAAGCCTCTCTGGCCTAGTCTCATCAACTGAGATGGCCAACAGCCGAGCCAACTCGGCTGACTTCGGAATGTTCTGAGTGCCCTCACAAGCTCTGATTGCAACCCCTAACTCATCCACCAACAACTTTGCGTTCGAGTACTGGTCCGCACCCATTGGCCATGTCAACATCACAACTCCCGCAGCAATCCCCTCCAGCACCGAGTTCCACCCGCAGTGAGTCACGAACACACCCACGGCTCGGTGGCTCAGTATTGAGACCTGCGGCGCCCATCCCCTTATCAAAAATCCTCTGCCCTCCATGCGATCTTCGAACCCATCAGAAATGACGCCATGATCAGCATTCGCCTGCTGCTGCTCGTCTTTGCGAGGCACCCTCACGCACAAAACAAACTGGACGCCGCTTTGCTCTAACGCAGCAGGCAGCACATCCATCTGCCTTTGTGTCAACATCGCACGGCTACCGAAGCAGACATAGACAACTGAGTTGTCTGGACGAGCATCCAGCCAATTCATTAGCTCATGGCACGGCACAGAGCTTAGTCCACCTCTAACAATGTATTCCTGTAAATCACCGTTCTCAGGAGGCAATACGGGTCCTACGGCCCACACACGATCATTTCCGAGTTCTTTCTTCAGATGCGTAAAGTAAACGCGCTCCAACTTGATGAACGAGTTGAACGCCATCCCCCAACTCACCGTGTTGGCCAGCATATTGTTTCTAAAAAATTCCAAATCCGAGTCCCCTTTTACGTTTTTATAATGTCCGGGAATCTGCCACCATGGGAATGCTGGGGAGTTCGGAATATTTGGAAACGAAACTTGGAAATTGATATCCTGATCTGGATCAGCGTTTTCGGGTGGATCGCGACACATAGAGAGAGCAACCGACATCGAAAAGGCACCAGAAGGTGAGAAGACTAACCGTGGAACGCCGAGCTCGCACGCAAGGTCTTGGGTCCAGCCAAGAAAGAAACGGAGATAATAGCAACAGGAGGCGAGGAATGAGATCGAAACCATTGGAGGAGGATAGAATAGTGAAGGTCACGTAAGGCGCGCATGATTGCATAGAGCCTCTTCTGTGGAGGAGCTGTTATATCAGGGGATGGTAGAACCAAGTGCTTGAGAGAAGACGGGTGTGCGGAGAAGTAAGGTTGAAGCAGAGGAAGGTTAGAGGTGGTGACGAAAACGGTGACAGTAAGACCGCGAGTGAGCAGGCGGTCGAGGAGGTCAAGCAGAGGTATAATATGACCTGAACCTAGGAAAGGATAAGCGGCGATGTGCACGCCATTGGTTGACATGGTTGAGATCGTAACTTTGGGGTGGCTGTTCGGTGGGCAATGGCTCTAAAGTCTAAACCCTGAGAAGCCTGTGCTGCTTATTTATAAAACTGTTGAAGAAAATATGAAATTAAAGTGATTTGATATTATCTTTATCTGTTCTTCCCCTTTTATTTTATATTATATTTTATTTTCTAGAAACTCAAAGAAAAAGCGAAAGAGTTGCGTGGGATTACTCCACTTTCCAGGCGGTCGATGACTCGATGATGGGAAATTTCTTGCTTTTTGATCTGTGTCCGGAGGTTTGACGACTTTATAGTTTTTTATATCGAAAAATTAATTGCAAGTATAATTATATACTGATCTATATGTATCAATTTAATATAATTGATTAAAAAGTAAATTTTATTAAAAATAATGTTAATTTAAATTTTAAAAAAGAAGGAATCAATATTATTATTTAGATTAATACGTAACTTTACTTATATATAATAAAACTCTTTTGTTGTCACTTACTTTGCGTCATGAATGACGTCTTTACATTCACAGCCAATCTATCCACGGTAAAGAGGAAATTAGTTATTTCAAAAAAAGGAAAAATAAAGAGGAAATTAGTATTTCCTGATCACAATGGTAGGTTCTACCTTTTCCTTTTGCTTGGCTAGAATCTGTGTCCATCGTGAAAACCTTCCATCATGAAAGACGCCTTTTTTTAAACATTTTCAAAGAGAGAATAAGGTTCATATTGGGTCGGTGTAAAATGGCCCATGTGAAAAAGTTCGTGTTGACCGTTAGCTCTAAGAGTTTTGTTTGGATGTCATGAACTCTGCTGTAATTGCTACTCTGAGTGGTGTGTTGTAACAAGGAATCCATGGAAATATATATGAAAGCTGCAGTGATGAAAAGAAACGGTGTAGGAAAGGTGTTTGAGGAAAGGTTTCAGTGAGCCACACGTATATTGATAGTAGGAATTCTTCTAGGGATTCCAAAACTTCCGATGAAACGTTGACAATTTTTCAAATGTCCTCTTCTGGTTCCCACCCACTCCTTTATTCCAGACCACCCACAACAGACTCTCCAACCAACTAGTAAAATTGATAAACTGACTAATGTAAAAAGTAAAGAACATCACAGAACAATAAAACGCTTTGTTTGCTGTTTTTAAGTCCCAAACGGTGCGTTTTACAAAGATCCACTACCAAACACTTGTAAATAATACACTACCTTCTTGTAACAGCCCGCTAGAAATTCAATAGTGGAATTTCTATAGACTTTAGAAATCTCGTGAAAACCCTATAAGTTTTCATGAATCGGCTAATCGCAAAGGTTTTATCCTGTCAACATAGTCAGTGTTATCACTCGCTATGGTGCCAAAAATGCTATTTTAATTATTTGAAATAGTTAGAAGTGTCAGATTACATTATAGTTTACGCCACTAAACTCAATAGAATATTTAGGATTTTATGGTCCAATAACCTATTTTCATAATTTCGGACGAAACGGCTGTTCGAAACTGTGAATTTATTTATAGGGGCACTTCGAGGTTGAGTTTTGGTAAACAGTTTTTACTGTAGGTTAATATGAATATTTAGGATTTTTCAATACTAAGTTTATTACGCTTTTTTTTAGAGTGAATAGTAACCTCAATAAGCATACTAAGTGCAGTATTTTCAAAATCACAGTGTGGAATGTCCAAATTAGGTTAGAAAAGTTTTATTTGGACACTTGGCAAGATCTTAGCCACACGTAATAGTAGTATTAGATACTTGGCATAAAGATGAACCATTAGATGGATTTGTGAAGGAAATCAAGGTGTAAGATTATGTCACCTAAGCAAAACCTTTTTCATCTGATCAACCAAATTGAGCCAGATCAAAGAGGGTTTCAACCCTAGTGAAACCCTAAATGGTTGGAATCCAATTGAAACCCCAAAAGCTTGGTTGAAACCGTAACACTAAACGGTTTCCCCAAACCCTAAATTGGCCTTCAAACTCTTTTCGATCCAATTTTTAGCATTGTGTTTAATCACTTGATTAAATCACTTCCACATGTTATTAATTTCTCAAATTCTTGTTATGACATCATTATCCAACCTTTTAAACCTTGGAAATTTGTTTGGGCCAAGAAAATTTGGATTTCGGCTTGATAGCATCTCAAACCCTAACCAAACCTCATTTAAACCCCAAATTGAAGCCCACTTAGTTGGGGCCCACGAATTTGGCCACCTTGGCAAGACTTCTTGGAGACGTTTCCTCCCCCATATGGCAGACCATTCACTACCCTTGGCTGCACCCAATAGTGCCTTGATGAGATGGAGAAACCCACCCCATCAACCTCCACACCTCATAGCTTCTGTAGGCAGTCCTTTGCCCCCCACTATTCTTCACTTTATGTCACATAGCCACCTCCAATCAAGGGTTATTAAGATCCATATATTCCCCCTACAGAAGGCTTGAGTCGTGCAAGACACACTTACTTCACTTTCATCACTTCTTCACCTCGTTTTTAGAGAGAAACCCAAAAGAGCTCTCTCAGGCAGATTTCTGGGTCTTATTGCGTGGAGCTTTTAGACCCTTTGTATGTATTTTCACATGATCATTTATTCATAAAAGTTGTTCCTTTTTTAGTGTAGTTTCCGTAGATATATTATTCGTATCATTCCATCGTCATTTGGTTGGTCAAAAGTATTTTTAACCATGGAAAGGTCATTCTGGGCGTGAATATGGAGAGTATGTTATGTTTTGGAGTTTTTGACCAAGCTAATAGACATATCTTGGTCCGAAAATTTTATGGAGTGTTCTTAGCATGTGTTTAAGAGTGTTCATTGAGGTTTTGTTACATGACTAAAGCTTTTGATGATAGATTTTCTTAGATCTAGAAACTTGAAAACTGGAAGTGGCAAAACAGTTTTTATTTGGAGAAAGTTTAAATATTTCGAGGTTTGATCTTACTCTAAAGGCTTTGATATTTTTATATGATGATCCTAAGTCTCTTATTTTCATGTTAGGATGTTATTTTGAAGATATTTAGCATTATTTTCAAAGATATGATTTTTCTATGCAAGAGGATTCCGGTTAGGCCTAAGATTTGATGTGTTTGGGTTAGATCTATGTTTTATTGATTTTTAGCCATGTGATTTCAAGTTTGATGGTTGGATCCTATTTAAGACACATTCTTAAACCATGGGATGCTTTATTTTGAAGATCTCACATTGTTAAGCCATTGATCAAGAGATTTATCAAAACTAGTTGAGGAAAAAGTTTCTATTTTTGGACTAAGTGTAAAACCAAAAACTCCAAGTGTTATTTTGTGATTTTGGTGACTTTAGTTTGATAATTTAAAGCATGGTTAATGTTAGGATGATGTTATGAATATGTTGGAAGTAATATTTGTTTTTTGAATTCCTGGAGATGTTTTGATTTAGGGTCAAAGCTTGTTATTAAGTGCTTGGATCTTTTTACAAAAAGTTTGGTATTGATTATAAGCTTTTTATAAATGGATGTTTTAAGTATGGTTTTAAACTTAGGATAGGAAAATGTTTGTTGCAAAACTTTGGTTTAAGCATGAGTTTTGAAGTTGGAAGGAATTGCAACAAAAATCAAGAGAAATGGCCTAAGGATGTTTCGGCCATAGTGTGTTTTCCATAGTTGTGTTTTCTTTTAAATTTTTCTGAGTTGATATTTGAGTTTAGGACAAAATTTACATGAGGAATGTAAATTTAGAAATTTTTGGAGTTAGGATGCGAAATCCTTAAGTTAGGGGTAAAATGGTCATTTTCCCACATGTAGAGGATAAAATGATAATTTTACCCTAAATTAGCTTGTTTTCATGTTTCTAATTGTTAGTAATTAAATTTTTAACTTTTAGAATGACCCTTTACAGTTACTCGTGTTTCACGCTTTATTCTCGTAAAACGTGACGATCGAGGTAAGTTAGCTTCTAACTTACTATCAGTTTATTGTGTATGCATGATGAGTAAGGGAACTACAATTTATGTATGTATGTTATCATATATGTCATGCCATGCCACGTCATTACATGTTTATTTGTTATGCATGATTTATTCTTTCACGAATATTTATCTGTTACACAATTTTTTCTGTCATGCAATGTGGTATATTATAAGTATGCCATATGTTACATGTATGCCATGGAATGTTTATGTTTAAATTATATTGTGCCATTTACAAATATACGCCATGTTAGAAAAGTTCATGATATTAAATAATATCTCAAGAATTAAGAAAGATAAGACATGTTAAGGATGACACGGACTTAAGCGTGTTCATCACAAGTTATGTTAAGGATGACACAGACCTAAGTGTGTTCATCACAAGATATGTTAAGGATGACACAGACCTAAGCATGTTCATCACAAGATATGTTAAGGATGACACAGACCTAAGCGTGTTCATCACAAGTTATGTTAAGGGTGACACAGATCTAAGCGTGTTCACCACAAGTTATGTTATGCGGTGCCACGGACTCAGGTATGGTTCACCTTATGTAAAGTTCCTATAGATCTCATATTACATTTATGTTAAGTTATTCATGTCAATCATGACCCTAAGTGCTAGGATGGGGTAATATCCTAGCGGAACTCCTTTGTTCACGCTGGAGTGTCTAAATAGGTGTAAAATTCCCTGGGTTGACGACGTACAGTCAATAGGTTGCGAATGAGGGCTAATTAGCTGGTCATCGGAGCACACCAGGCACTAACGCCGATGGTGCCATATTTTATTTTACGTGTATTCATGGGGCCACAACAACTGTGGAGCATACACTACATGAGACACAGCAATTGTGACACGTAGAACACGTGGGGTCACAACATCTGTAGAGTACGTATTAACGCATTCACAGCTGGTGTAGATACCTGTGTTGTGATGTGGTAATCGGCAGGGACACACGGCTCTAGGGGACCCAGCACCCATATGGTCACGTTATTAATTAAGTCTATTAAATAAGATTCCAAGTTCATGTCAAGAAGTTAAGAATAAGCAATCATGGTGACCCCATGAGATAAGAATAAGTTTCAGATCAAGTCCACGTTAAGTAAAGTTTCAGATCAAGTTCATGTTAAGTAAAGAAGCAAGATTCCAAATTTATGTTAAGTAAAGTTTTAGATCAAGTTCATGTTATGTTATGTTCACGTTAAGTTTCAAGTTCATGTTCATATCATGTTATGTTCATGTTTATGATATGTTCAAGCTCATGTTCATGTGATGTTATGTTCATGTTCATGTTATGTTTCAAGTTCACATTTCTGTCATGTTATGTTCACGTACATGTTATTTTCAAGTTCATGTTCATGTTATGTTATGTTCATATTATGTCTCAAGTTCACGTTTATGTCATGTTATACTCAAATTTATGTTATTTTCAAGTTCATATTTATGTTATGCATGTTTACGTTCATGCTATATTTCAAGTCCATGTTATGTTTCAAGTTTCATGTTCATGTTATGTTGCTAGTCCATGTTATGTTTTAAGCTCAAGTTCAAGTCATGTTAAGTCAAGTTCAGTTCACGTTTAAGTTCAGGTTATGTCATGCTATATGTCAAGTTATGCTATGCTTATGTACGACTTTATTTATGCATTTATGTTTTTACTGCCATGCATGCATATTTAATCTGTGTGGGAGTTTCTTGTTAACTTACTGAGATTTGTAATCAAATCTCACCGTGGTAGTCCCAACTACCATTCCCCCCGAATGGTAGGCGATGTGTCAGGATCAGAGCAAGGAGCAGACGTTCGTAGACTGAATGAGGTTAACTAGACGCCGCAGACACAACGCGGAGCTTACAACTTCCATAGTTAGTTTTTGGACAGTTTTCTGGCCTCGTTAGTCGAGTTACATGAGTTACTCGACGAACTTCCTCAATATTGTATTTTGGTAATGCAAATATGGAGTTTGGTCTCCCATGTTTTTGAGGTTATAGTCTTCTAAGACTTATACTGAAATCGTGGATGTTTATTTTGTTAAGCATGTTTGGATTACGATTTAACTATTTGGGATATTATAAGTTTGGTGCATAATATTGTTCAAGAAAAGAAAAAAATTATCCGCTGCGAATATTGCATAATGCTAGATGCATGTTCAGGAACATTGCATCTTATATGTCATGAACGGGGGCAAGTAACCTTGTGTTGCATGTCCCGACGCTTCAGATGTCCATTCAATCCCAAACGGAATTTTGAGGGCGTCACACTTCTTGCTCTTACAACGATAGAAACGTCTAGACAGGGCCGGCTCAATAGGAATGGAGCCTAAGGCCAAAATTTTTATTAGGGCTTTTTCTGTTTTAAAAAGTAAAATTAAATAAAATTATTTTAATTTTTACATTATATATTTTTTTACAAATAATTCCAATCGTTTGTCGAGTAAAATTACTATTTAAGATTTTATACTACCTTTTCAACTAATAACCAACTTAAGTTTTATTAGAAAATTTCCGATTTAGAGAGGATTTTATCAAATATAGTTTAACAAAACGTGCTTTAGACTCTTAGGGGCCATTTGGGAACGCAACTACTCTTAAGTATTCTCAAATTTTCTCAAATTCAATTTTTTCTCTCTTATTTATCAAAACCAAATAAAATATCTTAAGTCAAACTATTTCACTACTATTCACATATATTCTTAGTATATAAACAAGCCCTAAAAGCAATTATAATTATAATTGTCAATAAAGTTCTATAAATAACCTACACATTTGGAAAAAAATAGTAGGCCCTTGCCTTTTCAAATATCATACTAAATTTTTTATCAACATTCAAAAATTAGATTTTGCTATTTATAATTTTTACATTATATATTAAACTAATAATGACAAAAGAGAAGTGTATTCTTAGAAGAAGAATACTTGAAATAATTATTATGTGTGATACTTTTAAAACTAATAATGATATAACATCTATTTAATACTTTTGATGTGATCTTATTGAATTAATTAATTTTTTAATTAGATATTTTTTCTTTTAAAAAGAATTCTACTTTAGACTTTTTTGAAAAGGGGCCTTTTCTTCCACTGGGACCTTAGGCAATTGCCTAATTCGCCTTAGGGAAGAGCCGGCCTGCCTCTAGACTTGGTTCCTCAAAAATGTCCCGTATTGCTACTTCCTACAAAACGTTCCTCCTTCAAAATGCTGCAATCCATTTGAATCCCACAATGCCATTTCCTTCTCAGGCCTTCTTCTTCTTCTTCTTTTCTCACTTCAATCATTCGACAGCCCACTGCAATGGATTCACTTCATCCCTTACATCAACACAACTAGTAAGGTTCCTAACATTTTCCTCCCCTTAAAGTATCTTGCCCGCAAGGAGCCGTTATTCTCCAACATTCCTACAGTTTCTTTTCTTTTTCCCCTATCAAAGGGCCATAATATTTGTTTTCTATCCAATGGTATTCCCAAAGCTTTAGTAAATTTATTCCATACCACCCAAAACAACCCTAAGTGACAATATCTCAAACAATTGAGGTGCAATATTTCCCCTTCATCCAATTTTACATCACTTATCAGAGCACTGATGCAAATAAACCTTTGATCTTAACAAGAATGCTGAAAATTAGTGTTGCTAGTGTATCTCCTCATATTTGCTGCACTTTTTTATGCTATGCCTACCTTTCTCATTAATAAAATTCTCCTAAACGATAAAAGAAAAACAGAAGAAAAGATGAAATATCTAGGCTTTAAAGCAATGCATGAACGAGTGTTGAACGTTTATTTTTCTGATTTTAGCTTTATTTTTTCTTGCCCACACTAAGTTAATGTCAATAGAACATGTGTATTTCTAATTGGTTGTGACAGATTTAGAATGACATTGTCAATTTCATCATATTCTCTTGTTAATCGTACTTCAAAGAACGACCCAACGTACATCTGCAGCCACAAAAGCTCCACTTAGAATAGCAAATACTCCAAGAAATCTGAGACGATAATTTTTTGAGTGTCCAAACTACAATACGAAAGTTGAACATATTTTCATTACTCTGATGTTTCATGGGTTTGTATAAATTTTTGATATCTAATGTACCCATCGTTTGTTTGTGTATATTCAAGGTTTATTGTGACGCTCACAGATTCTACTTGGGATCGAACGGACATCTAAAGCATCAGGACATGCAACATAAGGATACCTGTTCCCGTTCATGACATATAAGATGCAATATTTCTAACATGCATCTATTATTATGCAATATTCGCAGTGGATAAATCCTTTTTTCTTGAGCAATACTATACACCAAACTTATACTATCCCAAATAGTTAAATCGTAATCCAAACATACTTAACAAAACTAACATCCACGATTTCAGTACGAGTCTCAGAAGACTGTAATATCAAAAATATGGGAGACCAGATTCTATATTTACATTACCAAAATACACTATTGAGGAAGTTCGTTGAGCAACTCACGTAACTCGACTAATGAGGCCAGAATACTGTCCAAAAACTAACTATGGAAGCTCTAAGCTCCACATCGTGTTTGTGACATCTAGTCAACCTCCTCCAATCTACCAATGTCTATTCCCTGCTCTAATCCTGACACATCACCTACCATTCGGGGGGAATGGTAGTTAAGACTACCACGGTGAGATTTAATTACAAATCTCAGTAAGTTAATAGGAAACTCACACATAAGTTAATGATGCATGCATAGCAGTAAAAGCATTAATGCATAATTAAAGTCATAAGTAAGTATAGCATAACTTGACATATAGCATGGCATAACTGACATAACCAGAACTGAAACGTGAACTGAACTTGACTTGACATGACATGAACTTGAACTTAAAATATAACATGGGCTAGCAACATAACATGAACGTGAACTTGAAACATAACATGGATTTGAATCATAGCATGAACGTAAACATAAATAACATAAACATAAACTTGAACTTAACATAAACCTGAGCATAACAACACATAAACGTGAATTTGAGACATAATGTAAACACGAACATAACATAACATGAACGTGAGCTTGAACATATCATAAACGTGAATATAACATGATATAAACATGAACTTGAAACTTAACGTGAATATGAACATAACATAACATAACATGATCTTGATCAGAAACTTATTCTTTTCTCATGTGGTCATCATGATTGCTTATTCTTATCTCATGTGATTACCATGATTGCTTATTCTTATCTCATGGGTTCCCTATTGTAACAGCCCGCTAAAATTTAGTCTTATCTCCTCACTCTTCTCTTTTCTTTTCACGCATAGTAGACGGCAAGGTAATCCGTTTTGGATTATTTCCCGACAACAATCACATCTCTCTCGTCTTTACCCTCATCTGGAATCACGCGTATAGATTATCTTTTCCGTAAATCACGTAATTTGTGCTTCACCGACAGCTGTAAAATCATGAACAGTTTTATCCTAAGCGTTGTACCTCGATGGCGTTTTCCCGGATCTTATCCATCGAATTTTAAAGTATTAGATAAGCTTATTTTTAAAGTAGCACAATTATAATATTTTAATGAGCTCTGAAAATATTATAATTGTGGATATTTATTTAGATTAAATATTTTAATTGTTTTAAGATATTAAGAGGTTTAATTTTTACGTTGAAAATTCTTATTTAAATTCAAGTGTTTTATGCACTTTGATTAATTAATGATACTTTATCATTTTATACAATGATGAAGAAAATATTATTTTATAAACCTTAGTTTATAAAATAATATTCTATATTAATTTATCTCAGTGTTGTAATTAAGTGTTTTATTAATTTAAATGATTTTATCATCTTTGATTAATTAACGGTACTTTATCATTTTTATATAATGATGAGGAAATATTATTTTATAAATTTTAGTTTATAAAATAATATTCTACCTTAATTCATCGTAGTGTTTTATTTAAAGTGTTTTATTTAAAATAAAACATTTACGCGTTTTTAATCAGTGTTTTAACTCACTGTTGGTTTATTTGAGGATCCCGAAATGTAGATTTGAAGCGATATACTCTGGCCCTACCTTTTTTCTCTTCACTTTTTCTTTTTTTCTTTTTTTTTTCTTTTTCTCTCCCTCTCTCTCTCTTGGCCGACGGAATGGAGAACTAGCATTATGCAATATTCGCAGCGGATAATTTTTTTCTTTAGCAATACTATGCACCAAACTAAAAATATCCCAAATACTTGAAACATATTTCATACATAAAGGCATACTAAAAAGCCGTGATCACCACACTAGTCTAAAATGGTTGTGATCAAAAGAATACTTGAGATACAACTCCAAAAGTACAAGTATTAACCTAAGTTAAATACTATACCATCATCAACATCGCACCGTGGCCTAGTCGACCGTATTCAGTTGGTCAGATTCCAATTCTCCTTTGGGTCCTGTAACAAGATCTACCATTCGGGGGGAATGGTAGTTAGACTACCACGTGAGATTTATTACAAATCTCAGTAAGTTAATAGGAAACTCACACAAGGTTAAAATGCATGCATGGCAGTAAAAGCATAAATGCATAATATAGTCATAAGTAAGATAGCATAACTTGACATATAGCATGGCATAACTGACATAACCAGAACTAAACGTGAACTGAACTTGACTTAACATGCATAAACTTGAACTTAAAAATAACATGACAAACAACATAACATGAACGTGAAACATAACATGGATTGAATCATAGCATGAACGTAAACATATAACATAAATAAACTTGAAAATAACATAAACTTGAATATAACATGACATGAACATAACATATACGTGAGCATAACATAACATGGACTTGATCTAAAACTTGACTTATCATGTATTTGATCTGAAACTGGACTTAACATAAACTTGAATATTATTCAATTGTCTTGATTAATAACGTGCATTAATACGTACTCCACAGTTGTTGTGGCCCCACGTATTCAAGTAACATAAAACATAATACGTACTCCACAGTTGTTGTGGCCCCACGTATTCAAGTAACATAAAACATAATACGTACTCCACAGTTGTTGTGGCCCCACGTATTCTACATGTCACAATTGCTGTGTCTCATGTAGTGTATGCTCCACAGTTGTTGTGGCCCCATACTTCATGCTCCACAGTTGTTGTGGCCCCATGAATACACATAACATAAAATATAATACGTACTCCACAGTTGTTGTGGCCCCACGCATTATAAGTAACATAAAATATAATACGTACTCCACAGTTGTTGTGGCCCCACGCATTATAAGTAACATAAAATATAATACGTACTCCACAGTTGTTGTGGCCCCACGCATTATAAGTAACATAAATATAATACGTACTCCACAGTTGTTGTGGCCCCACGCATTATAAGTAACATAAAATATAATACGTACTCCACAGTTGTTGTGGCCCCACGCATTATAAGTAACATAAATATAATACGTACTCCACAGTTGTTGTGGCCCCACGCATTATAAGTAACATAAAATATAATACGTACTCCACAGTTGTTGTGGCCCCACGCATTATAAATAACATAAAATATAATACGTACTCCACAGTTGTTGTGGCCCCACGCATTATAAATAACATAAATATAATACGTACTCCACAGTTGTTGTGGCCCCACGCATTATTATAACATAACATGTCTTATCTTTCTTAATGCATGTGATATTATTTAATATCATATACTTTTCTAACATGGCGTATACTTGTAAATGGCATAATATGATTTAATCATAAACATTTCATGGCATACATGTATCATATGGCATACTTAACATGGCATACTTATAACATACATCATTGTATGGCAGAAAAGATTATTTAACAGATAATTATTCATGAGAGATTAAATCATACGTAACAGATAAACATGTAATGACATAGCATGACATGGCATATACGATAACATACATACATAAATTGTAGTTCTCTTACCCATCACACATACACAATAAACTGATAGTAAGTTAGAGGCTAACTTACCTCGATCGTCGCGTTCTATGAGAATAGAGCGCGAGACACGAGGAACTGCACAACAGCTGGAAGAGGAACACTCGAGTCCTTAAGATTTTCACTTCTGAACTCAATTGCCATATTGTAAGCACTTGCAACACCACGGCCAACTTGAGGTTTCACTATACTCGGAAGAGATAAATTGACTTCAGAAAGCCTTTGCACTAAAACAAGTTCATTAAAATTATCAATAACAACCAAACAAACAACTCATTTCTCAATCCATATACTCTTAGCCATAGTCAACCACAAGATGACACCAGTCATCCCGGACTATAATCCATATCATCACTGCTTCGGGACACTGTCATACAGTTTCCCAACATTACACCATACGCTCCACACTTCTCTGCTACGCCATTCAACCCTTCGTGACACGCCATCCGATGTATCACGACTTAATACAGAGTACACTCACGTGAACTCTCTTCCATTCACACTACAAAACCCATCACTGCGATACACGTCTCACGGTGCATCGCTACGCGACACGGAGTACGCGCTACGCGTACTTCCTTCGCTACAACACTCATCAACACGATGCACATCACACGATGCATCGCCATACAACACGGAGTACACTACATGCGTACTCCCTTCCTTCTACGACACACATCACTACAGCGCACGTCGCGCGGCGCGTCGCTGCATTACACAGAATACGCTACACGCGTATTCTCTTCACACAACCCGCCGTATCACATCTACGGCATCCATCTCACGCCTATACTTCACAGCACAGTCCACAAAATACACAATCAAACTCAACACTTCACAACCACACTTCGCTTCACAACTACGCAACGAACTCCACAAATACAACTACACAATTCACAAACCAACCAACTAACTATTTTAAACGTAAAATAACTAGAGATAGAGGGTTATACCATCGACGGGATAACACGTGCGTCGCTCGCTACTCGTCACGAACATGCGTCAGAAGAACGTACGTGGCGGTAACATCGCGTACGGTGGCTGTCCACCACACAAAGTGGTAGTTTGGGTTTGAGAAAGGCTAGGCGTGGTCTTGGAAGACTCACGGTCGCCTCGTGGTGGTCAAAGGTGACGGAGCACGGCGGCATCACGCCGTGAACAGTAAATCCGAACGGTGAGCGGAAACGCGAGGTAGCGAAAATTCATAGAACTTCATGGCAAGCTAGGGATAGGTAGATGAACATGTGGTGGAGCTGTGGTAGCGAGGTGGTGGTCGGACGGTGGCTAACGGCGGCGGATCGGCCGTTTGAAACCATTTTTGGCCTTGGAGAGTGTAGGAGAGTGAGGGCTCTACGAAGCTCCGTTGGTCATGAAATTTCTTGGGGAGGTTCATGAGGATGAGAGGAACAAGATGGTGGTGGTGAAACACCACGGGTGGCCGTGTACGGCGGCGCACGGTGGTGAAACCGAACGGGTGTTTTTAAGAAACCCATATGAGAAAAGTGAGAGTTTGGGAAAAAGAAAGACATGGGGAAGAAGCCCTTGATGAGGTGAGTCCAATGGTGGTGCTTGGTGGTTGATTTGGCCGTGTATGGTGGTCCAAAAATGAGAAAAACCCCTAGAGACCCATAACTTTGAAGAGAGAAAGAGAGAGAAGTAGTGGCCGGTTTAGCACACCACCGGCGTGGTTGTGCTCGCCGGAGGGAGAGGATGAGGCCGGAGTGGGAGGTGGGGTCCGGCGGCCGGAGGTGGCGCCGGCTGGGACCTTGAAACCGAACGGCCATGGTGGCTTCCTTATGCATGTTAGGAACATTGCATTTTATATGTCATGAACGGGGGCAGGTAACCTTGTGTTGCATGTCTCGACATTTCAAATGTCCGTTCAATCCCAAGCGGAATTTGGGAGCGTCACACCTATGATTGCTTATTCTTATCTCATTGGGTTACCATGATGGTGTATTCTTATCTCATGGAGTTACCATGATTGCTTATTCTTATCTTCTTGACATGAATTTGGACTTGAATTCTTACAATTAAAATGATTTCGCTAGTCGTTTCGTCAAGAATAGTGAACAATCAGAATGATTCCGCCCAACATATTCCATTAGAGATACTCAGACAATCAGAATGATTCCATCATAAGTATTTTAAAAAAACACGTACCCTAGCAATCATAATGATTATACCATGAGTACCTTGTAATACTCTGACAATCAGAATGATTACATCTTGAGTATTTTAAATTACGTACCCTATCAATCAGAATGATTACACTAGGAGTACCTAGTAATACTCTGACAATCAGAATGATTCCATCACGAGTATTTTAAATAAGATACCCTAACAATCAGAATGATCACGCTAGGAGTATCTACATAACTGAACTTGAACTGCATTCTAACATTCAAAATGATTTCCCCAAAAGTACCTTATGTGAATTACAAATGGAGATGCTCGGACAATTATAATGATTACATCACGAGTATCCTAGATATAACTGACTTGAACGTAACTTAAAAGACATGACTTACTTAAGATGGAAATATTTCGTAACATGACCTAACATGTAACAGATATCATACTTAACATGACATACTTGCAACAGTGAATATTACATGATATGACATACATGTGACATATGACATACTTAACATGGTATACTTATAACATATAGCAATACACGATAGAATGGATTGTGTAACAGATAAATATTCATGACATAATAAATCATGCATAACAGATAAACATGTAAATATTCATGCAAAAACTAGTAAATAATCTACGAACAATAACTATTTTTTCATTTCCAGTTTTCAAGTTTCTAGATTTAAAAAAATCTATCATCAAAAACTTTATTCATGCAACAAAACCTCAATGGAAACTCATAAACATATACTAACAATACTCCATAAAATTTTCGGACCAAGATATGTCCATTAGCTTGGTTAAAAACTTCAAAACATAACATACTCTCCAGTTTCATGTTCAGAATGACCTTTATATGGTTAAAAATACTTTTGACCAACCAAATGATTATGGAATGATACGAATAATATATCTATGCAAACTATACTTAAACAAGAACAAATTTTATGAAAGAGTCATTGTGTGAAAATACTTACAAAGGGTTAAAAATATCCACGCAAAAAGACCCAGAAATCTACTTGCGAGAGCTCTTTTGAGTTTCTCTCTAAGAACGAGGTGAAGAAGTGATTAAAGGGAAAGAAATGTGTCTTGCTTGACTCTAGACTTCTGGAGTGGGAAGATATGAGCTTTAATGACCCTTGATTAGTGGTGGCTATGTGACATAAAGTAGAGAATTGTGAGGGGCAAAGGATTGCCTACATAAGCTGTGAGGTATGAAGGTTGATGAGGTGGGTTTTTCCATCACATTAAGGCACTAATGGGTGTAGCCAAGGGCAGTGGATGGTCTGCCATGTGGGGGAGGAAATTTTTTCAAGAAGCTTTGCCAAGATGGCCAAATTCGTGGGTCTTGGTGGGACTCAACCAAGTGGACTTCAATTTGGGATTTAAAAGGAGTTTGGTTATATTTTGAGATGCTATCAAGACTAAATTCAATTTTTCTTGGCCCAATAAAATTTCAAGGTTTAAAAAGTTGGATAATGATATTATAACAAGAATTTGATGAATTAATAGCATGTGAAAGTGACTTAATTAAGTGATTAAACACAATGCTAGAAATTAGATAAAACAATGGTTTGAATGCCAACTTTAGGGTTTGGGGAAACCGTTTAGGGTTTCGGTTTCAACCAATCTTTTGGGATTTCAATTGAATTTCAACCATTTAGGGTTTCACTAGGGTTGAAACCCTCTTTGATCTGGGTCAATTTGGTTGATCAGATGAAAAAAAGTTTTGCTTAGGTGGCATGATCTCCCACCTTGATTTCCTTCACAAATTCATCTAATGGTTCCTCTTTGTGCCAAGTGTCTAATACTATTCACTATATGTGGCTAAGATATTTCCAAGCGTCCAAATAAAACTTCTCTAACCTAATTTGGACATTCCACACTGTGATTTCAAAAACACTGCACTTAATACGCTTCTCGAGATTACTATTCACTCTAAAAAAATGCATAATACACTTAGTACTGAAAAATCCTTAATATTCATATTAACTTACAGTAAAAATCGTTTACCAAAACACAACCCCGAAGTACCCCTAAAAATAATTTCACAGTTTCGAACAGGTGTTTCGTCCGAAATTATGAAAATGAATTATTGCGTCATAAAATCCTAAATAATCAACCGAGTCTAGTGGCACAGACCATAACATATTCTAACATTTTTAACTACCTCAAATAATTAAAATCGCAATTCTGTCATTATAATGAGTGATAACACTGACTATGTTGACAGACTAAAACCTGTGCAATTGGTCGATTCGTAAAAACTTATGGGGTTTTCACAAGATTCCTAAAGTCTATAGAAATTCCACCATTGAATTTCTAACGGGCTGTTACATTTATCATATTACAACTATTTCAAATGGACAGATAATAGTGAAGACAGAGAGAAAAAACTTACAAAATTAGAAGCTGAATTACTTAAAAGTGAGGATGAGATTAAAAAAAGAAGAAGATGAAGACATTGTGAATAGGGAGTTAAGAATCCACAACGAACAAGTCAATATTCAAAGGCAACAAACAAACATGCAGCATGATTGCACATTGCTTCGATTGTATTGGGTTATTACCATATTAATATCATTGTCCTTGAAACTATCAAAGTGAAACCCCACTTAATGGGAACTTAGTACACTGTATGTTGGGGACTATTTGGTAATATATATCGTTGTGTATTCTAGAACCTTTTGTTAAATTCCATGTTAGTATTGATGCTAAGGTAAAACTGCGTATCCTTCCAGTTTTGTTAGGAGATAGTTTTTGTTCTTCTAGTAAAAAGAAAAACCCTCTCCAGGATAAATATGTTGTAATTGACAAGGATGAATGATGACAAAGTAACATTTATTGGCAATTCCAGTCTAAATAATCATATTTTCATTCATATTGAGGTAAGTTAAATAAAAAATAAAGTAATTGCTCCTCCAAATAATTGAAACAAATTTGAAGTCAACAATATTGTCAGATAAGAAATGATATATACAAGTCTAAAAATGCACAAGTCTTGCACAAGTCTTTCGTAGAAAAGTAGATCCCACCACGACAAAGTTTGAAAAACTCACTTTTTCTTAGTGAGGCCCACATTGCTACGAAAGGCTTATGCAAGACTTGTACAATTGAGGCTTGTACCTAGTACTAATCTTTACATATATCAATTGTTTGCAGAAAACATTTGATGTGCAAGGTTGAAGGAGGTTTCCTTTGTCAGGTTAATTACGTATGTTACTTCAGAATTAATCCCAAGTTTGATGCATTAATTCACCCAAAAAAAATATCTAAATTCTTTTCAAAATGCTGACCATTTTAGCAATGTACATAGTACCATAGGTATCAGTTGACCATTTGAGCAATGTACATGCTAATCCCACCAGGTTGATCACAAAAGGAAACTCAAAAAAGAAAAAGACAAAACAGAGGGTGAAATCAGAATTCTAGCACAATACTTGAGTGTCATGCATCAAACCACCAAGAGGAACTACGAGATGGATTGTGAATGAATCAATGTGTGAGATCATGCCACTTAAGCAAAACCCTATTCTATTCAACCAACCAAATTGTGCCAAACCAAAAAGGATTTCAACTCTAGTGAAACCCTAAAAATTTGGAATTCAATTGAAATCCTAAAAGTTTGGTTGAAACCAAAACCCTAAATGGTTTCCTCAAACCCTATTTGTTTCGATTTCTAATATTGTGTTTAATCACTTTCACATGCTATTAATTCATCAAATTCATGTTATTATATCATTATCCAATCTTTTAAACCTTGAAAATTTGATTGGGTCAAGAAAAATTAGATTTGGGCTTAACGACTTCTCAAATGCTAACCAAACCCTCTTTAAACCCTAAATGAAGCCCACTTGTTTAAGGCCCATGAATTTGGGCCACCTTGGTAAAAATTCTTGAGCAAATTCCCCCCTCCCCCCTCATGGTAGACCTGCCTCTTCCCTTGGCCACTCCAAATAGTCCCTTGATGTGAGAGGAAAATCCACCTCATCACCTTCTTTCTACAAGGCAGTAGCAGTAACCCACTTTCCCTCACTATTTTTTACCTTTTGTGATATAAGCACCTCCCATCAAAGTTTCCTTCAAACCTATACCTCACCCTCTAGAAATCTAGTAGGCGTGCAAGCCATCCTTTCATTTACTTCATCACTTCTTATCCCCGTTTTTAGAGAGAAACACTTAGGAGATCTCTATAGTAGTTTTCTGAGATGTTTTGTGTGACATTTCTTGACCCCTTGTAAGTCTTTTATCACAATAATTCTTCATGAAAGTTGTTCTTATTTGAGTCTAATTTCTGCAGGTATCTTTTTTTATTTCATTTCATGGTCATTGGTCAGACAAAAGTTATTTTAACTATGGAAATATCATTCTCGGTGATAATTTGGATAGTGTTATATTTTAGAGTTTTTGACCAAGCTAATAGACATATCTTGATCTAAAATTTTTATGGAGTGTTATCAATATATTTATATGAATTTTTGTTAGGTATTGGTCGCATGATTAAAAATTTTGATGATAGATTTTCTTATATCTAAAAACTTAGAAACTGGAAGAGGAAAAACAATTTTTGTTTTAAGAAAGTTTGAATCTTTTGTTGTTTAAACTTACTATAATGGCTTTGATATATTTATTTGATGATCCTAAGCCTCTTATATACATGTTAGGATATCAGTTTGAAGATTTGTAGTGTTATTTTCAAAGATATAATTTTTATGTAAGAGAATACTCGGTTAAGCCAAAGGTTTGATATTTTTAGCTAGATCCATGTTTTGGTTTTTTTTTAGCCATGTGATTTTAATTTTAATGCATGGATCTACTTTAGGACACATTGTTAAAGCATTTGACATTTTGGTTTGAAGATCTCATCTTTGTAAGCTGCAGATCAAGTGTTTGATCAAAGCAAGTTGAGAAAAAAATTTGTTGTTAGACTAAGTGTGGAGCCGAGTACTTCAAGTGATGTTTTGTAATTTTTGATGACTTTTGTGTAATAACTCAAAGCATTTTAGTTTGTAGGAATCAGTTATAATTATGTTAGAAGAAAGATTTGGATTTTTCGGAATTCTTGGAGATTATTTAAATTAGGTCAAACCTTGTGATTAAAGAGTTAGTATCTTTAGTTAAAAGGTTTCAATCTTTTTACTAAAAAGTTCTGTGTTGATGAGTCGTATATTTTTGCTGGATATTTTAAGTATGTTTTTAAACTTAGGATGTGAGGATTTTTGTTACAAAATTTTGGTTTGATCATGAGTTTTGAAGTTTAAGAAATTGCAACAAAAATCAAGAGAGATGGCTTATGGATGTTTTAGCTATAGTGTGTTTTCCATAGTTATATTTTGTTTTAATTTTTTCTAAGTTGATATTTAAGTTTAGGATAAAATTTATACGAGGAATGTAAATTTTGGTAATTTTTGGAATTAGGATGTGAAATCCTTAAGTTATGGGTAAAATGATCATTTTTCTATATATAGAGAATAAAATGATATTCTAAGTTAGCATTTTTCATGTTTTTAATTGTTAGTGATAAAGTTTCTAACTTTTAGAATTTCAACTTACAGTTTCTCGTGTTTCGTGCTTAATTCTCGTAATGTGACAATCATTGTAAGTTAGCTTCTAATTTACTGTCAAATTACTGTGTATGTGTGTTGGTAAGGAAACTATTGGTTATGTCCTTATGTTATCATATATGCCATGCCATGCCATGTCACTAAACGTTTACCTATTACACATTATATTTTGTTACGAAATATTCATTCATTACACATATTATATCATGTCATGAAATAGTTATTTGCTACACATTATGCCATGTCATACAATGCTATTTGTTACACATTATTCAATGTCACATAAAGCTATCTGTTACATATTATGTCATGTCACGTAATGCTATCTGTTATACGTTATGCCATGTCATATAATGTTGTCTATTACACGTTATGACATGTCACGTAATATTATATGTTACAAGTTATGCCATATTATGTATTGTTTTTTTGTTTCATTTTATGTCAAGTCATGTATCTCACGTATATGTCACGCTATGTATATCATGTCATTTGTATATTCGTTTCATGTCATGTCATGTCATGTATTGTAGAGTATAAAGTGTCTCTAAAAGAGTATTTTCTCGATTAGTCATATCTGGGATACCTACAATCAATATGATATTGCTCGGTCATGTAAGTTCATATTTATTCATGTCTTCCGTTCTCAATTGTCGATCTCTAATTTGCAGGCCTAAAGATCCACGTATGTAGACTGAGTCAATGTGTTAAAATGCAATTGTAAGCTCTTCTATTTCATAACTGGTCTCGCATGTTGGTTTTAATTTGAGTATAGTTAACTACTTTTAGATTTGGTTTCTGGTTTTTTTCTTCTTCTTTTTTTTAACCAAGAGAACTGCTTGCTAGTATATATATAGTTCGGGATAAGTAAATATTGCACTTGGATAACCGCATTATTATATGCAGTTCTTTTTCAGCGCTTGCTTAATTATGAAGTAATTTTTTCATTTGTAATTTATGG
Source organism: Carya cathayensis (assembly GCA_011037825.1). Classification (NCBI taxonomy): domain Eukaryota; kingdom Viridiplantae; phylum Streptophyta; class Magnoliopsida; order Fagales; family Juglandaceae; genus Carya; species Carya cathayensis. Next base: position 2,006,295 of record QGSO01000219.1, on the reverse strand, counting down.
AGTAATTCAGCACTTGCAACAGTTTTTAGAGTAATTTCTGCACCTCAGTTTTGGAGTATTAATATCAGAACTTGTATGTTTATGGAGTAATTTCAGTTCTTGTAATTTATGGCGTAATTTCAGGATTTGTATTTTTTGGAGTAATTTCAGTACTTTTCTATATCTAGAATAATTTCAGCACTTCATGGAGTAATTTTTGGACTTGTACATTTTTTAGGTTCGCCATGAAGATCCCGTCTCATGATTATGGGTCTTATTTGTTTGAGTTTTGCTATTTGTCATCTACACACCACAATAAATTTTATATTTTTTTTTAAAAAAAATATTTTATTTTTCCTAAACTAATTAAGTACTTCTACTTATTATTCATACATCACGTATTTGATAAGAAAAATAAATAAAAAATATTATATGTAATATGTGGTATGGAGAAGAGGAATAAAATTTTTGCATTTATTTACCTCAAGCTATGGCTTCTAGCCTGCATTTTATTTATATATATTTTTTTAACTAGTCTAGAATTAATTACCGCGAGTTTGAACTTCGCCAAGTCGCAGAAGAGCCACAGAGCAGTCTCATTCACTTGGCTAAATAACACTTTTTTATATTATCCGTTCATTCTCGATATAATAATAAAATATTATTAAATTAATATTTTTAATAATATTTTATTAAAAAAATTATTTTTATTATATTTTATAATTTTATCAATTTAATATTATTAATAATTATATTAAATTAAAAAAAATATTTGTAGTGGTCATTTAATCCTTTGAAATGAAAATGTAGAATATTTTAATATTTTAATTAATTAAATAAAAGTGTAAAAATGAAAGAATAGGAATGAGAAAGTAACATTTTAATTTTTGGTGAATAAAATTAGTATTCCATCTTTAACTAATCACTATAATAAAAATATAAAATATTTTAAATTTACCCAATCTAATGTAGATCTTTCCTATACAAATAATTTAAATTTTGGCCAACAACAACGAGGATACGCCCTGAAAGGTCAAATTGTCAAGTCTTGTATTTGTTAGAGCATTCTCATTCGATTCTCCATCCTCATCCCTATAATTTAACTCAAATACTCATTTTTTCAAATTATTCCCTAAAATTTGTTTATTTTCTAAAAACCTCCTACATCTCATTCCCCATCCCTATTTCTAAAAAAAAATTTATTACTTTTTTCTCTCTCTTCCATTTACAATCTTAACTACTAACTCTTTTGTCTTATTATCTTTTTTTTCAAATATCAAATTCTACTAAATATTTATTGGAGATTTTGACTATCCAATACAGTATTTTTTTAATACTAATTCTTATTATAAAAAATAGAATTTTATTTTTAATTAGTGAATTTTCTAATGTAATGGCAAATTTAATTAGAAGAGTACTCAATATCAATTTCTCTAATGAAAATCCGTAGTCACGTATTGATGATAAAATTTATTATTTGGATGAAATGGTAATATTTTCTGTCTTTTTTAATTAATGGTAACCAAGACGGTAACCAAGACCCGCACTCGTATTGTATGCAAAATACATGTAATCAAGACCCGCTTCATAAAATAATTGTCCCAAATATAAAATAAATAATATGATCATAAATAATCAATCCAAATTGGCATCTCTAATGCGTCTCGTCATGATTTCCCTCAGGAGTTGTTGGAAATAAAGCCACTGCATTTCTGGCATGACACTCACATTCATCATCATGATGAGCTGATCTGATTCCTTCTTCGCGAGCTCCACTTTCTCAGCCTCCAACCGCAGCCGTTCGTCCTCTTGCTGGATTTTACTGAGCTCTTTTTCTCGATCAAGCGACATCTTCTCGGCCTCCAACCACAGTCTTTCATCCTCAAGATGTAATTTTTTGGCCTCTGTCTCCTTGTCATACTCTATCTTCTCGGCTTTAAGGCGATAAAACTCTTTCTCCTGAGCGCGTGACTCCTCCAAAAGAGTATATTTCATCTTCCTAAGTTAGAAATTCTCCTCTGCTTGCTTGCCTTGGGCCTTTCGTTTTCCTTTCTCAGCTTTCCTTCCAATTGGTCGGTCAGGCTCGATAACTTCATTCTCCAGCATTTGATCCGCCTCGATATCAAATATTGAATCAACTGTAGCGCCAGAACATCGAGTTGGGGTCGGGGATGGGGACATCGTCTTCCTCCGCTTTGGATCCTCCTTTGTGGCACGCCAAATCCACTTAGGTTGGTCCTTCAACAGGTGCCAACAATGCTCGAACTAAAATGAGCATTTCTCGAGTGATTGGTACATAAGTTTCGTCTTCTCAAACTTGCATGGCAAAAAATTAAAATATTAAACTAATGTATCAATCGAGAAATTAAGATCAAATTACTGAAGTAATGATTTGGAAATTCTACCTTATCTTGTTCGGTCATGCCACTTTGATTTAACCCTTCAACTTGGGCTAGTTTCGCACAAAATTTGTTTGTGGCCTTTTGGATAACCGACCACCGATGAATTAAAGACTTTATTGTCCGGTCATTTGTGGTTTCCTTAAATTACTGGAAGTACTCATAAATTTTCTCCCAAAGTTGGGAGTGTTTTTGATTTGTTCCCTGAACGGCATCAAGGCTACAATTTAGCCATGCTGATACAAGTAACTTGTCTTCTTCGAGGTTGAAATTTGCACCCCTCACTGATTTCTTATTGCCGATAGGCTCATTAGGAGGTAGGGGTGAAGAGTCACCAATGGTCATTGGAGATAATCCACTTTGCCCACCATAAGTAGGGTCGAGTTGAGGATCTTGACTGAGGAGGTTCATGAAGAACATATGTCCAGAGTCTTGTGAATCCATCGTTAAAAATGCATTGAAAATGTTAGAAACGAAAATTGGAAAGTTTGGGGTGTTAGTCCGGGTGGATGGCTCAGAAACCGTTTGGTATGATCTTGGAAACTTGGCCACCCACTGATGGCTGCTACAACCGGTTGCCAATACTTATTGGTCGTCCTGATTACTTAGCCATTAGGGAAATGACCATTTATTTCACATGATCCCCACAAACGGTTGTCATCATCATAGCCTTGTGGTTTAGTTTACACATAATTAAACCAAATTAAATCAAGATACCAAACAACATGCAAAACAAAATAACCAAAAATACGAGCATCTCCATCCGGTTTAATAATATATCGAATATATAAATAATTATTAAGACTCAGAATGGTGTAAATATTGACATCATGTGTAAGCAAGGAGCCCAACATCGAATGGCTGCAAAATCTCACCTTAACCCCGATTGCCTTTTGTGGTATGTACCACAAACTGCAATATGGCGATTCGGGTGAGAATTACCCCTCCATATCGATGAAGCCCCATACACACTTCGGACTTAACCCGCACTATAATACCATCATCACAGCCTAATATAAACCCCCTCCCCTGAGAGATTCGCAACACTGCAAATGACCCAACATCAAATATCAAAATGAGCAAACTATTTTATTCCAAGGACAGTTGCAATATTCCATCAATTCAAGCATATAGAAAATGAGCATGTTGGGCTATTAATACCATCCATAATATAGAGTTATGTGGAGAGAAATTCCACTCTCTAATTATATTAAAAAATAGGAGTCCGAAAGCCCAAAAAAAGCATTTTCCAAACACAAGTTCTTAATAACAAACAAGAGCAAAAGACTAAATTAAAGGGGCCGGATACAGCATGTTAAAGGAGCAAGAGCAAGTTCTTAATAGCAGCATGTTATTGGAGCACCAATAAAAATACCATCAATTCAAGATGATTTTAAAAAATATTATTGCATTTCCAACAAGATTTAATAAAAGTATGATCAACTATTATATATGTGAAGTATTCATCTATCTCTAAAAAGATAAAGATCAAATGTCCACCACGTATGGAATTAATCCATTCAAGTCTCTAATCAGAGATAAAAATTAAAATCTAGAAAGTAGTTCTAGTGAAATTAATTGTCTTATCAAATAATCACAGGTTACAAAGATTGCATAATGTATTTTTACAAATTGCATAATGAAAACAAAATTTAGAAGAGAGATCACAACATTCAGGTGCCAACCAAACATTGGATATGAAAGACTAAGAAACAGCAGCCCAAGATGCATGCTTTGAAGGAAAAAGATACTCCAAAAAATCTAGATCCGAAATTCATCAAACAAAGATGTTCACAACAACTGAAAACCAATCTTGGATCACCATATATGTGAAGTATTCATCCATCTCTAGAAAAAGATAAAGCATCAAATGTCCAGTTAATAAAGAATTAATCCATTCAAGTCTAAAAAAAAAATAAAAGTTTAGAGCATAAGAAAGTAGTTGTAGTGAAATAAATTGTCAAACAAAATCATCACAGGTAAACAAAGACATACAAGACACTGCACCCCAACAACACAGAACAGGAATTAGGAAATTTCAGAAACCATCAACATCCATTTCTGCTCATCATTGAATAAATAAAAAAGGTATACAGCACACGGGTAATAGCTAAAATGGCAATGGTATACAGCACACGAGTAATAGCTAAAATGGCAGCCAAATCACATATATCTCATGATTATAAGATGAACATAGGTAGTAACTCATCACCAAACTAAATTAGTTATAAAATAGCTAAATTAGAACAACATGATTATAAGTAGTATCTCATCACCAAACTTTCAATCCCATAATCCAAATAATCACAGGTTACAAAGATCCGGATTGAATTTTTAATAATTGAAAATTGAAAACAGAATTTAGATAAAACCATACAACATTCAGCTGCCAAATGACATTGGAAATCTAAGACCAAGAAAAGGCAGCCCAAGATGCATGCATTGAAGGAAAAAAATATGGAAAATCAGCTAGATCCGAATTCATCTCCATGTAAGAAATGAGCAACTGAATTTCTGATACAAGATAACCAAAGATTAAAAATCATCTTGATTTTCTTGCCAACCAAACAATACATGTGAGCTAGATAATCATCACAAGGGCACCATTCATCAAAACAGGGGCACCATTCATCAAAACGCAAGGGGGAAATCAATGGAGAATTTTCCTACCAACCAAACGGCAGCATAGAATCACAGCAACCAAACGGGTTGCTTTGGAAAAAATAAATCCAACCTTGTCGATTTTCACAGCAACCAAACGGGGGTGAAAACAGAAAATATGGCATGCATTTTCGAGGTAGGAAAACAGCATATAAAAGAAAATACAAGCAGAAAATGTGTTGGGTTATTTCCTGGGCAACCAAACAGAAGCCGAACCCAAAAATTAGGCTTTAATTTTTCTTCCATTTTCGTACCAACCAAACAGCCAAATGGAAATTATAACCCAACACACGAAACGGAAATCTAAAAAACAGCAACCAAACGTATTGATGAATTCCAACCAGCCAAGCAGCAAAAAAAAATCAAGATCAAACCCTAACAGATCCCAAATCAAGCTGTAATGAAGATTTTCGCACATACCAAATGAAAAAGGAAGAGGTTTCGCACAGAGAGAGGAAGAGATACGGCACCGTTCAGCGGGAGAGGGGATGGAAATTGCACCAAAACCAACCGTCGAGAGGAAGCACAACGCGGGACAGGTTAGGGAAATGGGATTTGGGGATGTACAGTAGGTCCCCAAAGATGGGGATTTCCTGTACACCCCGAAAATTAGAACCCCATTTTAGGGAACCGGATGGAGGGTTGGTTTTAGGGAAAACCCTAAAAATTTCAACAAATAATAGGGAAATGAAGGGGATGGGGAACCGAATGGGGGTGCTCTTAAATGTGGCGATGAGTTTGATGAGGTACGGACAACAACAATCACGCTGCTTTGTTTTTCACAAATATTTAAATTTTTTTTATATTTTTTGAACGTCTAAATATAAATATTTTTAATTTTTTAATTTTTAATTTATTCATTTAATCATTATCTAATTCAGGGTCTGTTCAATAATAAGTCTATTTAAACCATTGCCTAAAGCCCCCATCTCATATAAGGCCCCAAAATTAAAAATGAGGATTTGTTTTTTTATTTTGAAAATATTTAAATACCATTTCATTAAATAAAATTTTAAGTAACTTTTATATTTTTCAACGTGTGCAAGACCTCGTAATACTAATTTTAATATTTAATACAATGAATTATTTATATTTTAAATAACCTTTTAAGATTTTGCTAAATTGAGATACAAAATTTACATGGAGGCCTCATTTTAAGTTGTAATATTCAATATAAATTAAAAAAAAAAACTTTATTTAAAGATTTTAAATAAAATCTCATTTTATTGAAAGTTTTAAAAATATTCCATATAATAATCTATATTTTATTATATTATAATAACGAATGACTATTTTAAATTTCGCTTTAGGCCACAATTTGTATTAAGCTACCCCTGACCTAATTATTTCAACTTTTCTATGTTTTCAAACAAAACACAAAAAATAATTCAACATTTTCAAATCTTAAAATAAAAATTATATTAAAAAATTATATTCTAACTCTATTTTAATTTTTTTTAATTTCTTTATTCATATTTTTCTCTCTTATTTTCCAAAACCCCACAAAAATCTAAATTCAAATTATTTTAGTACCATTAACAGATTTCTCATCTCATCTGTGTAACCAAATAATGCCTCAATTTCTTCATTTTTCCATTCCATTTCTTTTTTTTCTTTTTATAAGGAAACCAATAATGTTATTCATAAAAGCAATCAAATACAACGTTTATCATTTGAAACCATCCTTGAAACAACATCAGGAACATCTTCAAGCCAAACAGACTTATCTTCAAATGAATATCCTAGCTTTGCAAGCAAGTGGGCTACACTATTTCCAGCTCTAGGAGTAAAAACAACTCTCCAATCAGTTTGGCTCATCAGTAAAGATCTGATGTCTTCAATGACTTGGCCATACGAACTCCAGCTTTCTGAATCACAATTGACAGCTTTAACAATCACTTGAGCATCTCCTCAAAGATAACATTTCTTATATCAAGCTCAATGCATATTTCCATAGCTCTCCACAAGATTGTGCATTCTACCAATATGGATTTTGGTTTGTCTTTATGAAGACTCACTGCAACCATAACCAAGTAGTAGGTGGTTTGAGGTTGACCAAAAATTCCCATATTACTCCTCTTGGAAACCTCGGGCTCTCCATAGAAGCTAGTTAACAACCACTTGGATTATTCCATATCCTCGCTAATCTAAGCACTAACATGCCTTTGTGAGAAGGAAAATGATGTATGTTGAGAGGTTAATGCTTATTTTAAGACTTTGTGGTGTTCCAAATTAATTATTTTGAGCAATTGATTTAAAACGGTGAGATATATGTGTAATTGAGAAATTAGATTATGTGGAGTATATATAGTATGCATTGTTGGGAGATGATTTTAGATAATAGGAGTTAACTCGCTGGACTTTCACGACCAGGGCGTTAGAATTTTAATTAAGAAAAATTACAGATTTATAACTTTTAAACAACTTCAATACATCTATGATCAAACAGATAAATATTTCACTACTTTTGAATTATTGATTGCAATTAAGATAGATTGGAATCAATGTTTGTTTCGGAAATGGGTCAAGAAACGTAGCCAAGAGATAAAATTAGGAAGATAAATAATATTTGAAATTGCAGAGTGTGTAAGCGCCGTGTAATCTCTTTAAAAAAATGAGTAAGTAAGAAACTTACATGAAAAAGATTAATTTTTTATTAATAAACCACATTTTTTTTCAAAACTTTTGTGCATCGTTTGCGAACCATACGACTCTATGCGCATTACTCAACTAAAGAATATCGAAAAATTTGCTATTTTAATCCTGGTGGAAAGGACAAAGTCAATGATACTAGTGTGAATATGTACAAAGCGCGTTTTCCACAACTAAAGCGATTATAAGAGTCTTGGACCATTTTGGCAAATTGTCCAGACTCTTTAAGAATATCTTGGCTTAGACACTGAGTACTGAGAGTTGGACAGAAAACGTGAAATGGAGTTTGGAATTTTTGGGTGTTGGCTACTGTTGGCGGGCCCTCACACTGACTTCGCCCACAGACTTGTACCAATTTGATAATCTAACTTTACAAAATCTAAAGAATAACTTTTGTGTAATATATCCCTTAAAACCACTTTTTAAAGGGATAACCTCTTGGACGGTTGGACCCAACTGGCAGCTTCGAGGAGACATGTAAGAACCATCCATATATGACCCAATTTCTAAGAATCTTAATTAAAAGAAAAAACAGAACATCATCAGCCCAGCAATATTGCATCAAACTAGATGTATAAAAATAAGAAAATAATGTAAAGAAAGTAGGATTTAGCTTCTCTAAAGAAAGAACTCAAAGAAGAAGATCTCTACATAAGTGATTTCTAAAAATCTAATCTCCATGTCTCTCTTTATTTATTTATTTTTATGTGTTTTATTGACTATTTATTTCGTGGATGAGCATATGAGCATTATATCTGGCCATCATTGTGGCCCATTTAACGATATTATTTATTTAATTATTTTAATTTTTTTAAATTTTAACATAAAATATAATAATATTAATATTAAAAATAATATTTTAATATTATTTTATTTAACTTTCATTTCAACTCAACTCAATTTAGCTTAAATTGTAATAAATAATTAAAATAAAATCAAAGAATTCCATTGTTTTTCGAATGAGGTTAGAATTTATTTAGTTTGTCAAAGTGAGGGTTCCGGTGGACTCAACTCGTCCTCGTCGAGTTGAATGGTCAAACCGTAGTACTTGTACGTTTGGTGGTAAAAGTGCCACTAAACAATGAATTGACTTAACGAGTTGTTTCTACATATACAATTATTATTTTTAATTGGAGCCTGAAGGTGACAAGTTCAATAAAACAAGCATTGAGAAATATTGTTAACGCTTAAAAATAGCGCAACAATTCAGAACGAGAGAAAGATCTAAGTTCTATCCTCTAACTTATGAATCATATATAAGTTTGTTGTACAGTTATATATTATGGAATCTATTTCTTATTTCGATCTTTTTTTTCTAATTGAAACTCTTAAATTAATCAACTCTTTCAATACATTCTTTTTTGCGAGACATAAAGAGAAGGTTTGCGGGTATTAGAGTAACAGAAGTGCTAGATGCAGTCGGCACATATAAACGGGATGCAAACGGTGGTACGGAATGAATAAAAAAAAGTTATAAAAATAGTTTTTTATTCGTACAGGTTCTATATTAATTCACTTTTTTCAAAACGACTGCACGCCGCTTGCATAACCACGACTGTAAATATCATTTCGTAAACACATGTTTGGCTCTCATCACTTTCCAAGATCACCCAATTGTTTGATGAACTCATCCAAATTTGTATCTGAACTTCCTCCATTAACTGCACTTACGGCTGCAGCACTCAGCTCTTTGGCCAAAAGCCTCTCTGGCCTAGTCTCATCAACTGAGATGGCCAACAGCCGAGCCAACTCGGCTGACTTCGGAATGTTTTGAGTGCCCTCACAAGCTCTAATTGCAACCCCTAACTCATCCACCAACAACTTTGCGTTCGAGTACTGGTCCGCACCCATTGGCCATGTCAACATCACAACTCCCGCAGCAATCCCCTCCAGCACCGAGTTCCACCCGCAGTGAGTCACGAACACACCCACGGCTCGGTGGCTCAGTATTGAGACCTGCGGCGCCCATCCCCTTATCAAAAATCCTCTGCCCTCCATGCGATCTTCGAACCCATCAGAAATGACGCCATGATCAGCATTCGCCTGCTGCTGCTCGTCTTTGCGAGGCACCCTCACGCACAAAACAAACTGGATGCCGCTTTGCTCTAACGCAGCAGTCAGCACATCCATCTGCCTTTGTGTCAACACCGCACGGCTACCGAAGCAGACATAGACAACTGAGTTGTCTGGACGAGCATCCAGCCAATTCATTAGCTCATGGCACGGTACAGAGCTTACTCCACCTCTAACAATGTATTCCTGTAAATCACCGTTCTCAGGAGGCAATAAAGGTCCTACGGCCCACACACGATCATTTCCGAGTTCTTTCTTCAGATGCGTAAAGTAAACGCGCTCCAACTCCACGAACGAGTTGAACACCATCCCCCAACTCACCGTGTTGGCCAGCATCTCGTTTCTAAAAAATTCCAAATCCGAGTCCCCTTTTACGTTTTTATAATGTCCGGCAATCTGCCACCATGGGAATGCTGGGGAGTCCGGAATATTTGGAAACGAAATTTGGAAATTGATATCCTGATCTGGATCATCGTTAATTTCGGGTGGATCGCGCCACATAGAGAGAGCAACCGACATCGAAAAGGCACCAGAAGGTGAGAAGACTAACCGTGGAACGCCGAGCTCGCACGCAAGGTCTTGGGTCCAGCCAAAAAAGAAATCGGAGATAATAGCAACAGGAGGCGAGGAATGAGATCGAAACCATTGGAGGAGGATAGAATAGTGAAGGTCACGAAAGGCGCGCATGATTGCATAGAGCCTCTTCTGTGGAGGAGCTGTTATATCAGGGAATGGTAGAACCAAGTGCTTGAGAGAAGACGGGTGTGCGGAGAAGTAAGGTTGAAGCAGAGGAAGGTTAGAGGTGGTGACGAAAACGGTGACAGTGAGACCGCGAGTGAGCAGGCGGTTGAGGAGGTCAAGCAGAGGTATAATATGACCTGAACTTACAAAGGGATAAGCGGCGATGTGCACGCCATTGGTTGACATGGTTGTCGTAACTTTGGGGTGGTTATTCAGTGGGCAATGGCTCTAGAGTCTAAACCCTGAGAAGCTTGTGCTGCTTATTTATAAAACTATCGAAGAAAATATGAAATTAAAGTGATTTGATATTATCTTAACTTAATTTTTGTAGTATTTAAGGTATTTAAATTATATTATCTTATTGTAATTTTTTTTATAAATAGAAATATTTGTCTAGTATTTAATAATGATTTAGAAAGTAAAGGCATAGCCTTCAAAATTTCTTTCCCTCTTTCTCTGTTCTTCCCCTTTTATTTTATATTATATTTTATCTTCTAGAAACTCAGAGAAAAAGCGAAAGAGTTGCGTGGGATTAGTGGATTACTCCCCTTCCATGCGGCCGATGATGGGAAATTTCTTGCTTTTGATCTGCTGTGTCCGGACTCCGGAGGTTTGACGACTTTATGGTTTTTGATGACTTTATGGTTTTTGATAGTTGTTCTCCTTGCTTTGCGTCATGAATGACGTCTTTACATTACTTTATGGTTTTTGATACATGTTCTCACTTGCTTTGCGTCATGAATGACGTCTTTACATTCACAGCCAATCTATCCACGGTCAAAGAGAAAATTAGTATTTCCTGATCACAATGGTAGGATCCTCTCTTTTCCTTTTGCTTGGCTAGAATCTGTGTCCATCGTGGAAACCTTCCATCATGAAAGACGCCTTTTTTTTAAACATTTTCAAGGAGAGAATAAGGTTCATATTGCACTGCTGTCAATTAGCATATTTGAAAACAAGGTAACACAAAAGAAGATGAAGTTTATATTGGATCGGTGTAAAATGGCCAAGTGAAAAAGTTCGTGTTGACCGTTAGCTCTATGAGTTTTGTTTGGATGTCATGAACTCTGCTGTAATTGCTACTCTGAGTGGTGTGTCGTAACAAGGAATCCATGGAAATATATATGGAAGCTGCAGTGATGAAAAGAAACGGTGTAGGAAAGGTGTTTGAGGAAAGGTTTCAGTGAGTCACACGTATATTGATAGTAGGAATTCTTTTTTTTTTATAAGTAAAAGAAAATCGATAACTCAAATAGTTAATTAGTAGGAATTCTTCTAGGGATTCCAAAACTTCCTTACAGATGAAACCTTGACAACTTTTCAAATATCCTCTTCTGATTCACACCCACTCCTTTTTTCTAGACCACCCACAATAGACTCTCTAACCAACTAGTAAAATTGATAAACTGACTAATGTAAGAAGTAAAGAACATCACATTAAAACAAAACGCTTCGTTTGATGTTTTTTAAGTCCCAAACGGTGTGTTTTACAAAGATCCACTACCAAACACTTGGTAAATAAAACACTGCCTTCTTGCTCTTTCAATGATAGAAACCTCTAGAGTTGGTTCCTCAAAAACGTCTCGTAGTGCTACTTCCTTCAAAACTCCCTATTGCTTCCTCCTTCAAAATGCTGCAATCCATTTGAATCCCACAACGCCATTTCCTTCTCAGGCCTTCTTCTTCTTCTACTTCTTCTTCTTCTTATTCTTTTCTCACTTCAATCATTCGACGGCCCACTACAATGGGTTCACTTCATCCCTTACATCATTCGAGAGCCCCACCACGTTGAGACCCCACCGAAACCACCACCTAGGACTTTTCGGCCCCCTAGTCTGTCGCGTCTCACGGTGAGCTTCATCTCTTTCCTTCACGTTTCTCTCTCTCTCTCGGTTTATCTCTCTATCTCCGTTTCCCTCTCTCGTCACTTCTCATCTATCTCTCTCCCTCTCACGTTCTCATGCTCTCTCTCTTGCTCATCACTCACTTTTTCTACTGTGATCGATAGTCAATCTCTCTCTCAGTTTCTCTTCAAGTCGGATTTTGTTTCACATCTTTGTGCAACCGTAGCAGCCCAGCTTCCAGCCGCCAGTTTCCTTCTTCTCTATAAGCAACCGCACCAGCTTTTCATTCTAGCTTTTTGTCTTGTATTGTGTTATGGTGCTTAGGTCTTTAGGTTTGTGAAAGTGTAGATTATAATTACTTGTTTACCATTAAAGCTCACTGTAAAACTCCATGTTTTATTCAAGTTTTGGTGCAAACCGTATGTTTTGAGTGGATTTGTTTTACGTAAGTAAATTTCAAGGATGCCCTTTAAACCTTGAAGTATAACCCCTTTCCGTATGGCCTCTTGAAGTATTTGATGTGTTTTTACGTTGGTCCTTTACGTGTGGTAAGGAGGTTTGGTTTTCCAAAATTACAATTTTGTCCTCAATTTTGAAACATGGTGTTTTAAGGATTTAGTTAAGTGGGTTTGTTTCTACTTGGTTCTATTTTATATCTTTTTTTAGTGTGTTACGATAACTCATTTTGAAATAAAATATTTTTGAATTGAGTCGGGTTCTAAAACTATTTTGGGTCTGGTAATATTTTATTTTTTATTTCAAAGACTTTTCATTGTTAAATGGGTTGGGTTTATATTTTTTTTAAATAAACCTTGTGAATAAGTGGGAATTAGGTTGAGTGAATATTAGGTGGACATATATGATTTTCTAGAGTTTTCAAGAGACATGAAACAAAAAAGAGATGTTTTATTTATGAAAATGAAATAAATGCTTTTATGATAAAAGTGTTCTTTTATGAATGAAAGAAAAGGAAATGTTTTCTTAGAATGAAAATACTTTATAAATCTATGCGAAAGTATTAATGTTTAAGTATATTTATGTAATGGCCTTCTTTCGCAGTCTCTTTTTATGCATCACAAGAATAGTTGTATCTATGTGAACGGATGTTATATGTAATATTTATGTTCCACGAAATGAAACGATGAGGTTTTATGCTTTATGTTATGAAAATATGTTTTATGAAATGAATTGAACTAATGAATGAAAGGAAAGCAAAGGAATGAAAAGAAATGAATGTTTTAATGTATGAAACAACGTAACGACCATGACTGTATGAATGAATGATGGTATCAATGGACTGGAGAAATTGTATTGCTGGGTAAGTAATACTGGTAGTGCACCCAGTGCTACGTCTTGACTGAGAGATTCCCAATCAATATTTTAAATTCTGTTTCGGTAATCATTTCGGTTTAAGTAGTGGAACAGAATATTTCGGTNTGTGTATTGTGTATATATTTATATATATATATATAAGAATTGAAGATTTATAAAATGACTATAGTTTGAAAAAATCACAAACTTGAGTTGAGATACAAAAACAAAGAAAACAAAATAAAAGAATAGATAAATTATTAAAAATAATGATATTTAAAAAAATAGATAATGAGAGGATATATTTAAACTTACAAAAGAATTAAAATTATATAAATACATTTTATGTTCCTAAAATTAATTAAATACCATCTAGATTTAAAATTTACAAAAATGCCATCCAAAAACAAGAAAATTACAAAAGCAGTCCGAAACGAAATAGGGACCGAAATTCCAATTCTAGCTAAAATGGCTGAAATTTGACCGGAATGGCCGAAACAGACATGAATGGACCGGAATTTGGAGCGAAACAGAACGAGATGGTATAGTGTATCGGATACTACACCAGAATGAAACAGAATTTAAAATTATGTTTCCAACCTGCGCTAATGGGCAAGATCGGGCCTAAAAGATTAATTGTATGTAACAAACATTTAGCTTTATGAACGAAATTACAAGGTGGGATATGTTTGGAGGAATGAAAAATCTTTTAAAAGGAAAAACTCACCTTGTAATGTTTTAAAGGAAAGAAAACGTTTTATGTCAAGTATGTATGTGAGTGAGAAATAGATGAATGAAACTTAGGTTCTTATATTTTTACAGTATGAAGTAATGCTTACTGAATATTTGACTCATTTTGTTTTTATGTGTACTCCACCCAGGAAGGAAATGAGGAAGAAGCGTCAGGACAGACACGGTCCAGGGAAAAGGTGATAGAAGCTTAGGCCTTTCGTGTAATATATGAAATCCCTTTTTTGTAAAAGGAGTTGTATTTTAGTTTAATAATTTATGCTGCAAAACTCTCTCTTAGGTTTGTAAATGCAAGTTTTAAATTTTAACCATAGAATCTTTTATAACCTGGAAAGGGAAGGAAAAGTTTTAAAAAGTTTAGTAATTCTCGTCTTGTTTTCAAAAATTATTTTCTAAGATCCCACTACAAGGATGGACGTTATATTAGTTAGTCGTGGAGCAAACTTTAGGGACTGAATGTTTATTAGGTGGGGAGAATGTGAAACCTTGCCCATTTCAGCCAAAACCAATAAGAATGACAAGCCCAGCCCCACCAATAGGATATACTTTTTTACCCAAAACATACAAACCCCCATTTCATTTCTTTCATCTTTTCTTCTCTCCCCACCTTTCTCTCCCGCATGCTGCAACCCACCCCTCCCCCCTGCCTCTCTCAGCTCTTCTCTATCTCTTTTCTCCCCTACAAACCATGACCTTGCATTGCTGCAATCATCTACGACTGTCGTCCAACTCGAGACTGGGGAGGTAAGTCCTTGGTCCCTCCTCTATTTTTCCCAATCCTGCACACTATCATCTGACCTGAGGCTGGGTAGGTAATTGGGCACCCTTGTGTCGAGCACCACCATCGTTGTCCAACACACCTCAACTCAGTGTGTCACCAGAGCTACTCCTCCCTTCCCTCATCCTTCCCCTACCTTAAACACACTTTCCATCCCTCTTCCCTCATTGTTAGCACTGTCGTACTCTCTTTTTCCTTAATGAATCTTTGCCATGACTCTAGCCCGCCACCACCACATCAATCATCCACAAAACCCCCTCCTTCTTAGTTTCCCCTCACTTTCTCTCTTTAGCCCTCTATCCTAGCAACGAACACACACGCACACACGACTCCTCAAAGGACCACTGCATCACTATTGAAGGTAAAGATCTCAACCAACAATAGAATCAGGATGCTCCAATCATCCAAAAAATACATCCTCACGCTGTATGTAATCCTCGAACTGACCCTTGAAATACTATCGTTGGAAAATCTTGAACCTGTGTTTCTTGCAGTTTGGTTATGAATTGTGAAGTAGTCGAGAACCCTGTATAGCATTGGGATAATAATTGTAGTTGGTTGTCATCTATTGGCCGAGGGCCGGTTGGAGCATTGGGAAAGATAATTGTCATCAATGTGGCATTAAATATTGGCTTGCTGTGGAAATTTATATCTTTGTGTGGAAAGCATTATTTGACGTTGTGCCATGTCAATCACAAATTATCCATTGCATAGTTGCATTATATATGCTTCATGTCAATAAAAATTGCATTGATTGTGCTATGTTTATGTTTGTGGTGAAAACTTAGAAAACTGTGACTTTGGTGTCAAAATAATAAAAATGTGATTTTGTGGGTGCATGTGTGTATCACGACCCCAAATCGAGATGGAATATTATCTTGGTGGAGCTCCTTTGGTCATTCAGGAGTGTATAAAACTGAGTGACGTCCCCTGAGTTGTGGCTCAGACGAGACGATAACGCTCTCGTGCTGACTCTGTGGCCTCTCTACTGGCAGAGGACAAAGTGTGCCTGGTCACGTACAGGGGCTGGGCATCATTCGGTAAAAAGTCACATAAATTATCATTACCCGTTGTGTGCCTAAGGAAGCCAGAGTGTGCGAGTGATCCTTAAGGTGGACCATGGTGCACATCTTAATATAAATGATGTTTTCAAAACAAAAACTTGTTTTTGAATGTGTAGCCTATTTATAAAAAGTTGGGAAGGAAATTGATGTTTTGTATATTTTGGTAAATGCTAAAAATCTCTAATTTTCCATTGTTATGAAATGTCCGTATTTTCCCATGCTTGTATTTTTTGTTGTTAATTTATGGTTTTACTTACTAAGATTTTACAAAATCTCACTACAGTGTCTACACATGTGATTCTGCTCTGCAAAACTTTAGACTTTGATGCAAAGAACAATGGTTATGACCTTGGAGGATCAACTCCACCTAAGGAGTAAAGACCTAGAAAAACTTTCCCATCGTTTTTGTGTTGATTAGATGTTTCTTTTAGTTTAAGCAGATAACTGTATTATTTTTGTGTCAGTGTTTGGGAGACTAGTGATTTATGGTGTTGTAGTTTCAAATGTCGGTTCTGTTAGTATCTTTGACTGCCTTTTTATTTACCGTTATGTCTTAACTGCTCACTTTTACATTGCATATATGCATGCACACACTTGTTTCCATATTGCACTATGGGTGTGAGACCCGAATGACCGACAACCCTGCATTGTAACTCCAGCCAAATCACAAGTGCTGGTCGAGGGTGCCACATTTTTTTATGTATAAAATAGATTAAGATATGTTTAAATTTTTATAAAAAGTTGAAAACATAGTGAGCTTTATCAATGATTAGTTTGTTATTGTAGTGATGGAATTATTATTTTAGTTATACGTTTTACTAATAAAACTCGTTTCAATTTATACTATAATTTAACTAGAAAAAAGTGAAGTTATTTTAGATAAAATAAATTGTGTTTGTTTAGATATAATGTATATCCATCCGTACGAAACTATCTCAAATGATTCGATATAGTCTTATCATACAAATGCAACCTAGGAAAACGTTAGAAATCTATCTTATTATCCAATGGTGGCAACCTCATCAGAAAATTGGCTTTGGAATATAACAACGATAGTCTTCGGACATATTCCTGAGGAGTTGGAATATAACGACAATGGTTTTCTGACATAAATAATTTTTACTAATAAAATTAGGATACCATTTTCTTTTTAAAAAATAGTAAAATTATATGTCTAAAATTTTTATTGTAATGTACAGGGTGCCACATACACTCGTTATTTTAAATCTTCAACGATGTACATATATATATATATATATATATATATATATATTCATCATATATATGATAACATGGGTACACCCATTACGTTTATGAAACATAAAATGTAATATTGAATGGTTGCTTTACATTTCTTTTAAAATGAAGAGGACGTAATTGATTCTGGTCGTCATGTTGGAGTCCATCATGTATTCGAGGATCTTCTTTTAATCATGTACATTGTGAACAAGTTAGAAATCACCATCGGTTGCTAAACATTGACTTAATTACTGTAATGTAAATACCTTAATGTTCAATAGTTTTATACAAAAGTCAGAGAACTTTTCTCCTAATGAGCCAAAAGGGGCTTGAACATCAACACACACATCGATCGGACTTTCTTATTCGTGATGTAGATTAATTATCCTTTGATCAGTTCTCCATAATGTTTATTGTTGGACTGTGAATTGATAACTCATCAAAAATTAATTATTACTAGAAAAGCTACTGCACTTAAAGCCTTCTACGAGATTCAACACATACAAATATATAAAAGATAGAGGACATACCCAACACGTACACATAAATGCATAAAAGATAGGAAAAAACCAAGCAAAAACATTCTTGTACATTAGGAATGGGTTTATTATAAACATTAAGCCTCTATTGCATACATACAAGCAAGTACAATGACATTCCGTACTTGTTTTAAATGTCACTTACAAAACCAAAGATAGTAAACATTAGGAGGGAGAAAAAAACATTATGAGGGAGAAAAAGCAAAAAAAAAAAAAAAACGTATATAAAGGGAAAGGCAGACTTGAACCAAAATTTGTGTCGCATGGGACTTCTCTACTACTGGCCTCCTTAGTTATTCTTAGGTGGATGAGGTTTCGGGACGTGGTAATCAGCATTAAAAGCTACAAAACCAGCCATTTTGACATCATGATCCATCGGTCGAGGAACTGCTCTTATTCGCAATTTACAGTTTGTATTCTGAATACCGACAGAATTGGCTGCAGTACCTTTAATCTTCAAATCGTCTCCTTTCAAACCCTCGTCTTTCACCAGTCCCATATCCCTTTTAATCATCATTTTCCTTCCTGATCCAAGCCCTTTTCCAAGTACTTCAGCCTCAGCTGGAACACCGCCGTAGATTTTCTGGTATAAAATCTTACTTAATTTAGAATCACACAAATAGCCATCATAAAGAAAATGATAACTTTGAGAACTATCATGGCTGTTTACCTCTTCAACATTCATACGAGTACTTCTTCTTCCTGCAGTTGGCAGCTCACGCCTTTCAGGAATCAGTACTGCTTGGCCGCCCGGAGCTAAAAGAAAAGATTTAGGAAATATCTTTGGGAATAGTACCTTTAACTGAAATCTAAATTTCAACAAAGACGGAAAGAAAGAAAGTTACTTATGTACCTTCAGTTTGTGCAATAGATCGAGAGTCTCTTACATGTAGCATCAGGAACATAAGTATAAAGCTAACGACCCTTATGGACATTGTTCTGTCCTTTCTTCTTTGGTTTATATGTTTGTTCGTTGAGCAACAAAGGAGAGGAATCAGTGAAAGAGAAGTTGCATCTTTATAGACTAGTCCAGACCCTGGTCAAAGCTAGGTTTCCGACCCTTACCCTTTCTCCATTTCCTAGAATAAATATGATTAATAAGTACATGCAGTTACTTAGGAAGACTAAAAGGGCAAACAAAAGGTGTTCAAATTAGCTTGAGTTGTCAAAAGTTGAAAATGGATTCTAAGCTGGCTTCAAACTGTTAGGGAAAAGGTCTATAATCGCGTGGAATGTCAGATGTTGGTGTTCAGCGCTTGTCTGCCGCCATGCATGCAACGAGGAGTGTTTTTTTGGTGGCCAAGGTTGACCAGAAACATGCCCTAGGTTTCCATTTTTATTTAATTTGGGTGATCCAAGTCCCCATATCAACAAGTACCTAAGAACTGTTCTGTGTCTAATATCATAAGGCGTAAATTAAGCTAAAAGGGCGTTTGAGTTAAAGACGAAAATTAAACTCATAAATGAGCTGGCCCAAGTTGCCTTTGGCACGCTTTCTTATACAAATGGAGGCTACCTGCCTACTTTATGCTTAGACTAGGTTTTTACATGTGAAGAGAGACCTTTTGATCATTTCCATAATTGGTCCTTTTTTTGGTGGGGAAAGATGTGGGAGGGGGCGTTTAAATGTTAGTTTCATGAGTTGGGGCGGACTTAATTAACAAGTTCTGAATTTCTTTGGTTCAACTCATGCTGGAAAACATTTGTTCTTGAATTTTTAAGATCATAAGGTTCTTAATTCATTTTTATTGAAACTTAATTTTCTATTATTTATTTAATTTTTTTCCATTTATCAAAATTTGATTAGAAGATAATTAAATGGTTCTAGTACTCGCTGCACTGTTGGTTATAATACTTTTGTGAGTTACTCTGCATACAGTTTTTATTTTGAGACTATTCACGCAAGTCCAAACAGTTATCTTTTAAAAACTTTTTAAAATTATAATAATATACTTCTCAAAATGATTTTTTTTCCTTTGCCCCCATATATCAATGAATCTGCATACACAATCCCCTACTTGGAATTACAAATAGAATTTCTCTTGAAGGAATCTGAAAGAATAATTCTATTAATTCGGCCACTCAAGGCATATCAAATTAAACAAGAAGAAGAGACAGTATTCAGTTCGATCCTTTAAACAAACAAATGATTATGCTAGCACTAAGGAAAACATTCCTGAGCCTATATTTGAGATTGAAATTTAAGTGGTGGTCGCATTGACTCAGATCCATCGATCATGCATAAAATATGCATGCATGATGAACAGCATTATTCATCATATAGATCTCACAAATTAATTCGATGCTGTGGATACTTTAAAAATTATACTTAGCGGGAACAGTAGGATCGGATTTTCTACTTTCCAACTAATTTTTATACATGTAAGTCGGCACAGCCGCACAGGACGCGCAGCTACCCCAAGAGCACTATATACCGTTTTACATCAACGGTGTCGGTTCTAGCTAGCGGTGTTGAAAACAGACATTTTTTCACACTTGTGCCGACATATCGGATTTAGAGTCGCGGCTCGGCCGGGATACTTGGCGATACCACATACATGCATGAGTGATGAGCAGATGACATAACTTTTCTGTTCAACTAAGCACACCATGATCTACAGCGTTAACTTCTAATTCATGACTTCCTTGCCATTAAATAATACTACTAAACATCGTTTTAAATTACATACAGCTTAGTTCCTAGACATAGATTTGGTATAAATTAAATACCATTCATTATCACTTATCTCATTTATATATATATATATATATATAAGAATATTTCTCTTCTAAAGCCGGCCTCTACATGACCACACACCATCCACAATGTACATAATTCAATTTCGAAGATTAATTTTAAATTTAAATCTTACAAATCAAATTATAACATATGGAATATGGTGTGCATTGTAGAGACCTTAAAATACTAGTACTCCAAATATAATTGTTGACTCCATACATATGCAATGCAAACGGCTGCCTTCGTGTCCAAAGGGCAGGAATCAGGGATATCTCGACCATGCTACTTTGTAAATAACTCTTTCACTACCTATCTATTTTGCATTTTAAATTTAAGGTTTGGAGGCCATGGTCAGGTAATGAAATAAGATGAGAATTTTGTGAGTAGTAATGAAATGGTTTGTAAATATATAGTAGTGAAATGATTTGAATTAATATGTTTTATTAGGCTTTGGGAAATGAGAGTAAAAAAGTTAAATAAAAATGTTATAAAGTTAAAATATTATTTCAATATAACTTTTAAATTTTAATTTCGTTTTGAAATTTGAAAAATTTTTATTATTTTTTGTGTTTTGTTTGAAAATTTTAAAAAAATATATATAATGAGTAGGTGCTAATTATATGAAAAATATGATGATTTAAAATTAAAAATTATTTTATATTTGAGTGATATTTGATAAGAAAATTATGAAAAATTTTTGACACAACTTACAATTGGAACATTATTGACTCAACAACCATCATACCATATAACAATAGAAATTCTGGAAACTCAAAAGATGATATAATATATGAACCAGAATTATCATGAAAATCTGAAAACTGAGGTCAGTCCAAATTGGTACTATGGCTTTTGCTCTACACCCCCACCTCATCTCCCTTTCCACAATAGGGAGAAAATATCAATTATATACTTCTGCACCACAATAGGAAACAAACATTTTCAAGTGCAAAAGTGATAGCCCAATCACTTTTGCCATTACTCCACCCCCCTGATAGAGCCAGAAACTTGATGAGAAAACACCAACTATTTTTGCATTTACTGTAAGTACCCCTAGTATCAAAGATTTCATTCCCCAACCCATATTAACCACAGCCAAGTGCCTAATGGGGGGATAATGAGGGATAACCAATCAGCACCCAACACTTCTATAAATCACTACATAATATCGTGAAGCTATCCTAACACATTTCCAATATAAACTGAAAAGGAAATCCTTTTCTCTAGATGGAACTCATACCTCAAGCTGTTCAGTTCACTAGCTTTTGAACTGAAAGTAGGAATCAGGCTCAATTCCTTGTTTTCTCGATCCCCTGTTATCCAAACAAAATATGAATGCACAGTCAATGACAGATGAGTATGAAAATTAGGCACTTAATATGTAAGAACATTTGTTTAACTAGGACAAGCTTGAAATATTTATATATGCTCCCTGTTTTGAATGTACTGTCAAGGCTCATTGAATGATCCTTATAGAAAGTCCTTCCAGCCTCTAATATTAACAAAGGTGCTTCTGTTTTCCTCATTTGCAGGTAAGGCTGATTCTCTACTTTAATATATAAGTACTCATTTTCCTCTTATCCCCAATAAAATTGCTTGCCATATAAAAAGAACTCATTTCCATTCTAATTACATGCAAAAGTAGTTTATCATTGAACGGGTTCATAACATATAATACTCAAACTTATAACAATTATTTGCCACAGAATCGCAGTATGAAAGATCAGCTGTTGAGTTTTCCTTTCAATACTTTTAATCAAATATGTAATTCTTTTTTTCAGCCAGCCCTAACTTTTGAGTAAGAAACATAAACATAGCAACCTATAAGAAGTATTGTTAAAAAGTGATTCAAATAGAGGAAGAAATATTGTTAAAATTATAGCAGAACCTTTTTGTAGAAACTGTTAGCATGGAGCTAAAACAATTAGTTAGACTGATTTTTATGATTTAGACAAGAAGACTTGCCAGTTGAGAGAAGATCTATAAGTATCAACAGAGTTCAATACCCTTAATTATAGTTAAAAGGCTTGAAGCAACTACGTTAGTACTTAAACATGGGAATTCCAAATATCTCTTATCTCATAAAATAAGTTTACCTAGTTCAAATGAAAAATCTCATTGCTCCCAATGAATGATCAAATTGTAAGCATCTTCCCTAAACATGAAACAACATGTTTATAGATCTTCTCTCAACTGGAATGACATTGAAACAACATGAAACAAAATGTAAGCATCACCACAACATCAAAAGAAGGTTTCACATGCTTCATTAATGGATGACACAGAGAAGGACATATTGGAACTAGCAAGAATTAAGGTCAAGCTGAGTGCTTACAATGTTGATTTTGTTACCCTCCAATTTTGATCTGAAACTGAGTGCTTCAAGCAATGATCAGAACCTTTACTATGATTCGAATAGTGTGATTATATGTGCAATTGGATCTCGATATAACAGCTATTGCAGAAATGTTGCTAGAACTTTTCTGATTGATGCCATAGCCTCTACTATTAAGTATTTTATGCTAATTGGTTGGGCAATAGATGTAACATTTGTTGGGCAATAGATGTACTAGAATGTATTTTATGCTAATTGGTTATCAGGATCTACTATTAAGTCTCAAATGATATATATATTTTTTTATGAATCTCAAATGATATATACATCTCTATTTCCATCATGCTGGGTGAGAGTTATAATTATTTTCATTAAAGTGTGGAAGTTCTTAAGCCAAACACCAGACTTGCCATAAGGTTGCATTTCTTCAATTCAACCCCATTCCATTCCCTATAGTTTCTGAAATGTCCTTGACTTTATGCTAAGAGCCAAGGCCAAAAGATCACTCTTCTGAAAGAAGAGTGATCTTTTTATTAGAATACAATGTGGATTGATTAGTTAACTTGCATCTTGATTAATTAACTTGCTGCTTGATCAGGTATATGTTTGTTAAATCCTATTTTCAATCAAATAACTTTTACAGAAATGAAAATTACCGAAGCTGCTATTATGCACTGGAACCATAACTCAGAACCACAATTCCATGGCATGGTAGTAGTGTATTTTAAACAACACCAAAATAATGGACAAACCAACCCAGACCTACAACTCATATGCACAAAACAGACCCATAACACAGATGCACAGAGAAGCAAGTAAACTCAGATGCACAAAACAGAACCACAACTGTTATGTACCCTAAAACGCCACTGCACTAAAACAGAACCACACAACAGATGAAGTTTGTAGTGCAAGCAGAACCAAAGGCTAGTAGAATGCAGAAAACACAAGCTGAAGGCCACTTCTCTTTCTTTTATATATTCTTTATAAGTTTTAGTAAATTGAAATATAAAATAAATGTTAAACACATGTAGAGAACTTGGAAGGCATGAACCTTATTGTTTAAAAAACAGAGAAATTCACTGCAGATTGTAGTAAATATCGATGGGTGGAAGCTCTTCTAGTATTCTAATGGGATGAAATAACCAATGTAGTCAAATTATTAGTCCCAATTGACCCTGAATGTGGCAGCTTCTAACTGCATGAGAGTTTTAAGTGATCTGCATAATTGATATTTAATATATACTAGTTTTGTTTTCCTTACCATCTAACTCATTCACTGGACTTAACTCTGTTTTTGAGTTTGAGTCCCCACAAGCATTAATATCAATTCAAATTAACAGGCACGAAAAGAGATTAGATCAGGAAAAACAAACAAAAAAAAAAACAGAGAGATAGAGAATCTTGGTAACTGGCAAATACCTTATGATACATGCCAAATAGAGAGTATATCACAAGAAGATATAAGACAACATTGACTCCAACAAATCAATAAATATATCTATTAGTAAATTCCACTCTCAATCTACATTAAAACCAAAGTATTAATCTGGAAAAAAAAAAAAACTTTAGGAAACTCCTCATGGACAGTTTGGAGCATCAACAGAAAAAAATATTTTATTTAGGTTGATTTCTGGGTATCATTGCAGTAACATGAGATTTATTCTTTGAAATCCCCAAATAGGGATTCAACTCAAAGTTTAGCTTCATGTACTACATGCCAGCTTTGACCATCATGCATGTATGGAAATTCACAACATATCCATGACAATTTTTTGTATATGCATACTCTCTCCCTCTCTCTCTTTCTGAGGTATTTTTTGTTTATAGTGCCAAGAAACTATTAACTCCCAGCCCCACAAATCTCAAAGAATCAAAGTAGATAGAAGTATATTTGAAAAGCAAACATATGACAAGACTTCCAGTCTCAAAGTTAAAGCAGTAAGTTAAAATAGGAGATTTCTCGTACTAAATCTCCTAAGTAAAAGAGTTGGAGACCTATGTAGCACTAGTGCATTGCTAACAACTAAACTTAGGACACTGTTTATGGGATGCAATGGCATTAATGAGCTCAGATATGTATGCAAATGATAGGACCTCTTAGCTATTTTATATATTACTCCAGGTTCTGAATTAATAACTCCATCCTATCATATAAAAGAAAAACAAATTTTTAAAGGTCACTCTATCTTGTTGCTCTACTGTTTTTTGGTCAATTCTTTTTTCTTTATATGTTTTTTTCCTTGATTCATTCAACGTTCAACATTCTTGATTGCTTCTTAAAGTTCTCGATAATAACCAACATTGGTTAGAAAAAAACCTTATTACCTCTAACATAAAATTGCTCTTAAAAAGACAAGCAAGCCGGAGAAGTATCGTGGTAGAAGATCCAACCATGTAGATTTTTAACAAACCCACTCGACTATGTCTTCGACCTACAACACAACAGGACTAAATATCTAACAATTGAAAACAGATGCAGAGTATATAGTAGCTTGAAAAAAAAATATATTTAGAATATGGTCAGCTACCTAATTCCCCTAGTATCAGAGAAACAAACCCAACAGCAACAGCGAAAATAGCAATTCTATCAGGATCCTCCTTTGAGATGACAGAATGTGCATACAGTTTCAATTAATTGAATCACACCTGTAGTAAACAATGCAAATCCATCAATAGAAAATACAAAGGTAGACTCACTTGCCTGTAACACCACTACTACTGTTTGCAATATCATAGAATTAAAGCAAAGAACTATAACACCTCAATTGAATAGCCAAAATTTCTCTCCTAAGGTTTTAAAACATAGAGTACCTGAAGTGGTCTAGTCTATATCCAATCTTCCACAAGTCAAACTTAGTGCATCTCGGTAACACCATTCAAGTTTCTGAGGACTAAATCAAACTGTTTTTTTTTTTAAATTTTATTTTAATCTTATGCAACTAAAGTTACAATATGAATCCAATCATCAATCCATCTGTTGACCTAGATCAACCTGTATCCAATTCAGTCAAAGCAACAATCTTTTATTGTCCATGGGAAATGGATATTAACCTGTTGCCCGCATCAATCAGGAAAGAAAGAAGAAAAATAGTTTATCTAAAAAGATTTAACCATCTAGCCAAATAACTGGCAATCGATATAATGCAGGTAACAGAGTTATATACTATATATTTCTACGTTAAAAAAAAATGGAAACCAAAATTTGGAAGCTTACCTATGTTTACCCCTCTCCTTAAGGAGATTTAGGCTAGGGTTCCACCCTTTGGATCCTCGTTTTCTTCTCATAGCCTCGTTTGGTAGTAGATCGTTGCAAGGTCTGTTTGAGATTGCAACCCTACATCTTCTCCTAGTCCCAACAGCTGATGAACCCTTCCTGCATTCAATTTGGAAGATAAAAATAAGACAAGCTAGAGAGAGGAGCAGAGCGCAAGAGAGAGAAGAGCAGAGCGGAGAGAGCAGAGGAGCAGATCCTCGCTCGAGAACGTCAACCTTTGTCATATTGTTGCAATCGGTTAAGGAAATAGATCCATCAATAAACACGACCGAGGAACAGACCAAAATATGGAGGGGGAAACGATTTCCGTAGCTTACACGGAAGGAAAATGAAGGGGATTTGTTAGGGTTCCGGACCTAATCGACAATGGAGGAGATAAACCCAGCCGTTTGAATCAAGCTGGTGACCTGGGCATTCGGTGGAAGGAGAAATCGGCAAGAATGAGGAAGCGGAGAAGGGGCCGGTGGTTCAGTCTGAGTGAGGAATGATTTCGGGGGGGAAAAATGAAAGTTATTTCTGTAAGTAGGCGCCGAGAACAAAAGCAACGATAATGCTCCGTTGCATTTTTTTTTCCTTGTTGCAACACTATTTTCGCCGAATAAGAAAATATTTGCTGCAAAAAATAAAGTTAGTGACCGCCCCACTATTATCATAAAAAAATTGCAAGGATAACTAAAATCGCTGCAAAAAGATACCTATTGCAGCGATTTTAATTGCAAAAAAAAAAAGACGCTGCAAAAAGCCTTATTTCTTGTAGTGGCAGCGCTTTGTTATAAATTTGTTGGAAATAAGATTTTGCAGCGTAACGGAAATGCTGCAAAAGTAACCAAAAGCGCTGCAAAAAAGAAAAAAGTGTTGCAAATGTGAAAAAAGTGCTGCAAATAGAGTCAAAAGCGCTGCAAAATGTCAAAACTATTGCAAATAGGTCACTTAAAATCGCTGTAATAGCTCCATAAAACGCTGGAATTACTCACTTATTTCCAGCATTTTTTTAGAAAATCGTTGCAAATAAGATTTTGCAGGGTAATATAAATGCTGCAAATGAAACTAAAATTGTTGCAATTAATTGATAGCAATTGCAGCGATTTGTCAAAATATTGTTGGAAATGATTATTTGCAACGAATGTAGATGTTGAAAATAGAGTCAAAAGCGCTGCAAAATGTCAAAACTGTTGCAAATAGGTCACTTAACATCGTTGTAATTGCTAAATAAAGCGCTGGAATTGCTTACTCATTTCCAGCGCTTTTTATAAAATCGTTGGAAATAAGATTTTGCAGGGTAATATAAATGCTGCAAATGCAACTAAAATTGCTGCAATACTATATTCAATTGCAGCGTTTTATTTTAAAATTGTTGGAAATAACTTTTTGCAGCGTAATGGTGGTGCTGTAAATAGATCTGAAAGCGCTGCAAATAAGCTAAAACTGTTGGAAATGTGGTTACCACGTTTGGAAAATCGTTGTTATAGGTGAATTGCAGCATTAATAATCGCTGCTAGTAATATTAAAATCGCTGCAATAGATTTAAGACCATTTTTTTTTTAATGTATCTCGCGCTGGTACCGATTATATTCATATAATAGGATACACATAGACCTGTTACCAATTCAGTCTCCATTGCTATATAACACGTTTAATTTATCCAACACCAAATTTAGAAATATGATACATATATGAAAATTATTGCCACTTTCATTATTACTCTAACATTTCTCATCGAATATTATAAATCAAACACATTCATACTTCTAAACCCAGTGGGAAATTCACATTAATGTAGTTATGGGCTATATACATTGGGGTGGACCAATTTCTTCCTACATCTATCAAAGTACTAAAATAAAATACACATTTCTTGCTTCTAAACATTAAATATGAATAAAACACATTCAGATAGAATTGTTCAACTATCCTGCTCCTCTATGGACTAAAGTGCCTTTCATGTGGCAGATAACAATGTGCACCTGAGCATTGTGGCTAGGGTAGAACATCTTCAACACCTTTGCATCATGTGGGGGAGGATTCAGACTAAATCAAATTTGATGTTTTCAATCTTTTCATATCCAACCTGTCAATGAATGAAGAGAGCGGTTATGTAAACCGATTAATTAATCAAGCAAACACTCTATTTGAACAAAATATAGTCATCATCGCGAAATGCCAAAAATCAGAAACATTCTATCAAATAAACACAATCTGTACAGATATTAATGTACTTGAAGCATATATACTATTTGCTTGTAGACATTGATCATTGATGAGTTAACTCATAATGGGGACATGCATCATGCACCATCAGTCCATGCATCCTTGGTCAACTAGAAGGATGCATCTGCATCCATGATCAAAACTTTACTCAACTTTCTTACTGCATCTGCAAATTTTTCAGACTAAATAGATAGTGTAACCAAGTCCCAAAGCTCTATCTATCAGTCAACTATCTATCAGTCAGCTATATCTTTCAGTACAGTCTTGTCAGTACAATACTAATGTGGAATTTCCTATGGCTTATTAGTATACATATTGTTGGACTAATGATGGAATGGGGGGGAAATCTGAAGCAGATGCTGATGCCTTCAGCTTGTCCATGCCAGGCAAGCATTGCTTCTCAAACAGAATCAGGACTTTCAAGTTAAAAAAAAAAAATTCACAACATGCAAGTGGTAACTGGTAAAAAGGCCTAACGAATAGGGGTACACATGCATATAAATACAACCTGATAACTTTTTGTAGCTATGGGTGCTCACAATAACACCCCTATGTTTTGCCCTTGATTCAATAAGCATAACAATCAACTCTGGAGTTGATTAAATTTTTCAGCAACAATAAAAATTTCCATTACTAAATGTGCAACTGAAACCTAACGTGTCAATATTCAAATCAGCCCCAATCAATCAGCCCCAATCCTTCCCTGATCAACTAGTTCAATATTACACTGGAAAAAAACATTAAATTTGCACTCTAATTTAAGGTGGCAGGCATCAATCTTCCCCATTAACTAGTGTCAATCGTAAACTCTATAAGGCCTATATAAAAAATGCATGAAAAAATAGATATGGAGACTTAAGGGAATTAGAAAAAATATTAGGACATAGCTACATTATATCAGGAAGTGGCAGTTCAACTTCTTGGACCTGGTTAATGGAAAAATTAAAATCCCAAATAACCAAGTGCTAATTTCCATCTCAGTTTTCTCTGGGAATTCCATGAAAAACAATTCCTTGTTTTCATATACAAATCACACCTAACATGCTTTATAATTTGACACAACTTACAATTGGAACATTATTGACTCAACAGCCATCATACCATATAACAATAGAAATTCTGGAAACTCAAAAGATGATATAATATATGAACCGGAATTATCATGAAAATATGAAAACTGAGGTCAGTCCAAATTGGTACTATGGCTTTTGCTTTACACCCCCACCTCATCTCCCTTTCCACAATAGGGAGAAAATATCAATTATATACTTCTGCACCACAATAGGAAACAAACATTTTCAAGTGCAAAAGTGATAGCCCAACCACTTTTGCCATTACTCCACCCCCCTGATAGAGCCAGAAACTTGATGAGAAAACACCAACTATTTTTGCATTTACTGTAAGTACCCCTAGTATTAAAGATTTCATTCCCCAACCCATATTAACCACAGCCAAGTGCCTAATGGGGGGATAATGAGGGATAACCAATCAGCACCCAACACTTCTATAAATCACTACATAATATCGTGAAGCTATCCTAACACATTTCCAATATAAACTGAAAAGGAAATCCTTTTCTCTAGATGGAACTCATACCTCAAGCTGTTCAGTTCACTAGCTTTTGAACTGAAAGTAGGAATCAGGCTCAATTCCTTGTTTTCTCGATCCCCTGTTATCCAAACAAAATATGAATGCACAGTCAATGACAGATGAGTATGAAAATTAGGCACTTAATATGTAAGAACATTTGTTTAACTAGGACAAGCTTGAAATATTTATATATGCTCCCTGTTTTGAATGTACTGTCAAGGCTCATTGAATGATCCTTATAGAAAGTCCTTCCAGCCTCTAATATTAACAAAGGTGCTTCTGTTTTCCTCATTTGCAGGTAAGGCTGATTCTCTACTTTAATATATAAGTACTCATTTTCCTCTTATCCCCAATAAAATTGCTTGCCATATAAAAAGAACTCATTTCCATTCTAATTACATGCAAAAGTAGTTTATCATTGAACGGGTTCATAACATATAATACTCAAACTTATAACAATTATTTGCCACAGAATCGCAGTATGAAAGATCAGCTGTTGAGTTTTCCTTTCAATACTTTTAATCAAATATGTAATTCTTTTTTTCAGCCAGCCCTAACTTTTGAGTAAGAAACATAAACATAGCAACCTATAAGAAGTATTGTTAAAAAGTGATTCAAATAGAGGAAGAAATATTGTTAAAATTATAGCAGAACCTTTTTGTAGAAACTGTTAGCATGGAGCTAAAACAATTAGTTAGACTGATTTTTATGATTTAGACAAGAAGACTTGCCAGTTGAGAGAAGATCTATAAGTATCAACAGAGTTCAATACCCTTAATTATAGTTAAAAGGCTTGAAGCAACTACGTTAGTACTTAAACATGGGAATTCCAAATATCTCTTATCTCATAAAATAAGTTTACCTAGTTCAAATGAAAAATCTCATTGCTCCCAATGAATGATCAAATTGTAAGCATCTTCCCTAAACATGAAACAACATGTTTATAGATCTTCTCTCAACTGGAATGACATTGAAACAACATGAAACAAAATGTAAGCATCACCACAACATCAAAAGAAGGTTTCACATGCTTCATTAATGGATGACACAGAGAAGGACATATTGGAACTAGCAAGAATTAAGGTCAAGCTGAGTGCTTACAATGTTGATTTTGTTACCCTCCAATTTTGATCTGAAACTGAGTGCTTCAAGCAATGATCAGAACCTTTACTATGATTCGAATAGTGTGATTATATGTGCAATTGGATCTCGATATAACAGCTATTGCAGAAATGTTGCTAGAACTTTTCTGATTGATGCCATAAGCCTCTACTATTAAGTATTTTATGCTAATTGGTTGGGCAATAGATGTAACATTTGTTGGGCAATAGATGTACTAGAATGTATTTTATGCTAATTGGTTATCAGGATCTACTATTAAGTCTCAAATGATATATATATTTTTTTATGAATCTCAAATGATATATACATCTCTATTTCCATCATGCTGGGTGAGAGTTATAATTATTTTCATTAAAGTGTGGAAGTTCTTAAGCCAAACACCAGACTTGCCATAAGGTTGCATTTCTTCAATTCAACCCCATTCCATTCCCTATAGTTTCTGAAATGTCCTTGACTTTATGCTAAGAGCCAAGGCCAAAAGATCACTCTTCTGAAAGAAGAGTGATCTTTTTATTAGAATACAATGTGGATTGATTAGTTAACTTGCATCTTGATTAATTAACTTGCTGCTTGATCAGGTATATGTTTGTTAAATCCTATTTTCAATCAAATAACTTTTACAGAAATGAAAATTACCGAAGCTGCTATTATGCACTGGAACCATAACTCAGAACCACAATTCCATGGCATGGTAGTAGTGTATTTTAAACAACACCAAAATAATGGACAAACCAACCCAGACCTACAACTCATATGCACAAAACAGACCCATAACACAGATGCACAGAGAAGCAAGTAAACTCAGATGCACAAAACAGAACCACAACTGTTATGTACCCTAAAACGCCACTGCACTAAAACAGAACCACACAACAGATGAAGTTTGTAGTGCAAGCAGAACCAAAGGCTAGTAGAATGCAGAAAACACAAGCTGAAGGCCACTTCTCTTTCTTTTATATATTCTTTATAAGTTTTAGTAAATTGAAATATAAAATAAATGTTAAACACATGTAGAGAACTTGGAAGGCATGAACCTTATTGTTTAAAAAACAGAGAAATTCACTGCAGATTGTAGTAAATATCGATGGGTGGAAGCTCTTCTAGTATTCTAATGGGATGAAATAACCAATGTAGTCAAATTATTAGTCCCAATTGACCCTGAATGTGGCAGCTTCTAACTGCATGAGAGTTTTAAGTGATCTGCATAATTGATATTTAATATATACTAGTTTTGTTTTCCTTACCATCTAACTCATTCACTGGACTTAACTCTGTTTTTGAGTTTGAGTCCCCACAAGCATTAATATCAATTCAAATTAACAGGCACGAAAAGAGATTAGATCAGGAAAAACAAACAAAAAAAAAAACAGAGAGATAGAGAATCTTGGTAACTGGCAAATACCTTATGATACATGCCAAATAGAGAGTATATCACAAGAAGATATAAGACAACATTGACTCCAACAAATCAATAAATATATCTATTAGTAAATTCCACTCTCAATCTACATTAAAACCAAAGTATTAATCTGGAAAAAAAAAAAAACTTTAGGAAACTCCTCATGGACAGTTTGGAGCATCAACAGAAAAATATATTTTATTTAGGTTGATTTCTGGGTATCATTGCAGTAACATGAGACTTATTCTTTGAAATCCCCAAATAGGGATTCAACTCAAAGTTTAGCTTCATGTACTACATGCCAGCTTTGACCATCATGCATGTATGGAAATTCACAACATATCCATGACAATTTTTTGTATATGCATACTCTCTCCCTCTCTCTCTTTCTGAGGTATTTTTTGTTTATAGTGCCAAGAAACTATTAACTCCCAGCCCCACAAATCTCAAAGAATCAAAGTATATAGAAGTATATTTGAAAATCAAACATATGACAAGACTTCCAGTCTCAAAGTTAAAGCAGTAAGTTAAAATAGGAGATTTCTCGTACTAAATCTCCTAAGTAAAAGAGTTGGAGACCTATGTAGCACTAGTGCATTGCTAACAACTAAACTTAGGACACTGTTTATGGGATGCAATGGCATTAATGAGCTCAGATATGTATGCAAATGATAGGACCTCTTAGCTATTT
Source organism: Carya cathayensis (assembly GCA_011037825.1). Lineage (NCBI taxonomy): Eukaryota > Viridiplantae > Streptophyta > Magnoliopsida > Fagales > Juglandaceae > Carya > Carya cathayensis. The sequence continues at coordinate 1,972,903 of QGSO01000219.1, read as the reverse complement.
TATATATTACTCCAGGTTCTGAATTAATAACTCCATCCTATCATATAAAAGAAAAACAAATTTTTAAAGGTCACTCTATCTTGTTGCTCTACTGTTTTTTGCTCAATTCTTTTTTCTTTATATGTTTTTTTCCTTGATTCATTCAACGTTCAACATTCTTGATTGCTTCTTAAAGTTCTCGATAATAACCAACATTGGTTAGAAAAAAACCTTATTACCTCTAACATTAAATTGCTCTTAAAAAGACAAGCAAGCCAGAGAAGTATCGTGGTAGAAGATCCAACCATGTAGATTTTTAACAAACCCACTCGACTATGTCTTCAACCTACAACACAACAGGACTAAATATCTAACAATTGAAAATAGATGCAGAGTATATAGTAGCTTGAAAAAATATATATTTAGAATATGGTCAACTACCTAATTCCCCTAGTATCAAAGAAACAAAACCAACAGCAACAGCGAAAATAGCAATTCTATCAGGATCCTCCTTTGAGATTGACAGAACTGTGAATACAGTTTCAATTAATTGAATCATAGCCTGTAGTAAACAATGCAAATGCATCAATAGAAAATACAAAGGTAGCCACTTGACAAAAATGATATGAATAATCACTTGCCTGTAACACCACTACTACTGTTTGCAATATCATAGAATTAAAGCAAAGAACTATAACACCTCAATGATGATAGCCAAAATTTCTATCCTAAGGTTTTAAAACATAGAGTACCTGAAGTGGTCTAGTCTATATCCAATCTTCCACAAGTCAAACTTAGTGCATCTCGAGTAACACCATTCAAGTTTATGAGGACTAAAGCAAACTGTTTTTTTTTTTTAATTTTATTTTAATCTTATGCAACTAAAGTTACAATATGAATCCAATCATCAATCCATCTGTTGACCTAGATCAACCTGTATCCAATTCAGTCAAAGCAACAATCTTTTATTGTCCATGGGAAATGGATATTAACCTGTTGCCCGAATCAATCAGGAAAGAAAGAAGAAAAATAGTTTATCTAAAAAGATTTAACCATCTAGCCAAATAACTGGCAATCGATATAATGCAGGTAACAGAGTTATATACTATATATTTCTACGTTAAAAAAAAATGGAAACCAAAATTTGGAAGCTTACCTATGTTTACCCCTCTCCTTAAGGAGATTTAGGCTAGGGTTCCACCCTTTGGATCCTCGTTTTCTTCTCATAGCCTCGTTTGGTAGTAGATCGTTGCAAGGTCTGTTTGAGATTGCAACCCTACATCTTCTCCTAGTCCCAACAGCTGATGAACCCTTCCTGCATTCAATTTGGAAGATCAAAAATAAGACAAGCTAGAGAGAGGAGCAGAGCGCGAGAGAGAGAAGAGCAGAGCGGAGAGAGCAGAGGAGCAGATCCTCGCTCGAGAACGTTAACCTTTGTCATATTGTTGCAATCGGTTAAGGAAATAGATCCATCAATAAACATGACCGAGGAACAGACCAAAATATGGAGGGGGAAACGATTTCCGTAGCTTACACGGAAGGAAAATGAAGGGGATTTGTTAGGGTTCCGGACCTAATCGACAATGGAGGAGATAAACCCAGCCGTTTGAATCAAGCTGGTGACCTGGGCATTCGGTGGAAGGAGAAATCGGCAAGAATGAGGAAGTGGAGAAGGGGCCGGTGGTTCAGTCTGAGTGAGGAATGATTTCGGGGGGGAAAAATGAAAGTTATTTCTGTAAGTAGGCGCCGAGAACAAATGCAACGATAATGCTCCGTTGCATTTTTTTTTCCTTGTTGCAACACGTATTTTCGCCGCAATAAGAAAATATTTGCTGCAAAAAATAAAGTTAGTGACCGCCCCACTATTATCATAAAAAAATTGCAAGGATAACTAAAATCGCTGCAAAAAGATACCTATTGCAGCGATTTTAATTGCAACAAAAAAAAAAGACGCTGCAAAAAGCCTTATTTCTTGTAGTGGGCCTTCACGTTCAAAGGGCGGGGAATCAGGGATATCCCGACCATGCTACTTGTTAAATAACTCATTCATTGCCTATCTATTTTGCATTTTAAATTTAAGGTTTGGAGACCATGGTTAGGTAATGAAATAAGATGATAATTCTGTGAATAATAATGAAATGGTTTGTGAATATATAGTAGTGAAATGATTTGAGTTAATATGTTTTATTGGGTTTTGAGAAATGAGAGCAAAAAAGTTAAATAAAAATATTATAAAGTTAAAATATATTTCAATATAACTTTTAAATTTAAATTTCGTTTTGAAATTTGAAAAAATTTTATTATTTTTTGTGTTTTGTTTGAAAATTTTAAAAAAATTATAATGATTAGGTACTAATTATATGAAAAATATGATGATTTGAAATTAAAAATTATTTTATATTTGAATGATATTTGATAAGAAAATTATGAAAAATTTTGAGATCAAATAAGAAATTCTTAACTTATCTCACTTCCCAAACATGGTTTTAAAGTATTGTAAATCCAACTCACCCCTTGAACGCACTTATGCTAGCTAATGGTGAGTACAATAATGAATGATATACATGACTTCAAGATCAAAATGGAATCGAACTAATTCCCTATAGTGGGATGTAAAAGGTTATATTTATTTTAAAATTTTTATTTTATGGTCTCCAATTAGAGTTAGATTGTTAGATTTAAGTACTAAGTAGCATTAAATTTTACTTGATATTTTATTTCTTTAGGAAATTAATTATGGATTAATCAAAGTTCTAAATTCTCATCTCATCTCATCATTATAATTTTTTATATTCTCATATAAAATATAATAAATAATTTAACTTTTTCAAATTTCAATTTAACTTTTTTAAATCTCAAAATAATATTTTATTTCACTTTTAAGTTTCTTCTAAAATTTAAAATTCTCAATATCTCACCCTCCAAACATAACTCAGAGCTCTGATAGACACGCGGGCAAGATTCTACAAAGCTAACACGGGAAGGCAAACACAAAAATTACTGTTCATCATTCCCCATTTTAGAGTATTAGCATTGGATTGGCTATTTTAATCTTTAAAATTTGAAAAATTTGTAACTTTTTAACCTTTAACTAACCACTCAACACTTAAAATCTACATTGGATTAGTCATCACATTCTTTATAATAATAAAATATTATTATTTTTTATTATTATATTTCTTTAATAAATTTATATTTTTTAATTAATTTTTTATTTTATTTTCCTAATCTTCAATAACCTCCAACAATCATATTTATTTTTATTTTCACAATCCAATAATCTATAATATAACAATCTATAATATAATAATATCAAAATATCTATAATATAATAATATCAAAATAACATAAGAGAAAAAGATGAAATTAATAAATAATTGATATAGACTTGCTACATAACTTTTCATATTTGAAGAAAAAAATGAAATTACTGTAGCTCATATTTGGGATGAAAAGGGATTGGCTAATTCAATGTGAGCTAACTTTTGATAAAATGAGTTAAATTTGAAGATAAAAAGCAATTTAAAGAAACCAATGTGGATGCTCTTAGGCCGTGGAATCCGACCCGTATGTGTACAAATCATTTATTGTGTACTAATTGATCAGTCCTTTTTTTATTCTTTAGTTCTCTTTTTCTTGCCCTTCTCCCTTCTTTAAATTTCTTTTTTCATTATCAAAATTTCCTTAAAACAATATTATTGGCTAAAAAGATCACATTAGTTATATATATATTATATCTTTTTTGAGGAAACCTTAAAGTAGAATAATATTAGGAAAAATTTTATACGCTATACTACCATCTCACGAAATATGATATGACACATTTACCATCATTGAATGATCATTTATTGCATGCTTCTTTATCATCTAATAGTAATAAATGAGTCACATCTTACTTAATAGGATGGAAATAAGATAAGAGTGTAGTGTATAACATTACTCTAATATTAAATACAGTCATGAATTGTAAAAATGTCGAGCACTCTTTTTGAAGAGGAATGGGATGCACTATTAAAAATTAATTTTTTTTATAAAAATATATAATGCTTGTACATTTTATAACTACAAATATCAAGTCACTTCAAGAGTATACATAAAGGGGCATGGAACACATGACCTCAACAATAACATTTTTATTCTTTCTAAAATAGTAAGACTCGATTTGCTAAACTAATTAATTATTCAAATCTCTCTCTCTCTCATTGACTATTTTTATCAAGAAACTTGATTTATTTTATTTGACTATTGCTATGGTTTTCTGTCGTTCATATTATGCAATATATTTATTCCAAAAATATTGAGTTGTTCAAGAGGTAAGAATTTTGCAGGATCATTCACTTTGCATCATCCTTGTTGCACTATATCACCCCGTAACAATCCAGTAGAGTATTCATGAGGTTAAAATATGAATAATTTTATTTTGCCTAATTAGGTTTAATATAAGCCAACATATAATCATTTATTTATATTAACAAAAGATTTTTAATTAGGCCTAAATGGTTATGTTAAGGTCATATGACGTTTATTGGATAATTCTGAAGAGGCCACGTGCCCAAAATTTATTATGATGGGTTGATGATTTTTATTAGACCGAATAATTAGATAAGTCGATCCATTTAATATTAATGGAGCAAGTATGTCACGATTTATATCTCTTTTCACAATCTTTAAAGAATTTCTTATAGGATATTTTCTCAAACTTTATAATATCACCTATCATTTTTCTTTCACTTTTTCCGTCTTATTGCATATTTTATGTCATATCAAAATTATTCCATTCTATCCCTCTTATATTTATTTTTCTGTCTTACATGCATTTTTTCATCTTATATTCAAATTTTCTTCCCTATATTCATTTTTTCATCTTATTGCATTTTTGGTCGTATCATTTTTCTATCCTGTCTTCATTTTATCACCAAGTACCCACCCAACAACAAGCACATTCTCTCTCTATTTCTCTATTTCTCACTAAGTATGAGCACTTTGCTTTCGTTGTGATATTGCTCATGGCAAGCAGTTGTATGCATAATATGTGCTTGATGGTGAGCATTTTGCTTGTGGTATTACTCGCCTACCACCTTAGCTCTATCCCTCATTATGTTCCTCCCCGAGATGGTGAGCACTATCCCTCCCTAGATTGCTCGCTAAGTGGCAAGCAGTTGTGCCCCGTAATGCTCACCTAGTGGCGGACACTTTGCCTACGATATTTTCTCACCTACTGCCTAAGCCCCTCCTTATATTCTGTAATGCTCATGAGCATTTTACACGAGTGATTAATATTGGCTAATGGGAGAACATATGCTAAGAAAATCGTGACTGATAAAGAAGATGTATTAAGTAGCAAAAGTGAATTGTTCCTTACATAGAAAAATGACCAAAAAAAGGTTATAAAATGTTTTTCAACATAAGAGGGTTATAATACAAAGCAAAATCCACTCTTTTGGACAGTCATGATACTGAACCTATCCTTCTTAAGGATAAACTCTACGCAAATCCCCATCCTCATGAGACTGGTCCTCCATAGGAAAGTTTGAAAATTTATTTCCTTGTGAAAGTCAAGAACCACTATGGCAGGTGCTATTGGGGGTTGATATATCTCAACTATCGGGAGGTTAGAGGAAAACATCTCCTTATATGTTTTGTCATTTGTCATTAAGTATTCTTGGACAAAGGTTGTCTATCCATGAAAAGACTCGCAAACTTACGTTGGGAATTTGGGATATGATTATCTATAATAATAGTGACTGCCATACTTGAAAAGCTTTTAGTTGTGGCTCTACTCTAAAGTGTCATCTATAGAAAAGTAAAGGGGAAAGGGTAAGTTCAACAACTTAGTAAGTGGAAGATACAGTTAAACAAATGAGCAGATTATATTGAGTACATATTAGTGTACAAACATATTCATCCGATAGTAATGAATATGCAACAACGAACAGATACACATTTAATATGTAAAAATGAGCCTTGATCCAAATAAAGTTATAATACTAATAAATGCAACAAGTATTAAGTTATATCATAAATTAATTATATTTAATTGAGCCATGATTACATAAAGATAATACCGATTCATCCAACAATTATCAACTGGCTCATTTTTTATTTTTATCATGCCTTATCCAAAATTTCACGTTTAACATTATTCGTTGTTTACGGTATCCTAAAACCTGCGTGCTTGGTTTTGTTAGGATTATTCCACATTGGTTTGGAAGGGGCTAGTGATCAATTTATAAATATGAAGAAAAGCCTCACTCCTTTAGCTAACTTTTAGAATTGAAAGAGGCCCAAGATGACTCAACACTGGTATCAGAAACAAGTTTACCAACAATATCAAACCCAACAATCCACAAGAAAAATGAGTTATCACTGCTTTAACCCAAGGCATGAGCAAAATTTATGTCTGCGCCTTTTTTGCTCACAAACTAGACTCCACATGTAACCCAACAATCTTCTACTTGGAGACTGGTTCTCCATATGCCAACCACTGTTTCCAGCATAAGCCCTATCATCTCTGCAACTCATAGCTCCCGTCTTCAAGCTAGAATACACACTGAAGTTTAGCCCGACTTCTGTCTCTCACGTGCATCACCCTCACTCAGCATATCCACTAGGCAACTCACAACTCCCACTGCACTAGGAATATCCAGTCAATCAACCCTAGCAATCTTAGCCAACTTCCACTTGCTAGATTTCCCTTCTTACAAGATTTTCTTGTTCTTCCATGGCCCACAACCTTTTGTTAGTAGGATATAGTTCAGGGCAAGTGTCCACCGTGGAGGTTTGGTCTTCCTAGCAAATATGAGAGCATCAACTATAGGTGTAGATGTACCTAAAACACTAGATGCTTTGCTCCCATGTCTCACACCTCTACTTCGCACTGTGGTCTATGGAGATTTCCTCAGGCTTACATGAAGAATAGCAAAACCAACTTCCTTTTGCTTCCCCATCTAATTCGCACGACCAAGCCTACCTTTTGCACTCCTGTATTTTTTTGCACATCACAGGACCTTGATGTCAAATACAAAGTGTTAAATCTCTTAACACTCACCAGGACCAATGCACTCTTTGTGACCTTCCATGCTCCTCCAAAAAATGCTATTGTATGACCGCTGTCATCGAGCTATCCCATAGAGATTAGGCTTTTCTTCAGATCTAAAACGTGTTTGACTTGTTGCAAAGTCCACAAGCTCCTATTCAGAAGTGCAATGTGCACATCTTCCACTCTCACTACATCTAGTGTCTCTCTATTAGCCGTGTACCTTTTCCCAAAATCACCAGCAATATAATTTAACATGATCTCTTGATGTGAGATGTTACGAAGCCCCTGAATCCAACACTCAATCTTCAACCGAACTGTGCACTGCAAGAATTAGAGTGTCATGTATTTCTTCAGCCATTGAGTTCACAACATCATCATCAATACTTTCTGATTCCAACAGTCTCTTCTGATGTGCTCGACTTGCTACAACTCTAATAAGTGATCTACTACCCTAATCTCATCCTACTCCAGCCCTTATGCTTGGACCTGTCAAGTCCTTGGCCTCGATCATCAACACTTGAGGCCAAAACCGTACCAAAAAAATCCCCAAAGTCTTTCATGCGTACCTCCTTAGCAAGAATCATGTCACATATGTCATTGTAATTCAGTTTCATTTTACCAACTGAACTACTCACCGTTATCCTCATAGCCTCCTAACTATTTGGTAACTATGCTAATAGAATCAACGCTCTAATCTCATCATAAAACTCAATTTCTACACAAGATAATTGATTTGTGATTGTATTAAAGTCATTCAGGTGTTGGGCCACAAACATATCTTCTGACATTTTCAAATTGAATAGCTTCTTCATCAAGTGCACATTGTTATTTGCCGATTGCTTTTCATACATACCAGATAGAGCCGTCATGAGATCCATTATGGTCCTCCTCTTAACAACATTGTGTGCAACCAATTTTGACAATGTTAGACAAATAACCCTAGAACCTGATGATCCAACAAATTCCACTCAACATCATCCATACTCTCTAGTTTCAGTCCCAACAAAGGAAGGTGGAGCCTTTTCACATTGAGATAATCTTTGATCTGCATCCTCCATCATCCGAAGTCAGTGCCATTAAACTCCTCGATCCCAAGTGCTTTCACTTCGTCTCCAACCATCGTTTTCTCTCAGAGCCAAACTGGGCTCTAATACCAATTGTTGTGAAACCAATGATGACAAATAAATAAAAGTAACAATCACACAACACAAATATTAACATGGTTCAACAACTTTCATACGTCCATAGAGACGCAAGGGACTTTATCCTAAAGGATATTACAATCACACACAGTAAGTTACAAGAGTACCACTCTAACTACTTGCACAATCTCAATTCTCTCTCTAAGACTTTGTCTATCTCTTAATATGCTCTCACACCTTTGCCTCACTTTGATTTTTTGGACATATACATAAGAGGACAAATATTACATATATATAGTGAACACAATGCTAGAAACCCTAAATAACAAAATTGGGTTCTTCGCTCAAAAGGGTGTCGAGCGCGTCTTGAGCAAACAGTCAATTGATTATTGGCTCGAGCAGTTTGTCGAGTACTGCTCAAGCGCACACTAGGGTTAGTGCTTCGCTCAAGCCCATTGTCGAGCGCACCTTGAGCAAACTCACAAGTTGACTCAAGCGCCAGTTAAGCAACAATCGAGTGAACTTTCTGCTCCACATGCAACACAACAAGTTTTCCCCCCAGTGGATTGTGCATCCTTTAGTCCCTTCATTATCTAGGGTTGTCCTCTCATAGGACTTAGTGGTCTCCTATCACGGGGTGTACATCCCCCCAAGAACTACATTCTTGATTGAGTTTATTGTACTGTCCCATGATAATCATGTTTCTATAAAACAAGATTTGAGATTTTTAATAATGCTTCCATAAACTTTCTTTTGATGTTATAAAGTACGTTTTATTTTATAAATTGAATTTTTATGCATGATACTTCATTAAAGAAGAAATTTTAAAACCAAGTCACATTCATGTCCTTCTAATTTCTAAAATTGACATTATTCTTAAAGGGACTAATTGTTACGTCACCACTCTTTGAAAGGTTTGAAATTTAGAGTCATTTACACAATTACTTCTCTTATATACAAGCCCTAGTGATTGTTCATCAAAATAAAATGGATTACATTTCTTTACACAGTTTAGTGATTGAAATTATTACGAAGATTCATAAAAAATCCGTGGCATTCTTCTATATTGTACATGCTTATATAGGTTCTACCAATTCCAAGGAAAAACCGCCATTGTCGCATCGTTCTTCTCTTCCATTTCAAGTGTTCGTACCCAATATGAACAGGAAACTAGCTGCATGTTGCTGTATGGGGACTCGAAATGTTCTGGGGAGTAAAGACTTTGGGATGTAGATTCTACTTGAAACATGGGGCTCTAGTATTTCAACTTGGCGTTCAAACTTGGGGATTCGAATAAAGGAAAGTGCCTACGACTTCGAAAACAGAATCACATGGAGGCCACAATTATAGAGAAAATGCTATTTAGCTAAACTATTTTTATTTAATAATTAAGAAAGTAATTATTAATAAAATTATATATATTTTTATTTTTTTAATTGTCAAAGATATTAAAAAAATATTTTAAAAATGATAAATAAATAAATAAAATACATATTTATACTTGCAATAGCCAGCGGTAAGTGCTGGCCGCCCGTTAGCACCACCCAACCCAATTATAATATCCATATTTTATACATGATATCAGTAATGAACACTATTTTCCATTATCAGCACTATTTCTTTTATGCTTAACTCTATGACATTATATTTAATATTTAATATAATTATATTTAGAGAAATATAAAATTTACAATTTTAGGATGTGTAAGTCTAGTACATTCTTTTTAAGTAAAATGGGTAACTTTATGACTCACTTAAAAAAATTATTTTTTTAATAGTAGGACCCACATTTTACAAAAAAAAATATATATATATACACATGATCTTAAAACTTTATCTAACATTACTAATGTATTTATATTTTTTCTTATCAAAATATTTAAATTATTAGTAATATCTAACATTACTAGCATGCATGTGAATGGTGGTTGCGAGGAGAAATTTTTAAGTTTGCAACTGCTCAAAAGATAGCTCCATACTTTGGTAAAGAGAGCTGGTTTTATGCCTTCGAGAACTAGCTAGTTCAATCTTTACCCGTCATTCTCCACGATTCAGTCATAGAGAAATGATAAAGTCATCAAAAATTTGTACACATATTTTACACCAATTTTTTTTTTTTTTTTATTTAGTAGTTAAGAAAGTGTTTTTTAATAATTTTTTAATTTTTCTAATTTTTAAAATATTTAAAGGAGTTTAAAAAATAATTGAAGAAAAAAGAAAGAACAATTTACACTAGTATTCGGTACTGACTTTTCTATGGCCGTAACACTGCACTTGTATTTATACTAGTTATATTTCAAATGGATTAGTAGAGTTTGAGACATTTTATAGAACCGAGCTGGTATTAAAAATTTAAGAATCAATACCTGACCGATTAACCATCAAAATAAGATTTTTTTTTTTTTTCTGATTTCATTCCAGTCCGGTCCGGTTTTTCCGATCTTACGAATAAACAAAATCATATTTCAACAAAACTTTAGCATGTAATTGACCCATATTTCTTATTTTATTATTTTTGGCTAAAAGGTTATAAAAATTAAAATTCATATGTTAATCTCAAAACTTAAATGTTATATTAAAAGTATCGGATTAATTTATGTTATACCATAAATCAAATATTAAGACTTTTAAGATTAATTTTATATTATATCAAATATTATATTAATTTTATCTTACATGATTAATAAACATGAATAATAGGATTAAAATTTCATGTTATATTAATTAGTAATTTAGCATATAATATATATAATATAATATAAAAATTATAAATAATATTTTATGCATAATATAAAAAAATTAAAAATATATATACCGATCTGGTTTTGTTTAAACCAGTTTTCAAAATATGAAGACCAGTACAGGACTGGTATAGAACCAATTTCGGTTATTAAGAACAAGTTATGGACCAAACCAGTTATGAACTGGACCAAACATAATTGTTCGATCTGGTTCAACTGGTTTACCAATTTTTTTTTACACCCATAGTGCCGGCAACTTGAAGTTATTAGAACGAGTCATCTACTATTAATCACAAATTAGAGCTATGCTGCTCATTATGTAGTTATGTATCATAAATATATTAACTCAAATTAGGGACGTGCTAGCTGCTAATATCACTTAGGGATGCTTGGAGAATGAGATAAAATGAGAATTGTGTGAATAATAATAAGATGGTTTGTAAATAATAGTGAAATAGTTTAAGTTAAGTATTTCTTTTAGTTTTAGAAAATGAGAGAGAAAATGTTGAATAAAAAGATAATAAAATTAAAATATTGTTAAAATATATTCTTTTAATATTATTTTTATTTTGAGATTTGAAAAAGTTGAATTATTTTTTCTTTGAAAGTTTGGGAAAGTTTTAATAATTAGTTTGAAAAATTGTAATGATAGTTTAAAACTATTTGTGTTTAAGTGATATTTGAGAGGTAAATAAGATTGGTGGGATAGAGATGGAAAGAGATGAGAAGAAAAGTATTTCTAAACATCACCTTAGTTTTACTCCTACAAAAATCATGCTAAGACTTAGCTGCGAATTCTTGGCGATGATATGAGATGAGAATTGTGAATAATAATAAAATGATTTATTAATAACATGAGATAGTTTGAGTTAAGATATTTTATGGGGGTAGAGAAGAAGAGAGAAAAAATGTAATAAAAAATTATAAAGTTCAAATATTGTTATAATATAATTGTTTAATATTATTTTTGTTTTGAGATTTAAAAAAAAAAAATTGAATTGCTTTGTGTTTTTTATTTAGAAATTTGAAAAAATTATAATGATTAGTTTGAAAATATTGTAATGAGTAGTTTGAAAATGTTTGTTTTTAAGTAATGTTTGGACATCTAATCTCATCTCAACATCCAAATAGCATTTAAACGCAAATACTTTTCAATTTTAAATTTTAGCTTCTCGTCTAATTATTACCTAATTATTACATTTTTCTCAAACTTTCAAATATAATATAAAAAATAATTCAACTTTTTTAAATTCCAAAATAAAAATAATATTTTAACCCTCTTTTAACTTTATAATTTCTTTATTCAATTTTTTCTCTTTCCTTTCCCAAAACACTCTAAAACATTTTAACTCAACCTATTTTATTGTTATTCACAAATTATCTTATTACTATTAACAGATTTATGATCTTATTTCATCTATGTAACTAAAAGAGACCTTAATTACCCATATAACAATTTTGCAATCTAACCTTCCAATATGACTTTCTCACTAAGTTAGCCGAAGAATATATATATATATATATATATATATATATATATATATATATGGAAGCCATAGAAAAAGGCTAGTTTTTTTTTTTTAGCTTAATGGTTAAGGAAGTATTTTTTTAATAAATTTGTAAATTTTAAAAAAAATGTTTAAAGGGATTTAAGAAATGCTCGAAAAAAAAATGCACCAAATAAAAAAAATGCATTTTCCACTTCTCAGTAGAAAATTTCGAGACCACCTCTCAGTGGCCCTAGCAGTCCACATATACTAAGTGATAATCAAAATGCCTTAAACTGAACTCATAGATATAAGATGATTCAAAGGATTTTGATACTAAATTTCGAATAAGCTCCTCATTATCATTGTTATCAAGTTTTAATTGATTAACCTTATTTTGAAATTTAATGAATTTTTTGGTGCATTCTTCGGAGAAATGACCATACTACTTTAAAAAGTGTGCGTGTGTACACAGAGGGTGAAGTCTACTCGAGATGTTGGACGTGTATTCCACAACAACCATTTCAACAATGTTAATATAGAGCACTATATTAACCCGTCTAACTCTGGATTCATTAAAAATCACCAGTATGAGGGCAACCCTTTAACATCATGCCAAGAAACATGATGTGAGTGGAGTTATTCATCAAACCGTGGGTCCAGAACAAGCCCAGTGGCTCGAGAGAATAAGATGGGCCGGCCTAGGAAGCCCAAAAGAAGAAGTGGTTAAGCAACACAAGCTGGTCAGGGGTTAAAAGATAGATTGTTTGACACCACTACTAACCGACAACCTCAGCATGCAAGGTCAGGGATAATCCCTGTCCTTAAACCCTTATGGCTAGACAAACCTAAAGAGTGAGCACACCTGACCGAGGCCACACCACATTTGACAAAGTCTAGAGGTGGGCACACCATGACATGCCTTCTGGGTTGTTAGTGGTCACCATGATCGAGTCTAGCAAGTCTATTGCACAATAGAAAGTTGGTACAGATACGCAACCCACATTAAGAGCGATATCGCCATGATCTCCTTTCCTGTGATTGTCCTAACCAAGTATATATATCCCCCCTTTTGCGAGAGAATGAGAGAAACATTTTTTACACTCAAGCTCCTACAATTCCTAAACAAAGAATCACATACTGACTTATGCATCGGAGATGTCTCTCACCATCTCGAAGCTCTCATTTCTCCATAGCTACAAGTGTAAATTAGGCCCCTGTAGAGTTGCTTGGATAGCAAAACACAACATCAACACATGAGAACAACCCAATCTATTGGGAACCATTTTATTTTTTTATTTTATATTACTTTCTATCAACTTAGGGCTAATAAGATGAGATGAGAAACTTTTAACTTCTTTTAATTTCCATCCAAACATCACTTAAATATAAAATACTTTTCAATTTTAAATTTTTAACATTTTTCATCTAATCATTATAAATTGTACAAACTTCAAAATAAAACACAAAAAACCAATACAACTTTTTCAAACTTTAAAACATAAATAATATTAAAAAATTATATTCAAATAGTTTTTAATTTTATAATATTTTTATTTAAATTTTTCTTTTTCTTTTTTTAAAATTAACAAATTATCTAATTTAAACCATTTCATTATCATGCACAAAATTTCCAATATATAAAAAGAGTTACGCTTACAGGTGCAAGTGACCGCTAGTGTAGAAGTAATATTTTTTTTAATCCAATTTTTTTATTCATTATTTTTAAATATATTTTTAAAAATATAAAAAATATATCAATACACTAAAAATTACTTCTTTAATCATTAAATAAAAAAAAAATTTCTTGAGTGATCAAATTGAGACGTAACGATTGGGCGGCATGGTAGCGTTTTTGATATAAAAAATATCCAAATGTATTTGGGTTTTGTTGATAGGTTTCCGTCTCATAACTTGCAGTTTCTTTTCTATTTTACGAAGATATTATCTTGCCCAAAAAGAAAGTCCACTAGACTTCCAACTGAATCGAACTGTATACAGGCCCATAAAAGACTGCTTGCTCGGTAGGATTCCGAGCCCATGTACTCTCGAACGTCTCAATCAAATACAAATGGAGCGAATGATGGCTGCCAAGATCCTCGGCCACCACCGGGATGGCGTCACGGCTCTTGCAATTAGCCCCAACTCCACCTGCCTCGCTTCCGGAACCTGGATCACTCCGTCAAGCTGTACAAGTTTCCCGGTATACCATTAGTGTTTTCATTTCTTGTACTGTGTCAGATGGATTGGATGAGTGAAACGATTGTATGGTTTGGAAAATAGGTTTGCTTATTTTAACTTGACGTCTAAAATGATGGATTTGCTGGATTTGAGCTTGTCTAAATCTTCTTTAAAATATGCGTTAGACATCTACTAGGTGATCATTATTGAAAACATGACTAAATTCCAAATATATTAGGCCACATTTTCCTTCATAACGGTCTCATGGAGTGCAAATAATAATATAAGATGCACCAGACCACTAAATCATTACGTACCCTCTCGTACATACTCTATCATGGTCAATTGTTGGCCTGGAGTCTTGCTTCGGCCAAGTATGGTCATCTTCAAGCTTTATTTAGCTTGTTTTAAAACAGCTTGATGAAGAACCTCTTAATTTTCAGGTGGAGAGTTTGAGACAAATATTACTAGATTTACTCTGCCAATACGAACGCTTGCATTTAATAGATCAGGTGGCATGTTGGCAACTGCTGGTGATGATGAGGGTATTAAGTTAATAAACACAATTGATGGTTCTATTGCAAGGGTTTTAAAAGGACATAAAGGACCGTCACTGGCTTAGCTTTTGACCCCAATGGTCAATACTTGGCATCTGTTGATTCGACTGGGAGTGTCATATACTGGGAGCTCCATTCTGGAAGAACATTGCACGCTCTTAAAGGCATAGCTACTGACACTGGTTAAGACCTTTCTGTCATGAATGTAGCTGTTGTCTGGACGGGGAAACCTTGGCTGTCCCAGGTTTGAGAAATGATGTGGTGATGTACGATAGAGATACATCTGAAAGCTATTTTTATTGAGAGGTGATCACATACATCCTATTTGTTTCTTGTCTTGGTCACCCAATGGTAAGTATTTGGCTACTTCTGGTTTAGATAAGCAGGTACTGATCTGGGATGTTGATCGAAAGAAGGATATTGACAGGCATAAATTCGACGAGACTATATGCTGCATGGCATGGAAGCCAGTTGGCATTGCACTGGCTGTTATTAATGTTATGGGAAAGTATGGTGTATGGGAATCAATTTTTCCTTTGTCAATGAAATCACCTAGTGAGGATGTGCCAAATTTGCAATCAAAGAATGGTAATGGACTCCTTTTGTTTGATGAAGAAGAAGAGGGTCTTAGTGCATCTGGTAGCCTGAGTGATCTTGGTGAAGATGGTCATGGTGAATCTGAATCTCCTAAAAGGAAAAGGCTACGAAAGCAATCTGCATATGAGAAAACTTTTGAGGAGGATGGTAGTGATGAATGGAGCTCGACTCCAAAGGTTGAATCCTGTAAGAAAGTGAGTCATTTTCACAAGGTCGGCTTGCATAATAGGAATGATGAGCTAAGAAGCCTAATGACACCTGCTAGGCTATAAAAGCAGGAGTTATTTCGGCCAGGTGCTACACCTGTGCGGCCTGGAAAAAGACACTTTTTGTGCTATAATATGGCTGGAAGTATAACCACAATTGAACATGATGGATACTCCCATATAGAGGTAATCTATGCCTTCCGTTTTTTAATTTTCTGTTTGATAACTTCAGATTTGAGTCTTTCCTTTTTTTTTTTCCTTATTCCTATTTTACACTCACTTTTAGTACGAAGCATGTATTGAGCTGGGAGGGCCTATGTTTTGCACTAATAGTTCAGTGATTTTGGATACAGATAGACTTTCATGAAACTGGCAAAAGTCCCTGAGTTCCATCAATGACCGATCACTTTGGCTTTACAATGGCGGCATTAAATGAGAACGGGAGTGTTTTTGCAAACCCTTGCAAGGGTAATAAGAACATGAGTACTCTTATGTATCGCCCTTTTTAGTACCTGGGAAAATAATAGTGAGGGATGATGGCAGTTGGCTCCCACTCTTCAGGTTCAAGATTCTTCTATGAATGTGGAATTACTCTAACTTAAAATATATTATTTAATGATGATTTGATTTTGCAGTGCTAATAAAGAGAAGTTAGATGAAAATTATTGGGTGGTTGGGTTAAATGTAAGCAAGCTGTTCTGCATTGTTTGCAAAAATCCAGACTTATTCCTGCAGGTATAATAGCACAAGAATTCTCCTGCTTTATCATTTGTCATTTTTTTTTCTTTTTTGGCTGGGAAAGTTTTTTGAGGGACATCAGCTCTAGTAGTTTGGGGGGTTGAACGCCCAACCATGGACCCAATGGTCTCTAAGGACCATGGGTGGTGCCATTAGGCTAGAAGACCATTGGCTTTGTCATTTGTCAGTTATTGAATTGCTCCCCCTTTTCAAGTGATGCCCAAGCCAGTTCTCACTCTACTAAATCTTTCATTTCCTACTGCCTCCTCAGACCTTGGAGCAGAAGCCCTTGAAAATGAGTTTTATCCTCAGTAATATGCATCTCTCACAGGTTTGTCCTTTCTTCCCCTTCATGTTTAACAGCTTCTTTTCTTACAGTCGCCATTGTCAATTTATATTAATGTTTTGTGTGTGAGAAAAAAACTGTGCGCTTTATATTCTGGATGATTGGGTTTGCTTCAAGATTTTTTCCATTCTGAAGGTTATGTAAAATTTATCTGCAAATGCTATTCAGCTGCTGATGCTCTCAGATGTATATACCTTGTAGATTCAAATGAGAATAGAAGAAATGACCGGTGCCGGTTTGGACACCACTTCACTTGATGAAGCTTTTGGTCTCGAAGTAGCTCAAGATAAATGCATCTTGAGGCTTATTGCGTCTTGTTGCAATGGTGAGTGTTTACAATTTATGGTAAACTTCCAAAGATAATTCTTTGTTTTTGTCACCTAGGCTCCTCTAGCTTTTATATAATTAAGATTCTAAAAAATAAAATGAAATATCATAGCCGTGCTTACTTGTGGTCGTTGTGTTAGGTTCTTAAATCCAAGATTTTAAGTTTCGTATAATTATATATCTACACATGAATTTTGATGATAACAAATAAATTTAAAGAATAAAGGAGTCTTAAGTTCAAGTTGTCTACACAATGGAGTCAAGCACATCAAGGAACCAAGCATGAGCAAGAAGGGAACAAGTTCACATTAAATTCATAGAATAATGTTGTAAATCTCTTAAAAATTCAAAATTAGGATTAAGACTCAAAATTAATATTTTATCATAAAGCATTAAAATACATTTTCCACATGTGCATAAATATTTTGAAAATTAAATTTGAAAATTTTGAAAGATGATCGATTGTCATCTTTCACATGTGCATGACATGATTAAATGTTTGAATTTTGAAAATATGAAATATGATTAATTGTCATCTTTCACATGTGCATACTTTATTTGAATATTTTCAAAAGTGATCGATACTCTTTTTGACTTATGTAAAAAGTAAATTTTGTTTGAAAATTTTGAAAATATTAAAGATGATTGATTGTCATCTTTCACATGTGCATGCTTTATTTGAATATTTTCAAAAGTGATTGATGCTCTTTTTGACTTATGCAAAAGGTAGATGATTTTATTTGAAAATTTTGTAAAGTAAAGTGTACTCCTTTTGTCATATGCGAAAAGTAAACAAATTAGATTTGAAATTTTTGAAAAATGAATGATGTTGTCTTTGACAAATGAAAAAGAAGAAACTTTTATTTGAATTTTTTGAAAACGTGAATGATGTTGTCTTTGACATGTGAATCTTTTTAAATTTAAATATGAAATCTCATATGCATATAAATAGATCATTTGAAAGGTTCACATTTACAACACCAAGAGCATACAACATTGATTCAAAACTTTCATTCTCTCTTCTCTAAGCATTGAGTTTTAAACCTTATTCATTTTGAGAGAAATATAGTTTACGTTGTATTATTTTTATTTCACTCATTAAGAAGTGTTTTCAGATAACTCACCCACTATCAGCTCTTGTATCAGTAAAAGGGTATGTATAATCCTTGTGTGTGTAGAAAGTGTTCTACACAGAAAATAGTTAAATCACCATGTGTAAGATGATTACAAGTGTAGAGGGTGTTCTACACGTATCCTTTGTAGCGGTGTTGTTCGAATGTATAATATGTTTCTATCTCCACTTGAAGGAGGTTGAATAGTGAATTTGGGGATCCTCAAAGAGTAGCT
This sequence comes from Carya cathayensis, assembly GCA_011037825.1. Lineage (NCBI taxonomy): Eukaryota > Viridiplantae > Streptophyta > Magnoliopsida > Fagales > Juglandaceae > Carya > Carya cathayensis. The sequence goes on along the minus strand of QGSO01000219.1, from coordinate 1,954,216 downwards.
TGAGGCGAGGACGTAGGCAGTAGGGCCGAACTTCGTTAACATACTGAGTTTGCCTCTCTCTTACCCTTACTCTTTATATTTATTATTGTTTTGTATTTTATTTATATTGTATATTGTGTATTTGATTTATAATTGTTAATTTTTAAATATAATTCAATTTACCTCCCCTCTTGTGTTAGTCATATGGGCAACGCAGGTGATAAGCTTGTAAGGGCTACAGAACTAGTGAAAGTTATATCTATGGAAAAATCTATGAAGGGTGCAATCAAGCTTGTTACTTCACTGCAGCTTCCTAACTTCAAAAAAAAAAAGAAAGCTTCCTTAACTTGGCTGAGCGGTTCAATGGCTTATTGGAGGTAATGATCCCTTGTCTGAAGGTGTGCAGCTCATTATTGGTCAACGGATCGTTTCAATCTTCATCTTATGCTTCGCCTATAACAGGAAAGGTTGGTTAATGAAACTAAAGGGATGAAGCAAAAGCCTCTCCCAAACTCAATGGCTGATGCACGCATGATGGCTGATATTGCAGTCGGCACAAGACCTTAACTTCTGCTGAAACCAGTAAAACATCAGAAACTTTAATTCCTTTGTTGTCACAAAAATTGACTGCTCCTCTGTTTACTAAAAGGCCAAATCACAAGAGGTTGCTAAAGTTGGAACAAAGAAAACAGAACATGACCAAATTCTTGTGTTAGGTGAGTTTGGAAAAGAAAAAAGAAAAGAAGATAGAGGAGATAAAAGTTATGGGGAATTGAGGAAGGCAGGGGAAACATCTCAAGTACAACCGAATCGCTCGTCTAATCCATTTGTGAAGTTATCAAACAAGCAGGAAATGACGGAACTAGGGGAAAATCAAGCACAATCTCATCGCCCATCTAATCCATTTATTAAGTCATCTATCAAGTGAAGTCCTTTTGTGTTTGACCCTTCCTATTAAGCCCAGAAGAGCGCTGTCACATTAAAGATAAAGATCAAACCATGTAATCGGGCTTAACCCCAGCTGGAATTTCCCACACCTGCAATTTTTCTTTCATTCTATTTCAGCCACTATACACGGGAGGAAGATTGTTATTAGGCACTATAAAACAGAGTACTGTGGAATGCCTTTTTTGTATTTATGTATCTGAGAGATATACGGGCTTCACTGTGTCTCTTGGTGCCCCAACAATTCATGGTTTCATTGTATCATGATAAGCAATCAATCATATTGTATATAAATTCGAATGCAAGTGCAGTCACTTTTGAATTGATTTCTGTACCAACTGGGCTTCTATGGAATTAAAAAATTGATATAACTAGTTAGATTGTGATGAAAATGCTGGCTTGATTAGCCACAACCCAGACATCGGCTCGGGTCTCCGGTGACTAACCTTCATGATGGATGGAGTGAAAAGAATGGCAATGAAGGTCCAGGTGGCAGGTGGTATCCCAACTTGGCATGATGCCTGGGCTATCGCCGTCATGCATCAGTTGGTGCTTATAGCTTCGATGCTGTAACGACCTTGTGGATAACAAAAAAGAGAACGGATGATGTTCTTCTACAAGATCAAACGTCTTTTATATGATACTATCTATAATGAAGTGTCCATATTTCAAAGAGTCATAGATGTTTTTGTTTTACGACAACTAAAGATTCTTATTGCCAAGGAAAAGATTCCGGGAATGATGGTATTTTTGTTACAACGTTCTCAGCTTTTTATGAGGGAACAAATTCTATGGTGGAAATGCATGGCTTGTAGCAGGGGTTGAAACTACGTGAAAAATTAAGATAAAGGAACAGATAGAAACAGATTTTCGTATGATCAATTATTGGTGGAATGGAACAGGGGTAACGAGGGATTATTGGACCAATTAAAGTTAGTTGCACAACTGTTTTCTTTAAGAATGTGTCACGCTACCGTACATCTACAAGACTGGACTGGACTGGACTCATTTTGGGCTTTAGGTTGGGATAATAAAGACTTAGAGGGTTGGGCTCAGTGGCTTTATGGGCTGGGATGTAATTAATTTTTCTGTATTTCTTTATATGGGTTAGGGTTGTGTTAGTTAAGTCCAATTGTTGTGTAATTGTTGCTAGCTTGACTTAAAAGGCCCACGGCCTCTATTTAGCTTTCTATGGCTCTCTATATGTAATGTATTGAGTTGAGTTGGATGGTGTAAAGAATCATTATGGAAGATTAAAGAAACCTCCTATTTTATCTCATTTTCTTCTCTCTCGTTTCTATATAGTCCTTCCAGAGGAGCTCTCCTTGAAGAGAGCATATCAGAGTTGTTTTATCAAATATTGAGTGTTACATAATGGAACATGTATATAGGGAAGTTAATCAGTTTGTGGATCGATTGGCCAAGTAAGGTGCACGAGGAAGAACTGAAGAATATGTGGTGAATGGTAACAGCGTAGTTCATTCATTTTAGTCTGATCGCCTCGTAATCATCTCCGCACTACCTCGCTACGCACATCCATTGCTATCTTCACTCTAGTTTTGTTCGCCCATAGTATTGGGTTTAGCCCCTACTCAACAGGCCGATAAGGTTCAGGCCTGGTTGCGAATATGGGCCATTATTCCCAACAAACTTAGAAGCACAATTCTACTTTCCTTTCAAACCAATTTACGAATTCGCATTTTGAAATTTTCTTAATTGTTGAAAAAAAACAAACAAGCAAAGAAAAATAAAAATTCTCATTCATGGTTGAAGAAGCTGCATTCGTCCTAAATAAAAAATAATTAATTAATCGGCAGTTAATGATTCTGCAACCACCATGCATAAAGCAAATATCAAGTTTATTAACTCATTTTATATATATGGCAATGCTATAGATGGGAAGAAAGGGAATGAGAAAATGTTGCTTCACTCCTAGCTACGTAAATTATCCGAAAAGGGAAAAAATGCAAAACCTAAACACCACTTTACATGTAAACACCCGTATCCACTATCGAGGTAGTGGTGCCACCGCCATTGCCAAACATGGCACTGGATTTGCACAGAAAATAAAACATCCTTCTTGCATAGATTGCAAGCTTTCTAACATATACTTTCAGTCATAAGGGGCATACCTCTTAGATTAGGACTGTTGGAAATTCTAGTCAGGATGTTAGGTAGATCATATTGAATTTTAGATTAAGATAGACAGAGTATACAGATCTTATGAGATTTAGGTTGGGTTTGGGTAGTGAGTTAATATCAAATATTCTGTAAATGGTAGTGAAAAAATAATAAAAAATTAATGATTATAAAATATTGAATAATAGTATAAAATAGGAAAAAATAGATAAAAAATAATAAATAGTAATAGAGTATTTTCAGAAAACTTCACTACCCAAATTAGCCCTTAGTGAGCATTTAACTTTGTCAAAGAGACTCACACAAGCATTATAAGGCTTATACATCATGTCTATTTCTCTATAAATTCTACCCATACTTTTGGTTAGAGAACTATAGAGAGAGTAATGCTACATATATACTCGTAAAGTACATAAACGTCGCATAATCGTTTTAAAAAAGAGTATCATCTAATATTAAAAATTAGTCTTTTTCTTTCATGTGAATCTCATATTTATTTAATTTTTAAAAAAAATTGTGCGACGCTTATACACTTCAAAATTGTAAATATCATTTCTCTTGTAAACAATATGACTCAATATTAATTCTTGTTGTTTTATCAGTAGTCATTTCGAAAATGATACCCAATTAACATTTTTTAAGTTCTATATATATAGCTAGTGAAGGGTTATAAGAAGACTTTACTATCCAAACTAGCCATCCGTGAGCATTTAACTTTGTCAAAGAGACACACAAGCGTTATAAGGCTTTTACATCATGTCTATGTCTCAATAAATTCTATCCAGATTTTTGGGTAGAGAACTATAGAGAGAGTAATGCTATATACACACTCGTAAAATATATATGCGTCGCATAATCATTTTAAAAAAGAGTATGGTCTAATATTAAAAAGGTAGTTTTTTTTTTCATGTGAGTGTATGGTCCAATATTAAAAAGTTAATTTTTTTTTCATGTGAGTCTCGTATTTATTTATTTTTTTTAAAGAATTATACAACGCTTATGCACTACACGACTACAAATATTATTTTTCTTATAAACAATATGACTCTATATTAATTAACATTTTTTAAGTTCTATATATAGATAGTGAAGTGTCCACATATATACATTTCCGTAGAGCTATTAATGCTTTGTCTGCCCCATTGTTACGAAGTGTCTGCAGCGATATTGTTACTTTTACGTAATCAACATAATAAATTGGTGAAGTTAATATCACCAAACTAATTGCGTAGGTACGTAGCCATAAACTTAAGCCTTTTACTTCCTCAAATGAGAAGGTTTTATATCGGATATAGTGTAATATTAATACAATTTTTATGCTAATGTAACAAATATAAGCTTCGAAAGATAAACCCTTTTTCCCTGAACAAGTAATGCTACATCTGCAAAAGAATTGTATAAAATTAATCCTACAAATTAATATAGATTCATCTGATCCGTTAGATTTACTTTATAATAAAGGTAATTTTATAATCTGATGAACTGCATTAAATCACATCAGTTTGTGTGATTATTTTTGTGTATTCCCTATATAGTTAGAGTATTTCCTCATTACTTTCATCCTTCATAAAGAGCCACAAACACAAAAGCGTTCTAATTTCTATGGTGCCATTTTGGATCCTAATTTGATACATCTTCTAATGTTTTGATCAACTATATACTCTTGCTTACCATCGATTGAAGTACCAAATATCATTAACATTTGAGTAATAGCCATTGTGTACATTAGAGACACTGACTTAGTCCATTACAGTGATTCGGTGAAATCAAATCGAATTTTGGGGAAGCGGCATAAACTTACCCAAGGCAGCAGAGGTCACCGTGGGGAAGACGAGGCACGTGAGTCCGTGACTGCCGTTCCATCGGTCAAACTAATGTCAGCGACGGTAACAAAAATCCATGGCTGACCTCGGTGGCGCAGTGAAATTGCCATCAATCTCCATCGCCAAGTAACAGAGAGAGAGAGAGANTAAGTTATTTTCTGTTTAACATTTTATGATTCTGTTACTGTTACCCTGAAGGATTATGATATCTCCATATAGATGAAAATCGGTGATTTGGGGTTTGCAGCAATTGTAGGGAAGAGCCATGCAGCACAATCGATTATAAATATAATTACATGAATCTTGATCCATGATAAGTCGGAATTCATTTGAACTGGGATAAAAATTATATAAATAAAATTTACCATTAACCAAAAATAATTAATCTAAACATAAAGGCTTTGATTTAAAAAAAAATAAAAAACAAGGTACAAGTCGGAGTTCTGGCTGGAGTTTAACCTGAGTTAAACTAGTTCGGATTCCAGTTTAACTTTGAAACTTGGATTCTGGTTCAGGTATACTGGATTTCCGGGCAGGAACCCAGGTGAACAGTCTTAGATCTATACCACTAATTTGAGAACCAAATTTGGATCCCGATAAGTTTAAAATTTTTTTTTTAATTTTTTTTCATGTATTTTTAAAATACTCTTAAATATTTAAAAAAACTTCACAACATCAATAAAAAATATTAATTATTAAGTAAAAAAATATTGAAAGAAATACTTAAGACCGATTATGAAAATTTCAAACATTTTTCTTGTATAAAAAGTCTATATAAAAGTTATATATTTAAGACTTATGAGAGTATTTAATGTTAAACAAATATCCCCACCATCTCCGGATACTTGTCAATTAAAAAATAAAAAAATTCTCATTTATAAATTTACATCTGTAATTCCGTTCATAGGTCTGATTTTTCTATGGAAAGAAAGAAAACGTGGAACAAAATAAGGAATTTGCAGTTCCCCCTCTACAGTTCTGCCCTCCAAAATCTAAAGCAATGGCCAGCGTGCGATCAAGCTCACCTCCTCCGACGTCACCTCCCTCAGCCTCCAATTCCGAGAACTCCGCCACCAGCCCCACCACCTCTCACACACAGAAGCCCCAGGTCTCTCTCTCTCTCTCTCTCTCTCTCTCTGTGTTTATTTAGTATGTTTGTGTTCTGTGTAATGATTTCTATTAGGGCTTCTTCATTTTGTAAGGTTGAGGGAGCAACGAATAATGGAGGAACTCTTACTGTGGACGAGAAAGAACCTGACTTGCCGGAGAATTTCGAGTTAGTGTCTTATATTTATACTTGTCGGACTTTCCTTTCTCATTTATTGAATTATATCCATACAAAGTTTTGGGAAGAATATATCTTTTTTTTCCTGTTTTTAAGATTAATCCCGTTTGGAACACATTTTTCGTTTTTCTTTTATTTGTTGTGTAAATAAGAATAGACCTTATTTGCAACTGGGTTTCACTTAAAGATCTGTTTGGTTTCTCAGGAAATCAATGCAAGCGTAGGGACAAAATAAAGAATCTGCCTTAACTCACTCAAGTTGTTTTCGGTTGTTAAACTCATCTCAACCCAATCACTGATGAGACCTACTACTTTTTTAACTTCAAGTTAAACTCATCTACTTCATTTATTTGAAAACATATCTCAATCTATTTACATTCAAACAGATCTTAATGGGACCTATAAAATATTACTATTCATAGATCAATTCAGATCATCTGAAATTACGTCAGCATCCAAATGCAGCCTTAAAACATATATTGACCAAGTAGCATTTTTTTTTATTGCATTGGAGTATATTCAAATACTTATAAAGGTTCTCAAATAGTGAAAATTTTGATGTTCAAGGACGCGAGTTCAGTTGCTTTTCTATCAATCTGAGCAACCAAATGGATCATAGAGGAAGCCCACAAAACAAGCTTGACTAATATATTTTATAATGATTCAGGGAAATAAACTTATGCAAATGCCTTTTTTGTATTGGATTACTGAAGGGAGGGAAATGAGAAACTAACTAATTTGAATGGTATGTGTCTGCAAACTAAATTGTGAAAACAGCCTTTTATGTGTATCAACGGTACTAGAAAGTGTGTTGTGTGAAAAATACAAAGATTGAGTTGTTCATAAGTTGTAAGATTGAGCATTGTTATTTTGCTCAACAAATAATAAGTCGGTCAAATCTTTATGATCCGTGACAATAGATAGACATGACTGTAATTAAACAATGTTTAAAAAACTTTGGTGGTAAACCTCTTAGAATCTGTGAAATATGGTGGTGATACAACTTGTTTTTGATAAGTATTAAAAGATTTTATTCCCAAGAAATAGGCATAAGCCCATGTACACAGGACCCATACAAAGGAAATACCTACTACTTTCCAAAAATGAAAGGAAAACTAAAACAGATTCTGGAAATTATCTTCCATTACAAAATTTTTAGCCTACAAACTCAACGTACTAATGAAAAAATCCCTAAGTTCTCCCAATGAACGTGCTTTGTCTTCGAAGTATCTCCCATTCCTTTCAAGCCATAGGCACCACATGAGACAAGAAGGAATCATCTTCGAAACGTGAACAGTATTCTTGCTACCCTTCAATCCCTTCCACCCTACCAATAAATCCACCACTTCCTTGGGCATTAACCAAAGTAAACCAGTCTGATTCAAAACTTCATTCCAAGTGGTATCTCAAAAGCCATTTCCCAAGTGATGCTCTATTAAACAATCTCAAATTTTTCATCCCCAACCCACCACAATCAATCGGTTGACAAACCTTCTTCCAACTAACCAAATGGAACTTTTTTTCAACTCCTTTACCACCCCATAAAAAATTCCGAAAGAAACTCTCAATTCTTCTTTCAACCCTTGCTGGCAACTGAAAAAGAGATAAGATATAATAAGTGGGCAGGTTAGACAAAGTACTTTTTATCAGAGTTAATCTTCCCCCCTTAGATAAGTAGATCATTTTCCAACCAGCTAACCTCATTTCAAGTGTGACTCTGAAATAAATAAAGTTATCCGACATGCTGACTTTAATGAAATGTGACAAATATACCCAATAAACTGTTCAACAATTCTTTGTCAAAATGGCCGAAAATGCCAAACAGGCAGTGTAGGTTGGAAATCTACATAGCATTTACTAAAACTTAAGCTGTCTCCAATCTCAGTACATGGTAATTTCTTTGTTCTTCAAAAGATGGTTGAAGCATTTTAATTGTCACCTCTAGGTTTAAGAAGATTTCAATGATTTTGTTACCTTTGATGTCTGCTTTAGATTGTTTTGGGATCAACTATCTTCCTTTGTGCTCCTCCTTGGGATTTAACCTATATTTAAGGTCAGGCAAAATTGTGTCTGATTACAATTCAACCATATCCATTAGTTGGAATCATTGATATCGCCCACAAGGGATTTCCTTTGATTACATTTATAGACGATGCTGGGGAAATGAATGTTGCGCAAGTAAGCACGTAGAAATGGCATACTTTAGATAATTTACATGAGTTTTCTATCTTGCGATTGGAACATGGAGTTTCTTAGAACCATTCAGTATAGCTTAGATTCAGTTGTTAGTTCAAGCATATCTATAGAATGATAGCAAATGCTTTTTCTGCTCCATGGTATTCTACTTACATCTTTGTGCTTAAGTGATATCATAATGTTATTATTTTGTTTTCTTTTCTGTAAAATAAAAAGATGCCCCCTTTGTTTTCCTATTGAATTATATTTAAAGGAAAACATGCCCATTATTATAAGTAGATGCATACAACTATGCACTTTTTTATATTATCCGCTGTTTTGAAATATATGTTTTATCCTCTTAGACCTTTGAAATTGAAATTACAAAATAAAATACAAAAAGGTGTGTTATCAATGTATTTGTTGATCCTTCTACTTCAAGAAAAGAGGCCTTTTTCAATGACGACACTTATTTTCAGAGAAATGGAGTACCATTTGTAGATGTGTATCAGAGGCTAGATGATAGACATACCTTGCTCTTTGTCAGGTATCTTGACAGCACAGAATACATTGAGAGGTTCAAGAAATATGAAGCTGACTATACTTGTCGGCTAATGGCAAAATACTTCTCAAAGAAGAATCTTTATGGTGGTAAGCAATGTTTGCTATAACTGCTACCTTTCTCTGAAAAGTTTGATATGGATCATTCTGTGTTTTTTTCGTATACTCATGTGCTTTGCAGGACTTTATATGACTTGTTTGTATTGAGATTTTGGCAAGTGGTTTGCATTTTTTGAGTTCCCTCCGTATATCTGTTAGCAAGAAGATGTTCTTGATGGCCAGTTTTCTAATACGCTTTTTATCAATACAACAGCTCTCTCTATCTTGCTCTCTGTTGTGTACTATTAATATAACTAATCCTTTCCCTTGTACATATTGTTTGATTAATCTAAGATGCATCTCAAATTTTTATGTTATTAACCATCTTTTCTGCTTAATTTCTTTCCCTATTAATTTTCTTCTTCTTCTTCTTCTTCTTCTTCTTTTTTTTTTTTTTTTTTTTTTTTTAAATTATAAAAAAAACTGTAAAAATTGCTCACTTTATCTCCCAGGACTTTGAAATTTGTATGATTGGTTTATTGCATGCCATATGGTTGGCACCCTGTACCGCATACCCTTGTGAACATCATGCAACTGCATATTACTTATATAGACCTATTTTTTCACACCATTTTGTACGTAACCATGATTTAGCCATTTTTTTCTGAACCTGTATCAAAATCTCATTATTATTCATCACATAGGAAATCATACAATGTATTGGCTATCTTCTTAACCTGCTGTTGCAACAATTTCTCTAGTGTAGGTAAGGCCAGTGGGCAATCTTTTTATTTTTCTCATATTTCAAGCCAAGTACAGCATCTTCCTGATAGTCATTTCTCTCTGATATTTGTTTCATGCTATCTTTATTTTTACTTGCAAAAAAAAGATACTTGGTTGACGTCATATTATGTAAGTTTTTCATATTGTAATGCCAACTTTTCTGTTCTAATGCAATTCAGAACACAATACAATGGTTCAATTTCTATAGGTTTTCCATACCGCAGTCAAAAGTTATTTTGATAAACTTCAATTCTTTTGTACTGTAGTGGAAAACTATGTTGCAAATAAATTTCTTTATGTTTCATCAGTTTAGTTGATATTATCTTTGTCATTCTCGTTGTTTTTGAGTTTTTTCTGTAATTTTACAGGCAACATTTATGATGGGGATATAACAATAGATGATGAGGTCATAAAGTCAAGCAGGTACTGCTAAATTGAACCATGTGTTTCTGAACTTGAACTTACTCCTGTTGGGTGGCAGAAGCTGATCTCTTTTAGTCCCTATAGGTGGCCTTGCACTCGATCATATGCAGACCCCGTGCAGGGTTTTGAAGATCAAAGAAGCAGCGGTTCAGCTTATTCAGATGAATCCCCAACTACTATCTCCAATGGGAAGCACCCTTTGAAGAAGAATGGCTAACGATAGATCTCTTTCCCTTATTCCCAGCCATTTTGACCTACCTATATGGTATTGTGTATACTTGAATGCATGTTGTGGACGAAAGAACCTACCAGCGGAAATGAACCACAACTTTGCCTCAGACTCCCACTTAATGTAAGCAATGTACACAGTTATGCAATTATCAATGCATTTACTTCCAGAAACTTGAGCTTATTAGCCATCATGAACACTTAAAAAGAGTGAAGGCTGCAAGTTGGTGAGAAATATGGCAGGAATTATATTTAACATACACATTAGCATAATAATGGCTATATTGCTTATATAGAGCATCCAAATTTGATTCATGTCGACACAATTCTAGCATTGCTGAACTTGAATAGTTGGATAACAATTCAAAAAAAGATTGCTTAGATTGCCTGTATTATTCACCTTTGACAGACCAGAAGGCTAACAGTTGTAGGAGTTGTGTTCTTAATCCATTTTGAGTTGTAAGTGGGTCTCCTGACCAAAACAATTGAAAGAAAAGATTCAATTTTCGTATGGGTCTCTGAATTTCAAATTTGATAAAGAATGATTCTGTTCTATATGGTGCAATACTAGTCTCTCTTCCAAAACAATTTAATCTCTTCCAGTGGGTGAGAGACGCTGGAGCTTTTGAGTTTTGAGTACCTGATCGATGAAACAAGCAAACAAATCGGACCCATGACGTGATTTCATGATTTACACGATGAAGCGTGGTGGACGAAAGACAATTCTTAAAACTGGTCTGTGTGGTTGTTTTCAGAGGATTTTTGTTATCATATATAACCCAGGGGAGGGAGGGAGGGATAGGTGTGGGCAAGTTGCTGAAGGGGAAGAAAGAGTTCAACGGCATCACGCCACATCGGAGGGGGTGATCCCCTTTCCTCATGCACGTTGGCCTTGGGTCAAGATCTAATTTCGTTAAAGAAATAAATTTTAACCAATTGAAAGATTGTTCTTAATCAATCCAGAAATCATATCGATCTAATTTTTAATCAGGATCTTAAATATAATTTATCGATCAATCAACAAGAGATTCGACGATCAATAGAAAGATCAATTTTTTGGAATCCTTCCTTTTTTTCAAATGAAACACACAAATTGTGAATTTGCTAATCTTGCATCTACAATGCATGTGTCAGTATATATTACACCACATTAACAATGTTCCAAGGGTAAGATTTTGAGAATCCAAATATCATCTTTTCAACTTTTTGATCAATATTATTTTCATTATGAATACCAACTACCTGCGCTATTGCAACTTGCAAGATAGTCCCTTCCTTTTATTGAATTCTTCTTCTCTTTCCTAATCAAGATTCCATTGGGATCATCTCAATGATTAAAGCTACTCGTTCACCCAAATCGACAGACAGAAGAAATGTTTTGATGGAGACAAGAGAAATGTTTTGATGGAGCCAAAATAGGGTTGGCAAAAGGGACAGCAGAGACCTCATAATTCATAGCCACATAACTGCGAAGTGTTTATATATGCACCAAGCAAATGAAGATACATACACCATAGACAACTAATGTTCCTCTGAATCACAAAGGTATCTTTAGGCTATATATCTAAAAATGATCACAAACATCACAACAAAAGTTGGTGATCCAAATCATGTCCTTCAAAGCTGTTGTTTGGCTATTACTATGTTGTACCTCTAGAATATATGTTCCAGACCAGTTTTCTTCTCAAATATCAGTGGTGGATCGATTTGCATTGCAAGTGTCCTCTCCCACATTTCCTAGAGGCGTTAGCACGCCGGTGAGGACTAGTTGAAGGGAAGAGACTTTTTCCTTGAGCTGAGCATTCTCTTGGAGGATTTGTTGGTTGCACTCAAAAAGCTGGATAAGCTTTTGGGAGAGCTGTTGATTCGAAATTTGGACCTGTTGAACCTGATATTGGAGCCCTTCAAGTTGCTTCTTTTTCCGCAGGCGCGATCTCCGAGCAGAATCTCTGTTAGATATCATTCTTTTGAGCCTCCTCTCGTTGATGATGCTTTGTTGGAGCTCTTTTGCTTTGTCAGAAGTGGTGTCATTACTGAGATGAGATGATGATGCATTTGGAGATAATTTATGGAGTGGGGCTTGAGTTTGAGAGTCAGGGAAGAATCTAGTGAAGAAAAATGGTATGGACTCTGGATTTCGAGATAGGTTTGCATGGGATAGGCTATGGTCATGTTCAGCTTCATCTGGCTGCATGTTCAGGAGGCTCGAGATGTGATTCTGTTTGTGGTTGTGGTTGTGAGAGAGACTCTGGAAATGTACAAGGACATTTGCATGAGGTAGATCATGGAATCCCTTGCTTTCATTTGATTCCATGGCTTAAATTTTCAGGTGAATTGAAGTGAGAGAGAGAGAGAGAGTTACAAGGGAAGAGGTGGGTTTTATAGATGGAATTTAAGTGGGAGTCCTGACAAAAATAAAGAAAATTACAGCTGGCTTAAGAGATTAGTGTAGTGCTTAAAAAGTTGCTTTATGAAGGGAGGATAGAGAGATGCATTGAGAGAAAAGAGAAAAAGATAGAAAGTTTCTTGCCATCTCATGTTCAATGTAGTTCAATATTTGCAGGCATACCTACATTAGGCCGCTTTCTTGAGTAACCCTTTTACAGGTTTTTGCAAACACAACGTTGGAGAAACTGTAGAGACAAAATCCTCTTCATCATGTTAATCTACTAATTCATAAGAAAAGCAAATTGGATTGCTCCTATACTCCAAGTTCAGACCCAACTAATCCAACCAAACCTGGGATTAGAACTTGGACTGCTGCAGAAGGCCCCAACCAAACAAGATTATTCTTTTTAATTTCTGACCAATGTTTGTATTCATATCGATGGACATTATTCTTAAAACCGGTAATTTATGTTCATCTAGCCGAAGATGTTTTCTAAGACAATGATCATATGAGAGCATTTCAACGAGTTATTTCATTAGTTAGTGTCAAAACAAAATGTCAAATGATACCCATGAGAAAGAATAAGATAATTTAATGACATACCTCTCATTAAATGTCCAAGTCTTAGAGTTCGTTCAACTAGGACCCACTATTTGGGCGGGTAAATGAATTCACATACATTTGGCTACAAGGTCTCCAAGTAGCTCAGAGAAAAATACTGTATTATTATATTATTATTTTAAAAAATGATAGTTGCAGTCGTGGGTCTGACTTGCATCCTGTACAAAAAGAACATGACATCTCATGTTAAAGAATTATGGCCAGATGTAAGTACTTACATCTCTTACATGTCTAACACATTTCATCCCCGCAAAACATATTTATTCATTAAATATAAGAGCTTGTATCTTTTGATTTTATAATATTTATAATAAATAATATATTATATACCAATACGTAATAAATAACATAACAAATGCTAGTGCATTCTCATTGGTATCTTTAAACTTATTTTTAATAAAATTTTCACAAAACAGTAATATGAGTAATGTGAGGTATATTTTAGAGTATTTAAATTTCGCATATTCCTTTAAAAAAATGAGTTTTAATATTAAAAATGTAATTTTTTAAAATAAATCTTAAATTTATCTATCTATTTTCAAAAAATGTGCAAGATTTATACGTCCTGAAATTAAAACAGTAAATATAATTTCTAAAGTTAGAGGGGAAGAAATATGTTGAGCACTTCAGAGATGAAAGTTACTAAGTGGCAAGATTTTGATTTGACTGAAATGAATGCAAGTGCACAGTGAGAGAAGAAAATAGGAAAAAATTAAGAGGGTGGTTACCAACAAGCAATCCTGGCCATTAATTCTTTAAACATGAGATGTCCTCTTTTTTTTTACATAGACCCCGTAGTTGTGAGTGTGCAAGCATAAATAAATATGGGACTTACATAAAAAAATAATTTTTTAATAATTGATATCAATCTTTTTCAAAACGATTGCTTGACTCTTGCACATTACATGAGTATATGTAGCATTACTCTATTATCTTACATATAATGCCTCAGAGACTCAAGCCACATCTGATTCCATAGTACTCAAAGAACTAATAAATGGGAAAATTTGTTTAGGGGGGCCAAATACATAAAATATTTTTCATTCTACTTTTATTTAATTTTTTTTTTATGATATATAATAATCTGATAGGAAAATTTACAATAAAAATAAAATACGTTTAATACAACTTATATATTAAAAAAATATTTGATATGTCAATAACAATATATCATTGAAATAATATAAGACATTCATACAAATATATTAAATAAAAAAAATACAGAGCGTCGAAAATTGTAACTTGCGTTCTTTTAAACAAACAAAATCATCTAGTATTGAATCTAAATCAAAATTCTTAACTATTTCTCTTTCAATATAGACAATGGAAAGAGGTTAAAAATACTACTAGTATTTATAATAAAAATTATGTATTTTATTTTATATGAGATGTGTTTTATTTATTTTATTTTTATATAAGTTTAAATTTTATGGAGAGACCAAAATAATTTTTAGAGGAGGGGCCAATACATGATAAATTAATATTATTTATTAAATAAAAAAATTAACACATATATATATTTTTGTCAAATTGTAGGGGGGCCATGCCCCCCAACGTGGCTCCTGATAATTGGAGTCTCATTGGCATATTATAAAGAGCAATGACTTCTCTCTCTCTCAAATAATGCGGTATCTCAAACACCACTTACATTCATCATTATTAGTATGAGATATCGCTCTACGTCCATCTCATTATATTAATGTTGTATTATTTATAAACCGTTGAATTTATTATTTTAAAAAATTGGAGTTGATCTAAAATTTGATAGACAATGCTAGCTCTATTAGCACATAAAATGAAAATATGGTATATAGAAGTTGCTCATATTGAAGATTGCCATTAATGACATTCATTAACGTAAGTACTAGGAGTTGCTTCTTTTCCTTTGTCCGATATTGGTCGGCTTGGAGGGTTGTTGAAACCGACATTTCCTCTACCCGACTTTAGCGGGTTCAACCCAATCGGGTTGTGCGGGTTATGCGGATCAACGGATATTTTGCACAGGCCTAGTGTACATAAAGGAAAAGAAGCAACTCCTAGTACTTACGTTAATGAATGTCATTAATGGCAATCTTCAATATGAGCAACTTCTATATACCATATTTTCATTTTATGTGCTAATAGAGCTAGCATTGTCTATCAAATTTTAGATCAACTCCAATTTTTTAAAATAATAAATTCAACGGTTTATAAATAATACAACATTAATATAATGAGATGGACGTAGAGCGATATCTCATACTAATAATGATGAATGTAAGTGGTGTTTGAGATCCCGCATTATTTGAGAGAGAGAGAAGTCATTGCTCTTTTACAATAATGCCAATGAGACTCCAATTATCAGGGAGCCACGTTGGGGGGCATGGCCCCCCTACAATTTGACAAAAATATATATATGTGTTAATTTTTTTATTTAATAAATAATATTAATTTATCATGTATTGGCCCCTCCTCTAAAAATTATTTTGGCCCCTCCATAAAATTTAATCTTATATAAAAATAAAATAAATAAAACACTTCTCATATAAAATAAAATACATAATTTTTATTTATAAATACTAGTAGTATTTTTAACCTCTTTCCATTGTCTATATTGAAAGAGAAATAGTTAAGAATTTTGATTTAGATTCAATACTAGATGATTTTGTTTGTTTAAAAGAACGCAAGTTACAATTTTCGACGCTCTGTATTTTTTTTTATTTAATATATTTGTATGAATGTCTTTATATTATTTCAATGATATATTGTTATTGACATATCAAATATTTTTTTAATATATAAGTTGTATTAAACGTATTTTATTTTTATTGTAAATTTTCCTATCAGATTATTATATATCGTAAAAATAAATTATATAAAAGTAGAATAAAAAAATATTTTATGTATACTATTATAATTGTATTTGGCCCCCCTAAAATAAATTCCTGGCTCCGCCACTGCCAATTATACGATTTATTAGTTCTTGGAGTACTATGGAATCAGATGTGGCTTGAGTATCTCTTGAGGCATTATATGTAAGATAATATAGTAATGCTACATATACTCATGTAATGCGCAAGCATCAGGCAGTCGTTTTAAAAAAGATTGATGTCAATTATTAAAAAAAAATTTTTTTATGTAAATTCCATATTTATTTATACTTACACACTCACAACTACGGGGCCTATGAATAAAACAATAGGACATCTCATGTTTAAAGAATTAATGGCCAGGATTGCTTGTTGGTAACC
This sequence comes from Carya cathayensis, assembly GCA_011037825.1. Lineage (NCBI taxonomy): Eukaryota > Viridiplantae > Streptophyta > Magnoliopsida > Fagales > Juglandaceae > Carya > Carya cathayensis. The sequence goes on along the minus strand of QGSO01000219.1, from coordinate 1,937,596 downwards.
CACCCTCTTAATTTTTTCCTATTTTCTTCTCTCACTGTGCACTTGCATTCATTTCAGTCAAATCAAAATCTTGCCACTTAGTAACTTTCATCTCTGAAGTGCTCAACATATTTCATCCCCTCTAACTTTAGAAATTATATTTACTGTTTTAATTTCAGGATGTATAAATCTTGCACATTTTTTTTAAAATAAATAGAGAAATTCAATATTTATTTAAAAAAATTACATTTTTAATATTAAAACTCATTTTTTAAAAAAGAATATGCGAAATTTGAATACTCTAAAATATACATAACATTACTCATATAACTGTTTTGTGAAAATTTTATTAAAAATAAGTTTAAAGATAACCATGAGAATGCACTAGCATTTGTTATGTTATTTATTACGTGTTGGTATATAATATATTATTTATTATAAATATTATAAAATTAAAAGATATAAATATCTTTGATTCAAGCTCTTATATTTAATGAATAAATATGTTTGAGGGGATGAAATGTGTTAGACGTGTAAGAGATGTAAGTACATCTGACCATTAATTCTTTACCATGAGATGTTCTGTTCTTTTTGCACGTGATGCAAGCCAGATCCTATGACTGTAACTGACAACGTTTAATACAACTTATATATTAAAAAAATATTTGATATGTCAATAACAATATATCATTGAAATAATATAAAGACATTCATACAAATATATTAAATAAAAAAAATACAGAGCGTCGAAAATTGTAACTTGCGTTCTTTTAAACAAACAAAATCATCTAGTATTGAATCTAAATCAAAATTCTTAACTATTTCTCTTTCAATATAGACAATGGAAAGAGGTTAAAAATACTACTAGTATTTATAATAAAAATTATGTATTTTATTTTATATGAGATGTGTTTTATTTATTTTATTTTTATATAAGTTTAAATTTTATGGAGAGACCAAAATAATTTTTAGAGGAGGGGCCAATACATGATAAATTAATATTATTTATTAAATAAAAAAATTAACACATATATATATTTTTGTCAAATTGTAGGGGGGCCATGCCCCCCAACGTGGCTCCCTGATAATTGGAGTCTCATTGGCATTATTGTAAAAGAGCAATGACTTCTCTCTCTCTCAAATAATGCGGATCTCAAACACCACTTACATTCATCATTATTAGTATGAGATATCGCTCTACGTCCATCTCATTATATTAATGTTGTATTATTTATAAACCGTTGAATTTATTATTTTAAAAAATTGGAGTTGATCTAAAATTTGATAGACAATGCTAGCTCTATTAGCACATAAAATGAAAATATGGTATATAGAAGTTGCTCATATTGAAGATTGCCATTAATGACATTCATTAACGTAAGTACTAGGAGTTGCTTCTTTTCCTTTATGTACACGATGGCTATTACTCAAATGTTAATGATATTTGGTACTTCAATCGATGGTAAGCAAGAGTATATAGTTGATCAAAACATTAGAAGATGTATCAAATTAGGATCCAAAATGGCACCATAGAAATTAGAACGCTTTTGTGTTTGTGGCTCTTTATGAAGGATGAAAGTAATGAGGAAATACTCTAACTATATAGGGAATACACAAAAATAATCCACAAACTGATGTGATTTAATGCAGTTCATCAGATTATAAAATTACCTTTATTATAAAGTAAATCTAACGGATCAGATGAATCTATATTAATTTGTAGGATTAATTTTATACAATTCTTTTGCAGATGTAGCATTACTTGTTCAGGGAAAAAGGGTTTATCTTTCGAAGCTTATATTTGTTACATTAGCATAAAAATTGTATTAATATTACACTATATCCGATATAAAACCTTCTCATTTGAGGAAGTAAAAGGCTTAAGTTTATGGCTACGTACCTACGCAATTAGTTTGGTGATATTAACTTCACCAATTTATTATGTTGATTACGTAAAAGTAACAATATCGCTGCAGACACTTCGTAACAATGGGGCAGACAAAGCATTAATAGCTCTACGGAAATGTATATATGTGGACACTTCACTATCTATATATAGAACTTAAAAAATGTTAATTAATATAGAGTCATATTGTTTATAAGAAAAATAATATTTGTAGTCGTGTAGTGCATAAGCGTTGTATAATTCTTTAAAAAAAATAAATAAATACGAGACTCACATGAAAAAAAAATTAACTTTTTAATATTGGACCATACACTCACATGAAAAAAAAAACTACCTTTTTAATATTAGACCATACTCTTTTTTAAAATGATTATGCGACGCATATATATTTTACGAGTGTGTATATAGCATTACTCTCTCTATAGTTCTCTACCCAAAAATCTGGATAGAATTTATTGAGACATAGACATGATGTAAAAGCCTTATAACGCTTGTGTGTCTCTTTGACAAAGTTAAATGCTCACGGATGGCTAGTTTGGATAGTAAAGTCTTCTTATAACCCTTCACTAGCTATATATATAGAACTTAAAAAATGTTAATTGGGTATCATTTTCGAAATGACTACTGATAAAACAACAAGAATTAATATTGAGTCATATTGTTTACAAGAGAAATGATATTTACAATTTTGAAGTGTATAAGCGTCGCACAATTTTTTTTAAAAATTAAATAAATATGAGATTCACATGAAAGAAAAAGACTAATTTTTAATATTAGATGATACTCTTTTTTAAAACGATTATGCGACGTTTATGTACTTTACGAGTATATATGTAGCATTACTCTCTCTATAGTTCTCTAACCAAAAGTATGGGTAGAATTTATAGAGAAATAGACATGATGTATAAGCCTTATAATGCTTGTGTGAGTCTCTTTGACAAAGTTAAATGCTCACTAAGGGCTAATTTGGGTAGTGAAGTTTTCTGAAAATACTCTATTACTATTTATTATTTTTTATCTATTTTTTCCTATTTTATACTATTATTCAATATTTTATAATCATTAATTTTTTATTATTTTTTCACTACCATTTACAGAATATTTGATATTAACTCACTACCCAAACCCAACCTAAATCTCATAAGATCTGTATACTCTGTCTATCTTAATCTAAAATTCAATATGATCTACCTAACATCCTGACTAGAATTTCCAACAGTCCTAATCTAAGAGGTATGCCCCTTATGACTGAAAGTATATGTTGAAAGCTTGCAATCTATGCAAGAAGGATGTTTTATTTTCTGTGCAAATCCAGTGCCATGTTTGGCAATGGCGGTGGCACCACTACCTCGATAGTGGATACGGGTGTTTACATGTAAAGTGGTGTTTAGGTTTTGCATTTTTTCCCTTTTCGGATAATTTTCGTAGCTAGGAGTGAAGCAACATTTTCTCATTCCCTTTCTTCCCATCTATAGCATTGCCATATATATAAAATGAGTTAATAAACTTGATATTTGCTTTATGCATGGTGGTTGCAGAATCATTAACTGCCGATTAATTAATTATTTTTTATTTAGGACGAATGCAGCTTCTTCAACCATGAATGAGAATTTTTATTTTTGTTTGTTGTTTGTTTTTTTTCAACAATTAAGAAAATTTCAAAATGCGAATTTGTAATTGGTTTGAAAGGAAAGTAGAATTGTGCTTCTAAGTTTGTTGGGAATAATGGCCCATATTCGCAACCAGGCCTGAACCTTATCGGCCTGTTGAGTAGGGGCTAAACCCAATACTATGGGCGAACAAAACTAGAGTGAAGATAGCAATGGATGTGCGTAGCGAGGTAGTGCGGAGATGATTACGAGGCGATCAGACTACAATGAATGAACTACGCTGTTACCATTCACCACATATTCTTCAGTTCTTCCTCGTGCACCTTACTTGGCCAATCGATCCACAAACTGATTAACTTCCCTATATACATGTTCCATTATGTAACACTCAATATTTGATAAAACAACTCTGATATGCTCTCTTCAAGGAGAGCTCCTCTGGAAGGACTATATAGAAACGAGAGAGAAGAAAATGAGATAAAATAGGAGGTTTCTTTAATCTTCCATAATGATTCTTTACACCATCCAACTCANTTTAATATATAAGTTGTATTAAACGTATTTTATTTTTATTGTAAATTTTCCTATCAGATTATTATATATCATAAAAAAAAAATTAAATAAAAGTAGAATGAAAAATATTTTATGTATTTGGCCCCCCTAAACAAATTTTCCCATTTATTAGTTCTTTGAGTACTATGGAATCAGATGTGGCTTGAGTCTCTGAGGCATTATATGTAAGATAATAGAGTAATGCTACATATACTCATGTAATGTGCAAGAGTCAAGCAATCGTTTTGAAAAAGATTGATATCAATTATTAAAAAATTATTTTTTTATGTAAGTCCCATATTTATTTATGCTTGCACACTCACAACTACGGGGTCTATGTAAAAAAAAAGAGGACATCTCATGTTTAAAGAATTAATGGCCAGGATTGCTTGTTGGTAACCACCCTCTTAATTTTTTCCTATTTTCTTCTCTCACTGTGCACTTGCATTCATTTCAGTCAAATCAAAATCTTGCCACTTAGTAACTTTCATCTCTGAAGTGCTCAACATATTTCTTCCCCTCTAACTTTAGAAATTATATTTACTGTTTTAATTTCAGGACGTATAAATCTTGCACATTTTTTGAAAATAGATAGATAAATTTAAGATTTATTTTAAAAAATTACATTTTTAATATTAAAACTCATTTTTTTAAAGGAATATGCGAAATTTAAATACTCTAAAATATACCTCACATTACTCATATTACTGTTTTGTGAAAATTTTATTAAAAATAAGTTTAAAGATACCAATGAGAATGCACTAGCATTTGTTATGTTATTTATTACGTATTGGTATATAATATATTATTTATTATAAATATTATAAAATCAAAAGATACAAGCTCTTATATTTAATGAATAAATATGTTTTGCGGGGATGAAATGTGTTAGACATGTAAGAGATGTAAGTACTTACATCTGGCCATAATTCTTTAACATGAGATGTCATGTTCTTTTTGTACAGGATGCAAGTCAGACCCACGACTGCAACTATCATTTTTTAAAATAATAATATAATAATACAGTATTTTTCTCTGAGCTACTTGGAGACCTTGTAGCCAAATGTATGTGAATTCATTTACCCGCCCAAATAGTGGGTCCTAGTTGAACGAACTCTAAGACTTGGACATTTAATGAGAGGTATGTCATTAAATTATCTTATTCTTTCTCATGGGTATCATTTGACATTTTGTTTTGACACTAACTAATGAAATAACTCGTTGAAATGCTCTCATATGATCATTGTCTTAGAAAACATCTTCGGCTAGATGAACATAAATTACCGGTTTTAAGAATAATGTCCATCGATATGAATACAAACATTGGTCAGAAATTAAAAAGAATAATCTTGTTTGGTTGGGGCCTTCTGCAGCAGTCCAAGTTCTAATCCCAGGTTTGGTTGGATTAGTTGGGTCTGAACTTGGAGTATAGGAGCAATCCAATTTGCTTTTCTTATGAATTAGTAGATTAACATGATGAAGAGGATTTTGTCTCTACAGTTTCTCCAACGTTGTGTTTGCAAAAACCTGTAAAAGGGTTACTCAAGAAAGCGGCCTAATGTAGGTATGCCTGCAAATATTGAACTACATTGAACATGAGATGGCAAGAAACTTTCTATCTTTTTCTCTTTTCTCTCAATGCATCTCTCTATCCTCCCTTCATAAAGCAACTTTTTAAGCACTACACTAATCTCTTAAGCCAGCTGTAATTTTCTTTATTTTTGTCAGGACTCCCACTTAAATTCCATCTATAAAACCCACCTCTTCCCTTGTAACTCTCTCTCTCTCTCTCACTTCAATTCACCTGAAAATTTAAGCCATGGAATCAAATGAAAGCAAGGGATTCCATGATCTACCTCATGCAAATGTCCTTGTACATTTCCAGAGTCTCTCTCACAACCACAACCACAAACAGAATCACATCTCGAGCCTCCTGAACATGCAGCCAGATGAAGCTGAACATGACCATAGCCTATCCCATGCAAACCTATCTCGAAATCCAGAGTCCATACCATTTTTCTTCACTAGATTCTTCCCTGACTCTCAAACTCAAGCCCCACTCCATAAATTATCTCCAAATGCATCATCATCTCATCTCAGTAATGACACCACTTCTGACAAAGCAAAAGAGCTCCAACAAAGCATCATCAACGAGAGGAGGCTCAAAAGAATGATATCTAACAGAGATTCTGCTCGGAGATCGCGCCTGCGGAAAAAGAAGCAACTTGAAGGGCTCCAATATCAGGTTCAACAGGTCCAAATTTCGAATCAACAGCTCTCCCAAAAGCTTATCCAGCTTTTTGAGTGCAACCAACAAATCCTCCAAGAGAATGCTCAGCTCAAGGAAAAAGTCTCTTCCCTTCAACTAGTCCTCACCGGCGTGCTAACGCCTCTAGGAAATGTGGGAGAGGACACTTGCAATGCAAATCGATCCACCACTGATATTTGAGAAGAAAACTGGTCTGGAACATATATTCTAGAGGTACAACATAGTAATAGCCAAACAACAGCTTTGAAGGACATGATTTGGATCACCAACTTTTGTTGTGATGTTTGTGATCATTTTTAGATATATAGCCTAAAGATACCTTTGTGATTCAGAGGAACATTAGTTGTCTATGGTGTATGTATCTTCATTTGCTTGGTGCATATATAAACACTTCGCAGTTATGTGGCTATGAATTATGAGGTCTCTGCTGTCCCTTTTGCCAACCCTATTTTGGCTCCATCAATACATTTCTCTTGTCTCCATCAAAACATTTCTTCTGTCTGTCGATTTGGGTGAACGAGTAGCTTTAATCATTGAGATGATCCCAATGGAATCTTGATTAGGAAAGAGAAGAAGAATTCAATAAAAGGAAGGGACTATCTTGCAAGTTGCAATAGCGCAGGTAGTTGGTATTCATAATGAAAATAATATTGATCAAAAAGTTGAAAAGATGATATTTGGATTCTCAAAATCTTACCCTTGGAACATTGTTAATGTGGTGTAATATATACTGACACATGCATTGTAGATGCAAGATTAGCAAATTCACAATTTGTGTGTTTCATTTGAAAAAAAGGAAGGATTCCAAAAAATTGATCTTTCTATTGATCGTCGAATCTCTTGTTGATTGATCGATAAATTATATTTAAGATCCTGATTAAAAATTAGATCGATATGATTTCTGGATTGATTAAGAACAATCTTTCAATTGGTTAAAATTTATTTCTTTAACGAAATTAGATCTTGACCCAAGGCCAACGTGCATGAGGAAAGGGGATCACCCCCTCCGATGTGGCGTGATGCCGTTGAACTCTTTCTTCCCCTTCAGCAACTTGCCCACACCTATCCCTCCCTCCCTCCCCTGGGTTATATATGATAACAAAAATCCTCTGAAAACAACCACACAGACCAGTTTTAAGAATTGTCTTTCGTCCACCACGCTTCATCGTGTAAATCATGAAATCACGTCATGGGTCCGATTTGTTTGCTTGTTTCATCGATCAGGTACTCAAAACTCAAAAGCTCCAGCGTCTCTCACCCACTGGAAGAGATTAAATTGTTTTGGAAGAGAGACTAGTATTGCACCATATAGAACAGAATCATTCTTTATCAAATTTGAAATTCAGAGACCCATACGAAAATTGAATCTTTTCTTTCAATTGTTTTGGTCAGGAGACCCACTTACAACTCAAAATGGATTAAGAACACAACTCCTACAACTGTTAGCCTTCTGGTCTGTCAAAGGTGAATAATACAGGCAATCTAAGCAATCTTTTTTTGAATTGTTATCCAACTATTCAAGTTCAGCAATGCTAGAATTGTGTCGACATGAATCAAATTTGGATGCTCTATATAAGCAATATAGCCATTATTATGCTAATGTGTATGTTAAATATAATTCCTGCCATATTTCTCACCAACTTGCAGCCTTCACTCTTTTTAAGTGTTCATGATGGCTAATAAGCTCAAGTTTCTGGAAGTAAATGCATTGATAATTGCATAACTGTGTACATTGCTTACATTAAGTGGGAGTCTGAGGCAAAGTTGTGGTTCATTTCCGCTGGTAGGTTCTTTCGTCCACAACATGCATTCAAGTATACACAATACCATATAGGTAGGTCAAAATGGCTGGGAATAAGGGAAAGAGATCTATCGTTAGCCATTCTTCTTCAAAGGGTGCTTCCCATTGGAGATAGTAGTTGGGGATTCATCTGAATAAGCTGAACCGCTGCTTCTTTGATCTTCAAAACCCTGCACGGGGTCTGCATATGATCGAGTGCAAGGCCACCTATAGGGACTAAAAGAGATCAGCTTCTGCCACCCAACAGGAGTAAGTTCAAGTTCAGAAACACATGGTTCAATTTAGCAGTACCTGCTTGACTTTATGACCTCATCATCTATTGTTATATCCCCATCATAAATGTTGCCTGTAAAATTACAGAAAAAACTCAAAAACAACGAGAATGACAAAGATAATATCAACTAAACTGATGAAACATAAAGAAATTTATTTGCAACATAGTTTTCCACTACAGTACAAAAGAATTGAAGTTTATCAAAATAACTTTTGACTGCGGTATGGAAAACCTATAGAAATTGAACCATTGTATTGTGTTCTGAATTGCATTAGAACAGAAAAGTTGGCATTACAATATGAAAAACTTACATAATATGACGTCAACCAAGTATCTTTTTTTTGCAAGTAAAAATAAAGATAGCATGAAACAAATATCAGAGAGAAATGACTATCAGGAAGATGCTGTACTTGGCTTGAAATATGAGAAAAATAAAAAGATTGCCCACTGGCCTTACCTACACTAGAGAAATTGTTGCAACAGCAGGTTAAGAAGATAGCCAATACATTGTATGATTTCCTATGTGATGAATAATAATGAGATTTTGATACAGGTTCAGAAAAAAATGGCTAAATCATGGTTACGTACAAAATGGTGTGAAAAAATAGGTCTATATAAGTAATATGCAGTTGCATGATGTTCACAAGGGTATGCGGTACAGGGTGCCAACCATATGGCATGCAATAAACCAATCATACAAATTTCAAAGTCCTGGGAGATAAAGTGAGCAATTTTTACAGTTTTTTTTATAATTTAAAAAAAAAAAAAAAAAAAAAAAAAAAAAAAAAAAGAAGAAGAAGAAGAAGAAGAAGAAAATTAATAGGGAAAGAAATTAAGCAGAAAAGATGGTTAATAACATAAAAATTTGAGATGCATCTTAGATTAATCAAACAATATGTACAAGGGAAAGGATTAGTTATATTAATAGTACACAACAGAGAGCAAGATAGAGAGAGCTGTTGTATTGATAAAAAGCGTATTAGAAAACTGGCCATCAAGAACATCTTCTTGCTAACAGATATACGGAGGGAACTCAAAAAATGCAAACCACTTGCCAAAATCTCAATACAAACAAGTCATATAAAGTCCTGCAAAGCACATGAGTATACGAAAAAAACACAGAATGATCCATATCAAACTTTTCAGAGAAAGGTAGCAGTTATAGCAAACATTGCTTACCACCATAAAGATTCTTCTTTGAGAAGTATTTTGCCATTAGCCGACAAGTATAGTCAGCTTCATATTTCTTGAACCTCTCAATGTATTCTGTGCTGTCAAGATACCTGACAAAGAGCAAGGTATGTCTATCATCTAGCCTCTGATACACATCTACAAATGGTACTCCATTTCTCTGAAAATAAGTGTCGTCATTGAAAAAGGCCTCTTTTCTTGAAGTAGAAGGATCAACAAATACATTGATAACACACCTTTTTGTATTTTATTTTGTAATTTCAATTTCAAAGGTCTAAGAGGATAAAACATATATTTCAAAACAGCGGATAATATAAAAAAGTGCATAGTTGTATGCATCTACTTATAATAATGGGCATGTTTTCCTTTAAATATAATTCAATAGGAAAACAAAGGGGGCATCTTTTTATTTTACAGAAAAGAAAACAAAATAATAACATTATGATATCACTTAAGCACAAAGATGTAAGTAGAATACCATGGAGCAGAAAAAGCATTTGCTATCATTCTATAGATATGCTTGAACTAACAACTGAATCTAAGCTATACTGAATGGTTCTAAGAAACTCCATGTTCCAATCGCAAGATAGAAAACTCATGTAAATTATCTAAAGTATGCCATTTCTACGTGCTTACTTGCGCAACATTCATTTCCCCAGCATCGTCTATAAATGTAATCAAAGGAAATCCCTTGTGGGCGATATCAATGATTCCAACTAATGGATATGGTTGAATTGTAATCAGACACAATTTTGCCTGACCTTAAATATAGGTTAAATCCCAAGGAGGAGCACAAAGGAAGATAGTTGATCCCAAAACAATCTAAAGCAGACATCAAAGGTAACAAAATCATTGAAATCTTCTTAAACCTAGAGGTGACAATTAAAATGCTTCAACCATCTTTTGAAGAACAAAGAAATTACCATGTACTGAGATTGGAGACAGCTTAAGTTTTAGTAAATGCTATGTAGATTTCCAACCTACACTGCCTGTTTGGCATTTTCGGCCATTTTGACAAAGAATTGTTGAACAGTTTATTGGGTATATTTGTCACATTTCATTAAAGTCAGCATGTCGGATAACTTTATTTATTTCAGAGTCACACTTGAAATGAGGTTAGCTGGTTGGAAAATGATCTACTTATCTAAGGGGGGAAGATTAACTCTGATAAAAAGTACTTTGTCTAACCTGCCCACTTATTATATCTTATCTCTTTTTCAGTTGCCAGCAAGGGTTGAAAGAAGAATTGAGAGTTTCTTTCGGAATTTTTTATGGGGTGGTAAAGGAGTTGAAAAAAAGTTCCATTTGGTTAGTTGGAAGAAGGTTTGTCAACCGATTGATTGTGGTGGGTTGGGGATGAAAAATTTGAGATTGTTTAATAGAGCATCACTTGGGAAATGGCTTTTGAGATACCACTTGGAATGAAGTTTTGAATCAGACTGGTTTACTTTGGTTAATGCCCAAGGAAGTGGTGGATTTATTGGTAGGGTGGAAGGGATTGAAGGGTAGCAAGAATACTGTTCACGTTTCGAAGATGATTCCTTCTTGTCTCATGTGGTGCCTATGGCTTGAAAGGAATGGGAGATACTTCGAAGACAAAGCACGTTCATTGGGAGAACTTAGGGATTTTTTCATTAGTACGTTGAGTTTGTAGGCTAAAAATTTTGTAATGGAAGATAATTTCCAGAATCTGTTTTAGTTTTCCTTTCATTTTTGGAAAGTAGTAGGTATTTCCTTTGTATGGGTCCTGTGTACATGGGCTTATGCCTATTTCTTGGGAATAAAATCTTTTAATACTTATCAAAAACAAGTTGTATCACCACCATATTTCACAGATTCTAAGAGGTTTACCACCAAAGTTTTTTAAACATTGTTTAATTACAGTCATGTCTATCTATTGTCACGGATCATAAAGATTTGACCGACTTATTATTTGTTGAGCAAAATAACAATGCTCAATCTTACAACTTATGAACAACTCAATCTTTGTATTTTTCACACAACACACTTTCTAGTACCGTTGATACACATAAAAGGCTGTTTTCACAATTTAGTTTGCAGACACATACCATTCAAATTAGTTAGTTTCTCATTTCCCTCCCTTCAGTAATCCAATACAAAAAAGGCATTTGCATAAGTTTATTTCCCTGAATCATTATAAAATATATTAGTCAAGCTTGTTTTGTGGGCTTCCTCTATGATCCATTTGGTTGCTCAGATTGATAGAAAAGCAACGGAACTCGCGTCCTTGAACATCAAAATTTTCACTATTTGAGAACCTTTATAAGTATTTGAATATACTCCAATGCAATAAAAAAAAATGCTACTTGGTCAATATATGTTTTAAGGCTGCATTTGGATGCTGACGTAATTTCAGATGATCTGAATTGATCTATGAATAGTAATATTTTATAGGTCCCATTAAGATCTGTTTGAATGTAAATAGATTGAGATATGTTTTCAAATAAATGAAGTAGATGAGTTTAACTTGAAGTTAAAAAAGTAGTAGGTCTCATCAGTGATTGGGTTGAGATGAGTTTAACAACCGAAAACAACTTGAGTGAGTTAAGGCAGATTCTTTATTTTGTCCCTACGCTTGCATTGATTTCCTGAGAAACCAAACAGATCTTTAAGTGAAACCCAGTTGCAAATAAGGTCTATTCTTATTTACACAACAAATAAAAGAAAAACGAAAAATGTGTTCCAAACGGGATTAATCTTAAAAACAGGAAAAAAAAGATATATTCTTCCCAAAACTTTGTATGGATATAATTCAATAAATGAGAAAGGAAAGTCCGACAAGTATAAATATAAGACACTAACTCGAAATTCTCCGGCAAGTCAGGTTCTTTCTCGTCCACAGTAAGAGTTCCTCCATTATTCGTTGCTCCCTCAACCTTACAAAATGAAGAAGCCCTAATAGAAATCATTACACAGAACACAAACATACTAAATAAACACAGAGAGAGAGAGAGAGAGAGAGAGAGAGAACCTGGGGCTTCTGTGTGTGAGAGGTGGTGGGGCTGGTGGCGGAGTTCTCGGAATTGGAGGCTGAGGGAGGTGACGTCGGAGGAGGTGAGCTTGATCGCACGCTGGCCATTGCTTTAGATTTTGGAGGGCAGAACTGTAGAGGGGGACTGCAAATTCCTTATTTTGTTCCACGTTTTCTTTCTTTCCATAGAAAAATCAGACCTATGAACGGAATTACAGATGTAAATTTATAAATGAGAATTTTTTTATTTTTTAATTGACAAGTATCCGGAGATGGTGGGGATATTTGTTTAACATTAAATACTCTCATAAGTCTTAAATATATAACTTTTATATAGACTTTTTATACAAGAAAAATGTTTGAAATTTTCATAATCGGTCTTAAGTATTTCTTTCAATATTTTTTTACTTAATAATTAATATTTTTTATTGATGTTGTGAAGTTTTTTTAAATATTTAAGAGTATTTTAAAAATACATGAAAAAAAATTAAAAAAAAAATTTTAAACTTATCGGGATCCAAATTTGGTTCTCAAATTAGTGGTATAGATCTAAGACTGTTCACCTGGGTTCCTGCCCGGAAATCCAGTATACCTGAACCAGAATCCAAGTTTCAAAGTTAAACTGGAATCCGAACTAGTTTAACTCAGGTTAAACTCCAGCCAGAACTCCGACTTGTACCTTGTTTTTTATTTTTTTTTAAATCAAAGCCTTTATGTTTAGATTAATTATTTTTGGTTAATGGTAAATTTTATTTATATAATTTTTATCCCAGTTCAAATGAATTCCGACTTATCATGGATCAAGATTCATGTAATTATATTTATAATCGATTGTGCTGCATGGCTCTTCCCTACAATTGCTGCAAACCCCAAATCACCGATTTTCATCTATATGGAGATATCATAATCCTTCAGGGTAACAGTAACAGAATCATAAAATGTTAAACAGAAAATAACTTAGATCTTCAGGGAATATACAACCCCATTAAATAATTCTTTCTGGAGACATAAAATCGAAGGATTGTTGATTTTGAAGGATGCTCAACTCCCGAACCAAAGAATGCAAGGCGCTGTATGGATCCAGGAAAACCGGAACTGGATTGAAATTTGAGAAACCTCCTACTCCTGTTTAGTACAGCTTCCAAAAAAAAAATAAAGGGTGTACCGAGTCTTAAATCGGAATTCCAAGTTTAAAATCCGGTGTCCAGACTGGATTTATCCGGATTTCCCTATGTGGGTACCGGCCAAAATAAATTTGTAATTGAAATCCTGTTATCTGGATTCGGGATTTCAGATGAACAAGCCTATATAGAGCCGCTCTTTATATAAAAGTGGATGCCATATAAAAGAATGTTTTTTTTTTTTATATTTTTTGTGGTGAAATCTACTTTTTCATATATATAAATAAAATTGCATAGAATTTATCTATTTAAAATTTATACAAATTATTTCTCTTACTACAAAAGAAAGTCATGAGCTTTTTTTTTTTTTTTTTTTAATTAGATAAGATGGGTTTATTTATAGTACCATAAAGTTTTCCTCTAAATTTGAATGGAGGTGTTTTTTTTTCATCCATAAAAATAATAAGTGAGCATAAAATATGTGACATGCACATGTTTCTTTTAAGTTTATTAAATTAAAATATTTTCATGTGTCTCTTAATTTTTACATGCTCAAGAAATATATACAATTATTAAAATAAATTAGGAAACTTCCTCCAACCTAGTTTGAAATAAAATTTTAACCTTTTTCATATATATGAAGTGTGTAGAGAAAGGGTAAATAAAATGGAGTACTTCCAATAAGAGGAGAGGATATTCTTGTTGGGAATGTGTCCTAAAAACAATTTGCAATTTTGACATTTTAAATTAAATAAATTATTTAATTTTGAGAAATTAATCTAAGCATTTAGCATGTTGTGTTAAGTCTATAAATTATATCCAAAACGGTAATAGATCGAAATCATAAGTCTCTATGCTAATCACACATAAAGATTAGCACTAAAATTTGCAAGCATAGAAACTCTATGAACATAGTGCTATACATTGGGTGCCCACACACTTTTATATGCAACTTTTTCACTGGAATTAAAGAGAAGGTAATGAGATTACTTTTGGGTGCCTTTGATTAAAAGAATACCACTACTCTGTTGTGCATATAATTTCAGTATCATTTTTTTTTTTCTTCTTAGTACTGGATGTCCTGGAACAGCGTCAAGACTAATTCTAGGAGTGCGCAACATTAGACCAGTAACTATCTGGTTTGGCAAATTGTGCACTTTGGAACAATCAAATGAAAATTGAAATCGATACGGTATGACATATTTGTGGATTATCTCCAGGATACACCATTTCTGATGCTTATAAAAGAGAAATTTTACTTACAGTTTCCACTTGAAGAGTGCATGTACAGGCCTTTTATTAAATAAGAAAAAATATTATTTTAAGAGAGATATTTTTGTAATTCTAAAAAATTTTAAAGATAAAATTGCATAAGCCTGCATTGGAATCCCCTTAGGGACAATTTTAGAAGTTGTGGCTATCAAAAATATTTTAGAAGGTTGTTAAAGATCGAACCATTGATTTAAAAGTCTTAAGACTACTGGATACTAATTTGGTTAAACATTTAACTCTCGTGATTATAACATTCCACCATACTTCTAGATCTGACGTCCACGACAATTAGGGGGGTAATTTTGGACCTGCAAACCAGTGAACTGGCCCAGTTTGACCGGTTTAGAACGGGAACCAGTTCTTATGTTGTGCAAACCGGCCAGAACCGATCCGGTTTTGGTTTCCTACTTTTCGGGACCGGACCAATTGCAAAAAAGTTAATATATAAAAATTAATTTTATATAATTTTGAATATTATATAAAATATTTTATGTATATATAAATATATATGAATTTTTTTATATATAATATATATAAATGTATATCATATATGAAATAATTTTATATTATAATTTACAACATAAGATCTTAACCTTAAATATGAATATTTGTAATTTGTTTGGTCATATGTTGTTAATAACAAAAAATATATTAATTATATTTTTATGGCATAATAAATTCTCAACATATTCTTTTAAATCTTTGATAAATACATAATTGGATTAGTAATCTACTGTCACAACCCCACCCCATCCATAGAGTGAGAATGTAATCCCGTACCTGTTCTTTTTCTTCCATTATTATGACTGTAAATTTTATTCTAAATAAATGCCCATATTATTATTGAATTTTTTTTTTTAACAATGCGTGACGGCTCGAACGCATCACGCATGAACTCTAGGTTTCTAACTCAAAGAAACACCTAATAAACGTTCCTTTACATTCATTCATAAAAGGGACTCTCAGAGTCCGTCATCCATTCATTCAACATAAGTACTTTAAACAAAAAGGAACTCAGTCCCTACAGTTCCTACAAAAGAAAACCAACTTAAAGCAGGAGGGGTTTCCATCACCCCACCATAATATACACTTTATACCCGAAGGTATCTTGTTTAAAGTTAACTAAACAGAACATCCCCGTGCGTGGGATCCATTTTCAAAACAACAAAAGACATACGCCGTCCCCAGAAAGAACCAAACTACCCAGAGACTACTAAACGCCGGCCCCTCCCTCCTCAGCACTACCCAACTCCTCAGCAGATTCATCTGTACCTGGATGTTTAAAAACATAAAAACAAAGTGAGTCTAATACTCAGTAAGTAGTACACCATGCAATTAACTTAATAACATCTAACATTTCTTTTGAAAACATGCATCCACAAATCATTACTAACTCTAACAATACTTCCACGCATAACATGTTAAAAGTCAAGCTATGCTTTCATGCATCCACTCTCTTCATAATTTCATGCATACTCTTACTTCTTACTACCATGCATGTACTTACTTCATACTTTCATGCATACTTATATATCATACCTTCATGCATATACTTAAGTTACTCTTTCGCTTTCTTTTGGCCAACACACTATTACGCCCTGTGTGTTAGGGTTAGCGGTCCTTTTGGGACCTGGATTCCGCCCGTGGCCACAGGTTAGGAACCCCTTTTCTGTCAGGGGGCAGCACTGGGTGCACTACCAGTAGCACTTACCCGGCATTGCAATCTGCCCATTTCTTTGGTACCCTTCATCCTTCATATGGCCATTACATATTTTCATACATTAACCTTCATTTAATTTCTTTATTTCTTTGAAATCAATCATGTTCAATATCTCTCTTAGTTAAATGCATATGCATTTATCTTTGGAAAATTAGCATTTCATGTCATGCTTACATATAAATAGGACCTTAATTATTTCCATGAACATGTATGAAATTCCATGACTTAGAATCTACATGCATGCATTACCATATACACATACAAACAATTATAATCAATAGGGTGCTTAACAGGGGCTACCAAGGGCTACCAAGAAGAGCTTGTACATAATATAAGTTCCTTTATTCTTTAATTTAGAAGAACATTTGGAAAGAGATAGAGATATATTCTTTCACAAGAGAACTTGGTGTGGGCGCATGGTCATAGCTAATTACCTCGACCCGTTGAAATCTCTTCAACTTCAGTGAATCCTAATCCAATAAATAACAAGTGTGTTAATACTCATCCAACATCCTTTAAGCCTCCACTTAATAATAAACAAAATATTATAAACTAACGTCGTTTTTTACCCTCAACGCTACTTTAAATGACTACCCTCTCGACAAATCCTTACAAAAATAATATAAGAAGATAACTAACCTAGTTAACACATATTATTTAGTAAGACATAACATAAGAAAATAGTTAAGATAATCCATTAAGAAATTCAAACCCTTAACCTCAAGGTTTATAGTTAGATCATTTAACAACCCCTTTTTAAAACAAGGTTATGCAATTACATATAACCAAATTAATCTTAACACATCTAGTTTTCTAAGGAAGAAACACAACATTAAAACAACTTCATCTATACCTTTAAATCACTTAAACAAAGTATATATATATATATATTAATATAAAAACATAACACTAAAACAGCCCATATACATTAAATTATTTAAAACAGAACATACATATGTATATATACACAAAACAGAACGTAAACAACTTTGTATTTGTTTACAAAACCAACTGAAACAAAACTTCCAAAAACAGCCTTGTATATACTCGGCTAACCCACTAAAATACCTACACTTTTATACATATCAAGCCTCAACATAAGGAGATGGAAATAAAACCAAAAACTGAAACAAAACTCACAAATGGTTCGGTTGACATCAACCACACTTCAAACCATATATCAAAATTTCCATATATCATCTATACTAAGAAAATAGGTTAGGAACCTCTTACCCCTATTTCCTTCACTTCTTGAAGGACGAAACAACTTGGAAATTCCCAACAATACACAACTTCAAAGTGGCAAGGAATGGGTATAGAATACGGTTTGGGAAAGGAATTTTCTTTCTTCCTTTGTTGGAAGCTCTCACGGTTCAAGAAAAGGAGAAATACTTTGGTTTTCCTCTTGAGTTAATAAATGAAGAGAGAGTGAGAGGGATGATGGCTGTCGTTAACTTGAAGAAGAGGAAAGAATTGCAATACTATTAACCTTTAACCGACGAGAACTTGAGGAGTAAAGTGGTCAATGTTTATCCTTGGTTAGGTAGGTATTGACTTGAAGGAGAGAATAGAATTGAATGCTTTAGCCTTTAACCGAGTGAAGTTTCAAAAGAAGTGGTCAAAAGCCTACCTGATTGGGTAGAATCTTGACTTGAATAAGTGAAAGAGGATTTAAAAGGCTTTGGCCTTTAACCGATGGGAGCAATTAGGATAAAGTTAGTCAAAAGTTCATCTTGGTTGGACGTCCAAGATTGAACCTAAATAGATAATCCTTCCACCTACTCCATCCAATGGCATAGAATTAAAGGGGCAAATCTGTAATTAATCCAAAGTGAATGACTTAAAAGAAAAGATATTAAGGGTATAAAATATGCTCTTAACTCATTTTTAATAATTCACCTAAAATAAAACACACCCAACTTAATATAAATAATTGAAATACAAAAAAGAAAAAATAATAATAAAATCTTTTCATGAAAATATTCAACTTAGGGATTAAAATAAAATGACGTAACTATTACAACTCTCCCCGCCTTAAAATAATCTCGTCCTCGAGATTGAACGTACCTCAAAGAAAAAGGGTGAGATATTTAATCATCACGTCGTCTTCACATTCCCAAGTTGCCTCTTGTTCAGTGTGATGGTTCCATAGCATTTTAACCATCAGAATGGTTTTATTGCGAAGTTCTCGAACCTCCCGATCTAAGATCCGGATTGGTGCTTCCTCGTATGAGAAATCTTTATGCACTTGGAGAGGTGTATAATCCAGCACATGTGTAGGGTCATGCACATATTTTTGAAGCATTGAAACATGGAAAACATCATGCATGACTGAAAACTCTGGGGGTAATGCAAGTCGATAAGCAACTACTCCTATCTTTTCAAGAATCTCAAATGGGCCAATGTATCTTGGGGTTAATTTGCCTTTCTTACCGAATCTCATAACTCCTTTCATTGGAGCTACTCGTAGAAATACTTTGTCTCCTACTTTAAAGTATAGCTCATTTCTTCTACGATCGACATATTTCTTTTGCCTCTCTTGAGCTAGGGCAAGCCTCTTTCTAATGATAGCTACTTTTTCTTGCATATTCTGAACTAAGTCAGGACCTAGCATTTTTTTCTCACCAACCTCATCCCAATAAAGGGGCGATCGACATTTGCGCCCATACAAAACTTCATATGGCGCCACATTGATGCTCTCTTGGTGACTATTATTGTAGGCAAATTCAACTAATGGTAAATATTTTATCCAACTTTCCTTGAAATCCAAGACACATGCCCTCAGCATATCTTCAAGAATTTGAATTGTTCTCTCAGACTGTCCATCGGTCTGAGGGTGGAAAGCAGTGCTATAAGTCAATTCTATCCTCAAGTTATTTTACACGCTTCTCCAAAATGCCGAAGTAAACCGTGAGTCCCTATCTGATACTATCTTGAACGGAACTCCGTGCAACCTAACTATCTTCTTGACATATAACTCCGCCAACTTACTCATCGAGTAAGTCATCCGAATTGGTATGAAATGGGCTGATTTTGATAATCTGTCAACAATCACCCAAATAGAATCTTGTCCTCCTTGGGTTTTAGGAAATCCCGTTACAAAATCCATACTAATTTCATCCCACATCCAAACTGGTATTGGTAACGGTTGTAATGATCCTGAAGGTCTTTGATGCTCAGCCTTAACTTGCTGGCATGTCAGGCATTGAGCTACAAAATTGGCCACGTCTCATTTCATTCCACTCCACCAGTAGTGTTGTCTTAGGTCTCGATACATTTTGGTACTACCTGGATGCACGGTGTATAGAGACCGATTTGACTCCCTCAATATTAGATCCCTTAGTTCCTTCTTAGCCGGTACACACAATCTTCCTCTAAACCGTAAGGATCCCTCACCAGAAACCACAAACTCAGGTTGTTTCCCTTCTAAAATTTCTGCTTTGATCTTCTGAACGTTAAGATCTTCATCTTGAGCAGCCTTAATTTGGTCCATTATTGTCGGGCCAAGAACTAGGCTATTCAGCCTTGGTTGTACATCTTTCACCATCTCCACTCCCAGCTTCTCCATATCTAGAAGAATAAATTTCTGGGGAGTATACATACTCCTGAGAGTGCTAGAAAAAGATTTTCGACTAAGGGAATCGGCAACTACATTAGCTTTGCCACGGTGGTAGTTGATATTACAATCATAATCTTTCAACAGGTCCAACCATCTACGCTACCTCATGTTTAACTCCTTTTGGGTGAAGAAATATTTTAGACTCTTGTGGTCTGTATAAATTTCGCAGTGTTCCCCATAAAGGTAATGTCGCCATATCTTCAAAGCAAAAACCACAGCAGCCAACTCTAAATCATGAGTTGGGTAGTTGCGCTCATAATCCTTAAGTTGGCGCGAAGCATACGCTACAACCTTTCCATGCTGCATAAGAACACACCCCAACCCTTTGTGTGAGGCATCGCTGTATATCACAAACACTTCCGTACCCAAAGGTATAGTAAGAACAGGTGCTGTTACAAGCTTTTCCTTAAGCTCCTGGAAGCTTTTCTCACATTCCGCAGTCCATATGAATTCCTCACCCTTTCGGGTCAGGTTCGTTAAAGGAGCTGCGATGCGAGAAAACCCTTAAAAAAATCTTCGATAATATCCCGCAAGACTAAGGAAGCTTATAATTTCTTGGATCGTTTTTGGTCTAGGCCATTCCACTATCGCCTCCACTTTTGCGGGATCTATGGAAATACCGTCCTTTGAAATTACATGGCCCAGAAAAGGAATCTTTTGCAATCAAAATTCACACTTATTTAATTTAGCATACAGTTTCTTCTCCCGCAAAACTTGCAGAACCACCTCCAAATGCTTTACATGATCTTCTGGGGTTCTTGAATAAATAAGGATGTCATCAATAAACACTATTACAAACTGATCAATATACTTCTAAAAAACACGGTTCATCAGGTCCATGAAAGCAGCTAGGGCATTGGTCAATCCGAAGGACATCACTAAAAATTCATAATGTCCGTATCTTGTTCTAAAAGCAGTCTTTGGAATATCCTCTGTCTTAATCTTCAACTGATGATACCCTGATCGGAGATCAATCTTTGAAAATACTTGGGATCCTTGAAATTGATCAAACAAATCATCAATCTGAGGTAGAGGATACCGATTCTTAATAGTCACCCTTTTAAGTTCTCTATAATTAACACAAAGTCGCAACGACCCATCCTTCTTCTTTACAAAGAGAACTGGTGCACCCCATGGTGATACACTAGGGCGAATAAAGTCTTTTTCCAACAATTCTTGCAATTGATCCTTAAGTTCTTTGAGCTCTACAGGTGTCATCCGGTATGGCGTCTTAGAGATAGGTGCCGTTATCGGGATGAGATCTATAGAGAACTTAATCTCCTTATCCGGAGGTAAGCCAGGTAACTCATCTGGGAAAACATCAGGAAAATTCTTCACTACCTCAATATTTTGCAGTTTAGGCCCATCTAGTTGTGGCATCACCAAACTAGCAAGAAATCCTGCACAACCCTTCCTTAACATAGCGGTGGCCTTTAATGTAGAGATCACTTTCGGCATAGTACCCTTATCCACAACACAGAAACGAAATTCTGATTCACCTGGTGGTCTGAAGACTACTTCCTTCTCGAAGCACTCCGCACTAGCATGGTATCGAGATAACCAATCCATACCTAAAATCACATCAAAGTATCAGCATCCTCCAATGTCAATGCGAAAACTCGGGCCGATGCGAAATTCTTCTGCCCTGGATTCTGTGCTGGAGTATTAGTAGCCACAAGCATGGGACACTCTCATACTAAATGACCCGTTTTACCACATTTAAAGCAGGTGTTGGTCCCCATAAGACACTTCCCGGCATGAGGCTTTCCACAGTTCTGGCATGCGGGGTGAGGCACTGCTGCACCACGTTGGGGAGGTTTGACCACTTGGATAGGCTTGGGCACAGTGTTGTACATGGGTCTCTTGCCCTTATTTTGCTCCATGGCATGAAATTGCCTCTTCCTTTGGCTGAATTCCCCTGTTCGGACTCGCAGATTCTCCTCAAGTATCACTGCTTTGTCTTCCAAGTCCGCGAACTTCTTGATTTTCAATGCAAGGAGAGAGTCCATAATTCTGGGGTTTAGGCCTCGCTCAAACTTCTCAGCCTTCAGTGCCTCAGTATGGACCAAGTGGGGAGCAAATCTGGACAACTCCATAAATTTGGAGGCATACTGCCTCACTGTCATTGTCCTTTGTTTCAAGTCAGCAAACTCTCGAGCCTTGGCCTCTCGAACGGATAAAGGAAAGAACCGGTCATTAAACGCCTTTTTAAACTTACTCCATGATATAGGGGCAGCTTCACCCAATTCCTGCGGAAGAAATCCACGAGTGGCCTTCCACCACCCGTTTGTTACGTCTGCCAGGTTATACGCCGCAAATTCTACCTTTTGTTCTTCGGTACAGCCGATCACACTAAAAATCTTCTCCAACCGCTCCAACCAATTATCTGCGTCCAGCTCCGTAACCTTGCCGTCTAACAGCGGAGGATGTTGTTTGCAGAAGCGATCAAAAGCGGTCATATTTGGGACTTGTACTTGCACAGTGGTTTATCCACTAGAGAAAGCCTCAATAAGGCGTGCTGCAGCATCAACAAGATCTCCCGAATCTCTAGGAGGTTCCTGTTGGTCTTTAGGATTACGGGTATTGGGCAGTCCTCAACGTTTATGGTTATTATTTTGCGTTGCCATACTAAAACATGGATAACAATAGTGTTAGCAATAACTCATACAAAATAGTATACTGGACGTGAAATCCCCTTTTTTTTTTCTTTTAAATAGAAATTCATAACATGCAATAAGAAATACCATTGAATCCACCGCGGAGCGTGGCATACTTTAGAGAGAGGGCCTTAGCCTAGTTTACCCCTAAAGTCTACAGGACTCCTTAAACTTTGCTCTGATACCAAGATTTGTCACAACCCCACCCTATCAAGAGCGAGACAGTGATCCCATACTTGTTCTTTTCCCTATTATAACTATGAGTTTTATTATAGAAGAATGCCCATATTGTTATTATTAATATTATTTTTTATTTTCTATTTTTTTTTTACAATGCGTGACGGCTCCAACGCATCACACATGAACTCTAGGTTTCTAACTCAAAGAAACACCTAATAAACGTTCCTTTACATTCATTCATAAAAGGGACTCTCAGAGTCTGTCATCCATTCATTCAACATAAGTACTTTAAACAAAAAGGGACTCAGTCCCTACAGTTCCTACAAAAGAAAACCAACTTAAAGTAGGAGGGGTTTCCATCACCCCACCATAATATACACTTTATACCCGAAGGTATCTTGTTTAAAGTTAACTAAACAGAACATCCCCGTGCGTGGGGTCCATTTTCAAAACAACAAAAGACATATGCCGTCACTAGAAAGAACCAAAGTACCCAGAGACTACTAAACGTCGGCCCCTCCCTCCTCAGCACTACCCAACTCCTCAGCAGATTCATCTGTACCTGGACGTTTAAAAAAAACATAAAAACAAAGTGAGCCTAATACTCAGTAAGTAGTACACAATGTAGTTAACTTAATAACATCTAACATTTCTTTTGAAAACATGCATCCACAAATCATTACTAACTCTAACAATACTTCCATACATAACAAGTTAAAAGTCAAACTACACTTTCATGCATCCACTCTCTTCATAATTTCATGCATACTCTTACTTCTTACTACCATGCATGTACTTACTTCATACTTTCATGCATACTTATATATCATACCTTCATGCATACACTTAAGTTACTCTTTCGCGTTTTTTTTGCCAACACACTATTACGCCCTGTGTGTTAGGGTTAGCGGTCCTTTTGGGACCTGGATTCCGCCCGTGGCCACAGGTTAGGAACCCCTTTTCTGTCAGGGGGCAACACTAGGTGCACTACCAGTACCACTAATCCGGCATTGCAATCTGCCCATTTCTTTGGTACCCTTCATCCTTCATATGGCCATTACATATTTTCATACATTAACCTTCATTTAATTTCTTTCTTTCTTTGAAATCAATCAGGTTCAATATCTCTCTTAGTTAAATGCATATGCATTTATCTTTGGAAAATTAGCATTTCATGTCATACTTACATATAAATAGGACCTTAATTATTTTCATGAACATGTATGAAATTCCATGACTTAGAATCTACATGCATGCATTACCATATACACATACAAACAATTAAAATCAATAGGGTGCTTAACAGGGGCTACCAAGAAGAGCTTGTACATAATACAAGTTCCTTTATTCTTTAATTTAGAATAACATTTGGCAAGAGATAGAGATATATTCTTTTACAAGAGAACATGGCGTGGGCGCATGGTCATAGCTACTTACCTCGACCCGTTGAAATCTCTTCAACTTCAGTGAATCCTAATCCAATAAATAACAAGTGTGTTAATACTCATCCAACAACCTTTAAGCCTCCACTTAATAATAAACTAAATATTATAAACTAATGTCGTTTTCTACCCTCAACGCTACTTTAAATGACTACCCTCTCGACAAATCCTTACAAAAGTAACAAAAGGAGATAACTAACCTAGTTAACACATATTATTTAGTAAGGCATAACATAGGAAAATAGTTAAGATAATCCATTAAGTAATTCAAACCCTTAACCTCAAAGTTTATAGTTAGATCATTTAACAACCCCTTTTTTAAAACAAGCTTATACAATTACATATAACCAAATTAATCTTAACACATCTAGCTTTCTAAGGAAGAAACACAACATTAAAACAACTCCATCTATACCTTTAAATCACTTAAACAAAGTATATATATATATTTACATAAAAACATAACACTAAAACAGCCCATATACATTAAATTATTTAAAACAGAGCATACATATGTATATATACACAAAACAGAACGTAAACAGCTTTGTATTTGTTTACAAAAATAACTGAAACAAAACTTTGAAAAACAACCTTGTATATACTCGGCTAACCCACTGAAATACCTACACTTTTATACATATCAAGCCTCAACATAAGGAGATGGAAATAAAACCAAAAACTGAAACAAAACTCATACATGGTTCGGTTGACATCAACCACACTTCAAACCATATATCAAAATTTCCATATATCATCTATACTAAGAAAATAGGTTAGGAACCTCTTACCCCTATTTCCTTCACTTCTTGAAGGATGAAACAACTTGGAAATTCCCAAGAATACACAACTTCAAAGTGGCAAGGAAGGGGTATAGAATACAGTTTGGGAAAGGAATTTTCTTTCTTCCTTTGTTGGAAGCTCTCACGGTTCAAGAAATGGAGAAATACTTTGCTTTTCCTCTTGAGTTAATAAATGAAGAGAGAGTGAGAGAGATGATGGCTGTCGTTAACTTGAAAAAGAGGAAAGAATTGCAATACTATTAGCCTTTAACCGACGGGAGCTTGAGGAGTAAAGTGGTCAATGTTTATCCTTGGTTAGGTAGGTATTGACTTGAAGGAGAGAAGAGAATTGAATGCTTTAGCCTTTAACCGAGTGAAGTTTCAAAAAAAGTGGTCAAAAGCCTACCTGATTGGGTAGAATCTTGACTTGAATAAGTGAAAGATGATTTAAAAGGCTTTGGCCTTTAACCGATGGGAGCAATTAGGATAAAGTTAGTTAAAAGTTCATCTTGGTTGGACGTCCAAGATTGAACCTAAATAGATAATCCTTCCACCTACTCCATCCAATGGCATAGAATTAAAGGGGCAAATCTATAATTAATCCAAAGTGAAGGACTTAAAAGAAAAGATATTAAGGGTATAAAATATGCTCTTAACTCATTTTAATAATTCACCTAAAATAAAACACACCCAACTTAATATAAATAATTGAAATACAAAAATAATAATAAAATCTTTTTATGAAAATATTCAACTTTGGGATTAAAATAAAATAACGTAACGACTCACGTAGTAAGACTTGGGTATTACATTCCGCCTATCTCTATGGGACTTGCAACCATCTTGGTGCAAAAATTGTCTCTTCGTTAGGTAATGCTATAGAAACATTTGCCACATTAGTTCTGCATGAAGGCCACTTATCCTAACAAATGTAGTGGACACAAATGACTGAGTTGCACCCGAGTCGAATAGGATACCCGTTTAATATTGATACTAATACTATTAAGTTACTAATACTTAATACTAACATATTATGATAGTTAACTATATATATATATATATATAACATCATCCTCACTACATATATATATGCTATAGAGATATCACTCTATATATAGTGATATCACTAGAGTATTATATCACTATAGTATCATCTAGTGATATACCATTAATATAATTACTAATACTATAATGATTTATATGTTAGTTTTATGTTTATATATAGACTTAAAGTGGATTAGTAGATGTAATACCCGAGTCTTACTACGTGAGTCGTTACGTCATTTTATTTTAATCCCTAAGTTGAATATTTTCATGAAAAGATTTTATTATTATTTTTGTATTTCAATTATTTATATTAAGTTGGGTGTGTTTTATTTTAGGTAAATTATTAAAAATGAGTTAAAGAGCATATTTTATACCCTTAATATCTTTTCTTTTAAGTCCTTCACTTTGGATTAATTATAGATTTGCCCCTTTAATTCTATGCCATTGGATGGAGTAGGTGGAAGGATTATCTATTTAGGTTCAATCTTGGACGTCCAACCAAGATGAACTTTTGACTAACTTTATCCTAATTGCTCCCGTCGGTTAAAGGCCAAAGCCCTTTAAATCCTCTTTCGCTTATTCAAGTCAAGATTCTACCCAATTAGGTAGGCTTTTGACCACTTTTTCTGAAACTTCACTCGGTTAAAGGCTAAAGCATTCAATTCTCTTCTCTCCCTCAAGTCAATACCTACCTAACCAAGGATAAACATTGACCACTTTACTCCTCAAGCTCCCGCCGGTTAAACGCTAATAGTATTGCAATTCTTTCCTCTTCTTCAAGTTAACGACAGCCATCATCCCTCTCACTCTCTCTTCCTTTATTAACTCAAGAGGAAAACCAAAGTATTTCTCCATTTCTTAAACTGTGAGAGCTTCCAACAAAGGAAGAAAGAAAATTCCTTTCCCAAACCGTATTCTATACCCCTTCCTTGCCACTTTGAAGTTGTGTATTCTTGGGAATTTCCAAGTTGTTTCATCCTTCAAGAAGTGAAGGAAATAGGGGTAAGAGGTTCCTAACCTATTTTCTTAGTATAGATGATATATGGAAATTTTGATATATGGTTTGAAGTGTGGTTGATGTCAACCGAACCATGTGTGAGTTTTGTTTTAGTTTTTGGTTTTATTTCCATATCCTTATGTTGAGGCTTGATATGTATAAAAGTGTAGGTATTTTATTGGGTTAGCCGAGTATATACAGGCTGTTTTTGCAAGTTTTGTTTCAGTTGTTTTTTGTAAACAAATACAAATCTGTTTACGTTCTGTTTTGTGTATATATACATATGTATGTTCTGTTTTAAATAATTTAATGTATATGAGCTGTTTTAGTGTTATGTTTTTATGTAAATATATATATATATATACTTTGTTTAAGTGATTTAAAGGTATAGATGGAGTTGTTTTAATGTTGTGTCTTAGAAAGCTAGATGTGTTAAGATTAATTTGGTTATATGTAATTGTATAAGCTTGTTTTAAAAAGGGATTGTTAAATGATCTAACTATAAACCTTGAGGTTAAGGGTTTGAATTTCTTAATGGATTATCTTAACTATTTTCTTGTGTTATGCCTTACTAAATAATATGTGTTAACTAGGTTAGTTATCTTCTTATATTACTTTTGTAAGGATTTGTCGAGAGGGTAGTCATTTAAAGTAGCGTTGAGGGTAGAAAACGACGTTAGTTTATAATATTTAATTTATTATTAAGTGGAGGCTTAAAGGATGTTGGATGAGTATTAACACACTTGTTATTTAATGGATTAGGATTCACTGAAGTTGAAGAGATTTCAACGGGTCGAGGCAAGTAGCTATGACCATGCGCCCACGCCAAGTTCTCTTATGAAAGAATATATCTCTATCTATTTCCAAATGTTCTTCTAAATTAAAGAATAAAGGAACTTATATTATGTACAAGCTCTTCTTGGTAGCCCCTGTTAAGCACCCTATTGATTATAATTGTTTGTATGTCTATATGGTAATGCATACATGTAGATTCTAAGTCATGGAATTTCATACATGTTCATGGAAATAATTAAGGTCCTATTTATATGTAAGCATGACATGAAATGCTAATTTTTCAAAGATAAATGCATATGCATTTAACTAAGAGAGATATTGAACATGATTAATTTCAAATAAAGAAAGAAATTAAATGAAAGTTAATGTATGAAAATATATAATGGCCATATGAAGGATGAAGGGTACCAATGAAATGGGCAGATTGCAATGCCGGATAAGTGGTACTGGTAGTGCACCCAGTGCTGCCCCCTGACAGAAAAGGGGTTCCTAACCTGTGGCCACGGGCGGAATCGAGGTCCCAAAAGGACCACTAACCCTAACACACAGGGCGTAATAGTGTGTTGGCCAAAAGAAAGCGGAAGAGTAACTTAAGTGTATGCATGAAGGTATAATATATAAGTATGCATGAAAGTATGAAGTAAGTACATACATGGTAGTAAGAAGTAAGAGTATGCATGAAATTATGAAGAGAGTGGATGCATGAAAGCATAGTTTGACTTTTAACTTGTTATGTATGAAGTATTGTTAGAGTTAGTAATGATTTGTGGATGCATGTTTTCAAAAGAAATGTTAGATGTTATTAAGTTAACTGCATGGTGTACTAGTTACTGAGTATTAGACTCACTTTGTTTTTATGTTTTTAAATGTCCAGGTACAGATGAATCTGCTGAGGAGTTGGGTAGTACTGAGGAGGGAGGGGCCGACGTTTAGTAGTCCCTGGGTAGTTTGGTTCTTTCTGGTGATGGCGTATGTCTTTTGTTGTTTTGAAAATGGATCCCACGCACGGGGATGTTCTGTTTAGTTAACTTTAAACAAGATACCTTCAGGTATAAAGTGTATATTATGGTGGGGTGATGGAAACCCCTCCTGCTTTAAGTTGGTTTTCTTTTGTAGGAACTGTAGGGACTGAGTCCCTTTATGAATGAATGTAAAGGAACGTTTATTAGGTGTTTCTTTGAGTTAGAAACCTAGAGTTCATGCGTGATGCGTTCGAGCCGTCACGCATTCTAAAAAATATATATATATATATTCAATAATAATATGGGCATTTATTTAGAACAAAATTTACTGTCATAATAATGAAAGAAGAAGAACAGGTACGGGATTACAATTTCACTCTATGGATGGGGTGGGGTTGTGACAAATATTGGTATCAGAGCAAAGGTTAAGGAGTCCTGTAGACTTTAGGGGTAAACTAGGCTAAGGCCCTCTCTCTAAAGTATGCCAAGCTCCGCGGTGGATTCAAAGGTATTTCTTATTGCATGTTATGAATTTCTATTAAAAAAAAAAAAGGGATTTCACGTCAAGTATACTATTTTGTATGAGTTATTGCTAACACTATTATTATCCATGTTTTAGTATGGCAACGCTGTCACAACCCCACCCTATCAAGAGCGAGCCTGTGATCCCGTACCTATTCTTTTTCCTATTATATCAATAAATTTATTTCTAAATGAATGCCCATATTGTTATTAGTGTTATTATTATTATATATATATATTTTTTTTATTTTATTTTTTTTGAAAGAAACATCTAATAGACATACCTTTATATTTCTTTACAAAGGACTCGCAGAGTCCGTCATCCATTTATTTAACATAACAACCTTAAATAAAAAGGAACTCAGTTCCTACTAACTTTAAACATGATAAGTTTCCATAACCTCACCATAAAACACACATTATAAAGAACCAAACTATGCAGGGACTACTAAACATCAGCCTCTCCCTCCTCAGCACTACCCAACTCCTCAGCAGATTCCTCTGTACCTGGACATTTAAAAATATAAACACAAAATGAGTCTAATACTCAGTAAGCAGTACATCATGCTGTTAACTTAAAAAATATAGTTCTTTCTGTTGAAAACATGCATCCATAAACCAATACTAACTCTGACAATACTTCCACGCATATACTTTCTTTATAACATCATGCATACACTTACTTCTTACTATCATGCATATACTCACTTCATACTTTTATGCCAAATCTTTATTTCTTATTTTCATACATACTTATATATATCATATCTTCATGCATACACTAAATTTAATCTTTCACTTTCTTTTGGCCAACACACTATTACGCCCCGTGTGTTTGAGGTTAGCGATCCTATTGGACCTGGATTCCACTCGTGGCCACAGGTTAGGAACCCCTTTCTTAATAATTAAGATAGGAAAATAATTAAGATAATCCATTAAGTAATTCAAACCCTTAACCTCAAAGTTGATAAGATAATTAAGATAATCCATTAAATAATTAAGAAAGGGGTTCCTAACCTGTGGCCACGGGCGGAATCCAGGTCCCAAAAGGACCGCTAACCCTAACACACAGGGCGTAATAGTGTGTTGGCCAAAAGAAAGCGAAAGAGTAACTTAAGTGTATACATGAAGGTATGATATATAAGTATGCATGAAAGTATGAAGTAAGTACATGCATGTAGTAAGAAGTAAGAGTATGCACGAAATTATGAAGAGAAGGGATGCATGAAAGCATAGTTTGACTTTTAACCTGTTATGCATGGAAGTATTGTTAGAGTTAGTAATGATTTGTGGATGCATGTTTTCAAAAGAAATGTTAGATGTTATTAAGTTAACTGCATGGTGTACTACTTACTGAGTATTAGACTCACTTTGTTTTTATGTTTTTTTTAAACGTCCAGGTACAGATGAATTTGCTGAGGAGTTGGGTAGTGCTAAGGAGGGAGGGGCCGACGTTTAGTAGTCCCTGGGTAGTTTGGTTCTTTCTGGTGACGGCATATGTCTTTTGTTGTTTTGAAAATGGATCCCACGCACGGGGATGTTCTGTTTAGTTAACTTTAAACAAGATACCTTTAGGTATAAAGTGTATATTATGGTGGGGTGATGGAAACCCCTCCTGCTTTAAGTTGGTTTTCTTTTGTAGGAATTGTAGGGACTGAGTCCCTTTTTGTTTAAAGTACTTATGTTGAATGAATGGATGACGGACTCTGAGAGTCCCTTTATGAATGAATGTAAAGGAACATTTATTAGGTGTTTCTTTGAGTTAGAAATCTAGAGTTCATGCGTGATGCGTTCGAGCCGTCACGCATTGTAAAAAATAATAATAATAATAATAATAATAATGTTAATAATAATAATATGGGCATTTATCTATAATAAAACTCATAGTTATAATAGGGAAAAGAACAAGTATGGGATCACTGTCTCGCTCTTGATAGGGTGGGGTTGTTACACGGAACTATCTTGAAAGCGGATCTATTAGTATTTGGTTTATTGTGTTTCGATGTCATCTTAGGCATGGATTAGTTATTTAGGCATTTTGCAAGTACAAATTGCCGATAGAATATAATACCATTACGAGTGCATGGAATGGAAGATGAAGTATTCCGAAATAATAAGTTGCAATCAATGTTAGGAATAATTACCTCACTACAAGCTAAGAAAGAGTTGGCAAGCGAGGCTAAAGCCTGTTTAGTACATTTGCTACTTGAGGAGAAAGAGCCTAAGAAGGTACGAGATATACCAGTAATGAGGGAATTCCCAGTTCGGATAATTGTCAAGATTGCCACTTCCTATAGAAGTTTATGCATAGTTCCTATGCATAAACCACCCTATAGGATGGCTCCAACTAAGTTTAAAGAGTTGAAGAGTCAATAGCAAGAATTGTTGACACAGATTTATTAGGCAAAGTATATCTCCTTGGGGAGCGGCAATGCCATTTGTTAAAAAGAAAAATGAGATCTTTGGGATGTGCATCAATTTTCGGGAGCGAAATAAGGTGATCATAAAAAATAGATATTACCAAGTATAAATGACTTGTTTGACCAATTGCAAAGAGTTGTAGTATTCTCTAATATTGATCTTAGATCTGATTATCACCAATTAAGAATTAAGAGGGCAACATACCAAAATTAGCATTTCGAAAGAGGTATGGCCATTACAAACACCACAACAACATTCATGGATATTATGAACATGGTGTTCTGACCATTCTCGGATATGTTTGTGGTAGTATTCATAAATGATATTCTAGTATATTCCAAGAATGCCTAGGATCATGAGGATCACCTAAGGATGGTGTTAGAGATGTTTTCTAACAAAGATTTAAAATCCAACTTTGTTTCCTTTCCACCTACATGTATCTTGAGTTTTATATTTATTTTCACTTACTGAGATTTTGTAAAATCTCATTGTGGTGTTTTCACCTACAGTCTTGCTCCTCGACAACCACAATTTTTGATGCATAAGAGTTTAGAGGTGGTTATGAGCATGGGTTTCGATTAGGTGTTTTATTTAAAACTTTCTAATAAAGATAGGATGAATGTATCATTCTTTTGCTCATGGGTTTGTGAGAAGTGGCTTATGTATATTATGGCCGAGATGTAATTTAACTTTTTTGGTACTGTTAATTAGAATTAATTATGACCCTTTTATTTTATTTCTACTACAAATATAATTGTACACCATTTATTTTAAGCATGTGCACACACATCACAATGAGCAAGGGGCATATGACCCATGTGACCAACATCCTATCCTGGTCCTTACTGAGGTGAGGGCCAAGGGCGCCACATATAAAAGGGAATGAAGACAAAAAATAAAAAATAGAAGTATGTTCTAAATGAGGAAAATATTGTCATTCGAAGAAAACCTTCCTACACTCACAATATCATTATTACAACATTAATGCAAAAGCATTTATTAGAAAATATTTTATTTTATTGTTTTGAAGTGATAGAAGACTAGTAGTACAGGTTAGTATTGCATAAGGTTGCAAACAATCAAACCAAAGTCATTTCTTCCTTGGCATCCCATCTTTCTATAAACACGAAT
Source organism: Carya cathayensis (assembly GCA_011037825.1). Taxonomy (NCBI): domain Eukaryota; kingdom Viridiplantae; phylum Streptophyta; class Magnoliopsida; order Fagales; family Juglandaceae; genus Carya; species Carya cathayensis. Next base: position 1,904,354 of record QGSO01000219.1, on the reverse strand, counting down.
TTAGTGTAAAAATTTTGAAAGCAGAATAACTTGTAATTGGGAGTCAAAATGTCTCTTTTCTTTATTTTCATCATTCTAGTCCTAGTTTTTAACAATGTTGTAGAGGAATTCTCATATTACAAGTTGGCAATCCAATGGCCAAATTCTCTATGCAATTTAGGTGTTCCTTGTTCCAAGAAAAGTAATGAGATTAGAAATGAGCTATCATAAATTTACCATACATAGATTGTGGTTTCTGACAATGTCTTGAATGTCGTTCCGTACTAACCGGTATGGCCAAAATTTACCGTGCCGGAATAGTACCCGGCATGAGAGATGCATGTGTTTTGTACCGGGTCAAATTCAAGTTGTTTCAATCAATTCCAGCCTATTTCAGTGTACCAACCAATTGGTTTTGGCATTTTTGTAATTAATGTAAAAATCTTGACTTTTTTGTAATTTTCACTCAAATTTTTATATCTGAAAATTCTTATGTGTTTTAACTTTTTATGATTTGCATTAATGTTATTTTGAAATATAATTTATATATATAATTAATTTATTCATATATAGACAGTCCCAAAACGGTACACTAAAACGTTATCGATATCGAAATATTTCATTCAAATGCCTTAATCGAAACAATCACCAGAACGACATTCAAAACTTTCCTAAATCCTTGTTTAGGAAATGAATTGACAAGTAGCTAGGTAATTAAAATACATTCGAATCTAGTTTGCTCCAAAATCCTTTCATTTGATTTATAATTGTTATGTATATTTCTTTACATAACTTATAAGTGAAAGAAATAAAACTCACTAAAACAAAATTGGCCTAACCTTGTGGCTCAAACGACTTTAGTTTCTGGACGTAGGATGGGCAATTCATGACACCTGCTTTGGCCTAAACTCATCCACATACTTCAAAATTGTACTTGTTCTTAGAAATCGCAGTCGAACTAATCTTGGTTTGCAAGACTAAGGTTTGTTTTATAATTTTTCATGTAATTACTTGAATGGTTTGAATGTAGTGAGAAAATTAAGATCTCTCACATAACATCTAAAGCAAATTGCTTATATTTATAGAGTTATGCTTCTCTATATTTTGTTCATACTACACCGTTTTTACAGTACCTTTTTAATTGTTAAACCAATTGATAAAAACAAATAACCAAAACAACAAATGATTTTCTATGGCTCTACTCTAGTACCAACAAAGTATAGAGAAGAATGACTATATAAATATAGGCAATTTGCTATAGATAGTAAGTGAGAAATCTTAATTTTCTCACTTACATTAAAACCATCAGGTAACCCGTCAAAAAGTTATAAAACAAACATTGGCCTCCTAAACTAAGATCAATGCAGTCGGGTTTTCTAAGAACAAGTGCAAGGTTGAACTATGTGCCATGAGTTGCCCACTCATACTTTTAGAAACTAAAGTCATCCAAGCTAAGAAGGCTAGGCCAATTTTGTTTCAGCAAATTTTTTATTTCTTTCACCTACAAGTCATGCTAAGAAATACACATAACAAATATAAAACAAATGAAATAATTTTGGAGCAACAAGGACTGTAATGTAGTCTAATTACTTTACTACTCTTCAATTCATTTTCTGGACAAGAACCTACCATGGAATTATTAACAGAAAGACCACAATCCATGTATTGTAAATTTTTTATTACTCATTCTAATCTCCCCACTTTCCTTGGAACACAGAACATCCAGATTGCATAGAAAATTTAGCCATTGAAATGCTAACTTGTAATATGCGAATTGCTATGCAACAATGCTAGAAGTTGAAACTAGAATGATGAAAACAAATAATAGACGCTTTAATTCCCAATTACAGGTTATTTCAATTTCAAAATTCATACACTAAACTCATATTTATAGAAGGATGTGAAAAAAAAATAACTTGGTTTGATTGTTTCGAATCTTCTGCATTACTAACCCATACTACCTTCCTCATATCACTTCAAAGCATTAAAACAAAACATTTCCTAATAAAAGGTTTTCTACGTTAATGTTGAAATAATGATACTGTGAAAGTATGCAGGTTTTTGTAGAATGACAATCATTTTCACCATTTAGAACATACTTCCATTTCTCTTTCTTGATTCACTTTATATCTCCCTTATCAACATTAGCAATATATATTCTTGTGGGCTCATTTGGATGCTAAAGTGATCTCAAGTCATCTAAGATATTTTTGTACATATGGATATACTCTCTATCCAAATATACACAACTTATTTCATCTTAAATAACTTCATTTTTTTTTAACTCAACATTAATGTTCATTGATGGAAGTTTTATTATTATTCCATCACTATAACAACAAACAAATCATTGATGAGACTTACTACTTTGTCAACTTTCCATAAAAAAAAAATTAAACATATATCAACCAACTTCATACATCCAAATACATCTCAATGAGAACCACAAAATTCACTCAAACATATTAACTCACTACTATTTATAGATAAACTCAGATCATCTGAGATACTCTTAGGATCCAAATGGAGCCTAAGTTTCACCAAGTGTGATTTTAGATCTATTTGCATACCATTGGAGACTATAATATGTTAAGTCACTAGATTCATATTCCTCACGGCCATATATTCACAGATAAACCCAGATCATCTAAGATACTCTTAGCATCCAAACAAAATTATATTCTATAGGAAACTATCCAACGTTTCTCTCTGTTTTTTCTTTTCTTTTCTTTTTTTTAAATTTGAAATTCATAGAAGCAATATTATACAACAAATAAACCTTATTTAATAGATTAATATCCAAAGAATGATTAATTCAAGTTCAACAGCCAACGATCTCCTCCCTCTGCTTGCTTTTTATTTATCTAAATTTGGGATAATTAGGACTTTGCAAGTTGCTCATAAAAGGGTGGAAAAGCATAAGACTCAAGAGTTCCACATGTAATGAGGGAGGTCTGGTATACTGTCAATAATATTGTATAATCAAGGAACATGTACCAACTCAGAAAAAAAAAAAAAAAAGGAATATGGATCAAGTCTCATGCTAAATTTAGAACTGACATTCTCATGATTGAAATTATGCACAAGTCTCTTGCTTATAGTCATGCAAATTAGAGATGATCTACATTTGCCAATGTCCCACTTTAAGAAAACATAAGATATAATTATTGACTCCAACAATACTATAAACAGAGTATTGGTCATCTACGATTGATTATATGCAATGATATGTCTATAATTATATTTAAAAAAAAATTTGCAATTAAAAATTTGCAATCATATGTTGAATAATTTATCAAATTTTGTTTTCTTTAGTGAGGAATCAAACTAGATTAGGACTCAACAGCCCCTAGTCTTCGTGTTGTTACATGACTATACAGACCCTTGTCTTCATAAATAACACGGCTATACAGCCCCTTGTCTTCATTAAAAAGCCCCTTGTCTTCGTAAATAACACAACTATACACCAAGATAGCACATAATATAAATCAATCCAAATGCATACAACCAACACCAAGGCACACACTCCATCCATCTATCACTTGAGCTCAACATAAATCCATCACACAAACATATAGTCATATAAACTTCATATTATATTCAATATGCATAAAATCTATCCACCCAACCACCTTCACAAATACTTCACTCAATTCATTAGCCTCTTGGCAATACATGCTCATTTCCAAGTAACCACCCCACACAAATACACATCCTCCATAATAAGTTCCCAATCAATACCTCACTTCCTCATAGTATATTGTAACCAACACATTCAATATATAAAATCTGTCCATATCATTTATACACCAATCACAACACAATTATAAAGTTTTATAAGCTTCATTCATGGCTCCACAAAATCCCCACCATATATCATAACTTTCGTATGTCCAAGCCATCAAATACAACACCATCAACCAAATATACAACCCGGCCAACACAATTACATGATTCCATATATTTAAAGCCATGATCTTTCTCTGCCCAACCACCAAAACACCAACATATACCATCCTGATTTTACACTTCAGTATACATAATCAAAATTAAAAAATGTGTGTAATAACCGGGGAACATAAAATGCTGTCGATTATCAGTTTTCTTGGACAGAAATTGAATAGAGGAAGAAGAGAGGTGCTTACGGTGGTTTTGCTGGTGATGGACGGTCGTGTAGGGCGGAACTGGGATGAGTAGCAAGAAGACTTGCTCTGTTTCAGTTGGTGAAAAACAGAACTTGCTGGACGTGCTGCGGCTTGTCGAGAAGGCTGTTTGAGTGGCTAGCTTCCGACGTGAGGTGGAGGTTTGGGGTGGCATCCGGTGGTGCCAAAAGCAGTGGTTGAGGGCTACGGTAGAGACTTGCTGTCAGGTGGTTTGGCCGTGTGTGGTAGGGAGGGAGAAAGGGGCTAAGCTTCACGGTGCTTAAATGTCCTCTTGGTTGGGTGTGGGGTGACACCGGCAGCTAGTGGTGCTTACAGGGGTCTGTGGAGTAGCTGACGGTGGTGGTTGTCGGCGCTGCCTGTGATTGTCTGCAGTGGAGGAGTGGAGCCGACAGCTGGATCTCACGGCAATGCAGTTACTGTGGCTGTTTCCTGGTCGTGCTATTGTGTCTCTGAGCAGGTGGCGCACAAAGGAGCTTCCGGCGGCTGCTAGGCTGAGTTTCCATCAATGATGGGTCCATGGGCGGCAGCGAACCTAGGTTGAAGATGGTGGCTGTACAGTAGATAATGAGGGAGAGAGCAAGAAGCCAAGAATGAGAGAGGGAGTTTCTATGGAGGTGTCTTGCAGTGGCTGCTGCTCACGGTGGGTGGTGCCCAGCGGCGTGCTTGTGCTGAGGCTGTGGCTAAGGGAAATGTGAGGGAGGGAGAGAAACTGATACTAACAGAGCGAACATGTGATCTAAACTTGCTTGGAAAGGATAAGAAGAAGGGTAATGATACCTTACCACTCAAGACTACTTGTTTACTACCCACATTTTTTTTTTCCCTTTTCTTATTCTATGTCCCTGCCTTCTGCTTACTATTGTTGGTTTTGCTCATATATCAGAGATTTGACTGTCTGCTTTGTCAGAAGCTTTTTGTTCCTCTGAAATATGAAACTTTTTTATTCAAATCGAGAACAAAAAGGGAAATGCTACTGGCCCCGCTCTAATGTCCCGTTTTGATATCCCGCTCAACGTGGCCCTCCCCGTTTGACTATTTTATTCATTTTAAAACACAAAACATCTATACTCTATTTTATTCCTTTTCCTTCTTCTCTCGTGCATCGCCACAACATTTTCTATTTTTTCTTTTTTTTTCCTCTCTAGCGTCATCGACTTCATCCTCTCCAGAGTCCAGACCCACCATTTCGCCGTCCCCAGCCCCACGAGTTCGAGCACCTGCACTAGAGATTCGAGTCTCACCGTAGAAGAAAGGAGAACACCGCGCGACGGCAAGCTGGGTGCGGCATGATGGCGGCTGACCAGAGGTTTTTTTGGCTGAACAGCTTGCCAAGAAGTTGCTTGAGATGGTGCATGCAGGGAAAATCGGGACTGGTTTGCTCTGTTTTTGAGCAACCCAAACAGAGGTTGTGGTTGTCGTGGCCTTGGATAGAGTTTTGGGGTGGAAGACGTTATGGTTTGCTGGTCTCTTCTTGTCGGGAATGATTTCTCCCAAGTTTTCTATTCTTACATCGATGCTAAGATTGGTTCTCTCTGATAATAATCTGACCGGTACCATCCCCTTTGAGCTTACGAAATTGCCTAATCTTGAGTTACTGGATGTTTCAAACAATAAACAACATGGTGATGTACCATCTTCTATAAATGTGCTTGTGATTATGAATGGGAACCCTGATATCGGAAAGGAAAGTGGTGAACCTTCGCCACCTAGCTCTCCTAATGCAGATGGTGGAGTTGATGGAAGCAAGGTTGAAATCATTGTGGGTGCCGTGGTCGGCTCTATAGGTGGATTACTATTAGTTGTAGCTGTGGGTTTCTGACTTTTAAGCCGAAAACAAAAGGGTTCAGGAAAATTATGAAGTCCACATACGGTGGTAATACATCCACGACATTCTGAGGACCAGGATGCTGTGAAGATTACAGTTGCAGGAGGTAATGTTAATGGCAGTGCAAATGATGCTTTCCGTCCTAGAAGAAATGGACATGTTCCTGGTGACATTCACATGGTAAAGGCCGATAGTATGGTCATTTCCATTCAAGTTTTGAAGAATGCGACTAACTATTTCAGCGGGCAAAATATATTGGGACAAGGGACAGATAGAGTTTATGTCTGAGATTGCTGTTCTTACAAAGGTTCGGCACCGACATTTAGTTGCTCTTCTTGGGCATTGCTTAGATGGAAACGAGAGACTTCTTGTCTACAAATACATGCCTCAAGGGACAAAGCGCCGGAAATGGATCGGAGATGAGGTCGGAGATGGAGATGAGGGTAGACGAACTCGATGGGAGAGGGGAAGGAAGTTAATGAGAAACGAAAGTAAAATAAAAGAGAAGGAGAATTCTTGGGAAAATGAGTTTCAGCGGATAAAAAAAAAAACGGAAGGATGGAAGGTGGTCTCGTGTTGCAGTGAAAAAAGAAAAAAAGAAAAAAAAAAAAAGACAATCGCCAGCCAGGTGGCGTGTCCATGTCAAGGGGGACATCTCAACGGGACCACATAGCGGGGCGAGTAGCATTTCCAGAACAAAAATGTTAGGTCTGAGATTCGAGAACAAGACTGAAAGGAAAATGAAAGGAAAGGGTCTAAGATTTCAGCTTTGAAATTTAAAATGAAAACGAAAGAGCTTTAAATTTCATAGGGCTCTGACTGTCTCCTCAGTCAAAACATATGAGCAGAGAAAACGATAGCGGGTGGAAGGCTGGGCGTACTGCGTGGGAAAAGAAAAGGAAAAAAAAAAATCTCAGTAGCAAACGGGTAGTCTCAAGTATCATTACTTTAACAAGAATCACCCCATGGCGGCATGGCATGGCATGGCCCATTCCCATACACATGAATCTTTATGGGAAAAAATGAAAAAAAAAAATTACTAAAGAAAATAGATAGGGAAATAAAAATAGGAAATGGATTGAGACGCGTTGTTTGGACAGTGAAATGAAACATAGAAATCTGAAGCGTTCTCGTACGGTCGAACCATCTTACATCCAAACGTGTTTTTCAAACTGAGATGAGTTGTTCTCAGCGAATCTTTCTATTTCTGAGTTATGTTTATTGAAGAAATTAGGCATCATTTCTATCACATGGAAGTAAAAGCTGCACTCAGCCCCACTGAAAACAGAGACCCATTCCGTCTCTTCCTACCAAAATCTCTCCTCTGTTTTGCCTTCCTCCACAACAGAAAGCAAAGCCGTCCGATAAAACCCACCAACGTGATTTTGGTCCCTTCAAATCGCCAGTCCAAAAAATCCAGTTCCTTCAACCTTTCGTCGCCGGCCGGCAGCACAACAGCTAGAAGACCTCCAAATCAAGTAGTTTTATTCATTATAATAGGCAAAGCCAAGTACTTTTCAGCTCTGTAAAAGTTACCGACTTTTACAGCTTCAGGTCTCGTGAGATAAATATTGATCCAAAAAAATTCGGGATTAAAAAAAAGTGAAAGCAAGAAACGGTAGAACAAGCATAGATTTAAAAAAAGTCTTAAGAAATTAAAATCTGCGAATTTACATTTCTCCTTTCTTTTTTCCATTTTCCCGAGAAACAAACAGAAAATTCAGGATGAGACTGAATGGTAACCTGTTACCTATGAGAGACAGAGGCGGTGTCGACGGAGACGGGCGAAGCAATGGGTTGTTTGAGTGGAGCTGCTGCAGGTGCATGACGGTGGCGATGCTTCTGCGGGATGGAGGAGTTTTCGGCCGTCGGATTGGGGTGTCCGACCTCCGTCGGGTTGATGAAGTTCGACAGCCCTAAACAAATTGGCACGGATGAACGGCCCTGATCTGATCAATCAGGCAAACGCCAGAGAGGTCGAATGCGCTTTGGTCTGAAATGGGAAGAGAAAACAAATTATGCCAGGCATAATGTAAAATGAATTGAGAGACTTTGGCGTGATTGAGATTATACCCAGATGCATCAAACCACTCCATGGAGAGAAAAGACTGGGGCCCAGTGGAGGAACCGCTTGGGGGGATGAAGTTTTGGGGTTTTAGAGTGTGACGCTAGAGAAGAAGATGTGGTGTAAATAGCTGATTTTGTAGAAGATACGGGTGATGATAAAAACGTGGGAGCGCAGATTGCCGAGTACACCAAACACCACCCTATTATTGACTGGTTGACCGTGTAGTTGAAATGCTTTAGGTAGAAGAATAAAGCACCTGTGCCGCCTGGAGTTGACCGCCCAGGTTAACCTCAGGGTAAAAAAAAATTTTTTTTTTTTATTTAGTGATTAAGAAAGTGATTTTAAGTGTATTGGTATTTTTTTTTTTATTTAGTGATTAAGAAAGTGATTAAAAAAATATAAAATAAAAAAAAAAAAAAAATTTACACTGAACGGTATGTCCGATATATTTGGGGCAGTACAGTAACCTTATCCTTAGGTAGGATCTTGAGAAATGGACTTGTTGGGTCAGTAATAAATGATTAAAAAAATCATAAATTAAAAAGGTTTAAATATAATAAAATATAATAATAGATCAATAATAATTAAGAAATTGGACTCCGTATGATAATTCTGAAAGATAGTCGACGTTTTGCTGAGTGATATTATTTTTTTTAATAACTCAATTTATTTATATGTTAAGAATATGATTTATTTTTATGATATTTATATGTTATCCAAATTTCTTTTTGTACTGATATATAATTATTTATATATATAATTTATTTATATAAAATTTATATAACTTATTCATATAATTTTAATTTTGAAACGATATACCGAAACTTACTGATATCAAAATATTCTGTTGTAATACTTCAACCAAAATGCTAAACAAAACATAATTCAAAATTTTGGTTCGGCGAGCGAAGGGAGTAACGAAAATGGGAGAGAGAAATGAGAGGTTGCGAGTCCAATATTCATGAGAGAGAAAATGATGAAAAAAAATGAGAGATGTGAAAAAAGAGAGAAGGAAGAAAGACATTGGTAATAATTTTAATAAATAAAATAACATTTAGAAGATGAATAGTAGCAAGTCAAATTTAAATAAATATATTAAAATATTATCGATTAAAGCTCAAGTTATTGAGTTTTGACTATAGAAACCGTTAGTGGAACCCTCAATCTTATGCTCATGTATTTTAATTTTTTTAATTTATTTATTTTTCTTTAATGATTAAAGAATGGATTATTCTTATATTTGTAATAGCGGTATGTCCATTGGTAATTGTTGAGCAGCCCGATAGAACCATCTTTTGACTATTCTAATGCAAACCAATTTTGACATAATTAGCTATAATTTGATGAGTTGTTGCCATTTGGCTAAGTTAATACTAGTACTTTAAGGCTATGTTTATTTAGACAATGAGATGAGATGAAGTTATTTTAGATGAAATTTGAAAGTTAAATAAAATATTATTTTTTTTTATTATTATTATTTTAAGATTTGAAAATTTCGAATTAAAATTTAAAAAAGTTGAATTATTTATTATATTTTAGATTAGAATTTGAAAAATTATAATGATGAGATAAGATAAAATGAGATGAGATAAAATACTCTCTGAATCCAAACGGACCATACAGGCTCTGCAACCACCGATAATATGTAAGGAGTGAGATTTATGGCTAAAATTTTAATTTCTTTTAAATAAATTTCTTATTTATTTTTTAAAAATAATGCATCGCCTTTAGACGCACACAAGTATCATTACTTAATGGATATATTCGTATGAGTGAGCCATAACTTTAAATTTTGGTTTGATTAAAATAATAATTAAAAAATATTTTTTTTGAAAATTTTTAAATTAAATAACTTTGTGAAAAATTAAATTTAGAAAATTTTCAAACTATAAGTGATAATTATTGTGGTGTATTTTTTATTGATAATCGACAATTTTGGAAATTTTCAAATCCAATAAGTTTGTGAAAAAAAACCTAAGAATTATAAAAGCTATAATTGAAATTTAGAATTAATTTTTTTTTATTAATAATTAATAATTTTGGGAATGTTCGGATTGATTAAATTTGGAAAAATATAAATTTGAAAATTTTTCATGTAATAATTCATAATTAATAATAAAATACCATATTCATCGATATTAATCAATAGTTAGAAATATTTTCTAATCATTAATAGGACCTATTATTTTTTAAAATCTCTATAAAAAGGTAAAACCATCACATATTATTCTATACATATAAACATATCTTACAATGAGACTCATATTTTTATAAAATCAACTCAAATATTTTTACTCATATCATCTCATTACTATCTATAAAATTCTCGCAATTTCTCTTCTTTATCTCATAGTTATGCTTCTCTTTCCTTCGTTGGTAGCACTGTAAGAGCTGGAAAAAAGCTCAAATCATTTGTTGTTTCATTTATTTGTTTGTTTACGTTCACTGTTTTAACATTTAAGAGTATCCTCAATAGATTATCTAAAATTAAAGGACATTTTTTATGAATGTAAGATGACTTTATTTTTTGACTATTCGATTCACAAAAGTCTCCACATTAGAATAGCTATTTTTATATTATATAACAATAAAATAATATAAAATGAATTTGACTTGGACTATTCACATCAAATCTTTATATTGGATTATCTATATATTCATTATATAATAGTGAATAATTAATAATTAAAAAAATATTTAATTTTTTAAATTATTAATTTATTTTATTTTATCATATTTTACTATTCTATTTATAATTAATCATATTCTAATTAAATTAGTAATCATAAGTAATATGATAAAATAAACATATGCTCCTTAAATAGTAAAAAGTAAATTTAGTTTTATTTTTACATATATTGTAGCTCAAAGTCAATAAATTTGAGTTTGCATAATCTATTACAAGTAGTTTTTCATCTCTAATAGCTAAATGAAATTTTATTTTTACACTTAAATAATTCATTGAGGATGCTCTAAAAAGACTATTTTCAAGTTTCTCAAGATGGGTAAGGCGTCCCCAACCGTACAAACTGGTAGACATCTACAATTCGTTGTAACCTGCTCTTGGCGTTTCTCCACGATTGGTTGACGTTCATCTTTGCTAAGACTTGCAAAAAATAAAAATCTTTACATTTCCTATATCGGTTGAATATGATTATGTTTAATTCTTATAGGGGTAGTTTAGTTGGTCAGACTATGAGTTTGCTCTTCGTTGATTACTAGTTCAAGTCTCTTCAAGGTTACTGGAAGTTTATCTGGCCGTTAACTTCAAGATTCCGAAAGATTAATCGAATTGCATGCAAGCTGGATTGAACATTCACAAATAAAAAAAATAATAAATAAATGATAGAATTTCTGAGAGAGGTGTGCATTACTTTCCTAAGGATCCAAAATATAAAAACTCTCAATATTAATTATATAAAAGCTGTTAATCTATTAAATAGTATTATTTCAAAACTTTCCTAGAATTGCATAGAAACGCAGGTTTTAGGAAAACTTCAAAAATAAAAGAAAATAGAAGTTTAGTTTTATCAAAGTGTAAAAGAAGTTTGTCTTTTTCTCCAATTTCCTTCAAAGTTTGTAACGGTAAACAGGGAGACCTAACTTATGCGCGATGTAGTATTGTGTGAGCCAACAATGAGTTTGGGTTTATTGCAGCATTAATGCATAAAGCTTTTTATAGTAAATAATTTGTTTTATTATTTTGAAAAGGCAAGTGGTTCGTATCGGTCACCATCAAATAATATTTCGGATATAACATTTGATATGATATGAGAATTCATCACGAATACGATATAAAATTACTTAATTCGAATTTGATATAGTTAGATTTGAATCAATTCGCTTAATCTAAAATTAAATTGCAATAATCTGTTTAAATTTTATCTCAGAACTATAATTTTATTTTAATTGTAACATTTTATGCATAATCACAGATTTAATAAGTCTTTTGTTTTAATTCTCAACTATTAAATTTACACACAAGAGTAACAATACACTTACACTTCTTTTAGAACTCATTTTCAAATAATTAATGAAATTGTGTCACTCCATTAAAAATAAATTTTAAGTTCCGTTATATACTGTCACTTTTATATATTTTTTATATATTTTATTAATGTGATTGACTAAAATAATTATTTTATATTTAAAAAAAAATGATGCAACTAATCATATTATAAAATGTGCAATAAATATATAAAAATGATTTAACATAAAATTTTTGTTAAAAACAATGACATAATTAATTATGCTAAAAAAGTGCGTGAAAAACAGACAAAAATAAATACACATAACATTTTTTATGTACTAAACGCAACTGAAACGTAGATAGGATGTGTACTTTACTTTTTAAAAAAATAGGAAAAAAAAAAGTGCCAATTACATACTGCTTTTATGATTAATACCGATTAGACTCAGTTTAGCCATTAAGAATTTTTATCTCAAATTTAAAATTATTATTTCATCATTATAATTTTTTTAAATTTTCATATAAAATATAATAAATAATTCAAATTTATCTTAATTTTTTAAAATTTTGAAACAATAATAATATTAAAATATAATTTTTTAATATTTTATCTTAAAATTCAAAATTATAATCTTAAAACCCCCACTTACCAAACCGACCCAAGCTTCCCATTTATTTACAATTAAAGCTTTGCAGTAAATATTTTACCTAAACCCTAAGCAGTTCCATACTTTGCATTAAAGCCATGTTGTTGGGTTGCCATCAGATCACGTACGGAAAACTACATTAAATAAAAAGGAAAAATAAAATAAAATAAAATAACAGAGCATGCATTTGTTTAAGACTGTGTATATATCTAGAGTAGGACAAATATATATTTATCCATTTCTCGCATTTAGTCTCATTCAGTACCCATTTATTTGGTTCAATAAATTTTACTGATTTGACTTATTGAAGCCTCATCCTCACGTAGATTCAAAGTGGTAAGACATGAAATTATCGTTGAAATGAAAGTAGGACATTAATATAAGTGACAGATATTAAATAAGATAGGTAGAATTGGTCCAACCAAACTATTATGGTAATGCACATACTTGATTATCCCATATTTAATTATATAAAGAGCAAGAAGAGGTCGTGGGCTAGCTCTTGTCGAAGTTGCTTATCTGAATCTCAACTTAGAGAGAGAGATGTGGAATAATTTCTTATAGAATATATAATTTCTAAAAATATACATCTCTAATATTGGTAAGAGAGATACAAAGTGCAGAAAAAGAAAAAGAAAAATGAAAACATGTTGTAAATGGTGAAAAGGGTTGTGATTCTTGGCATGCCTTGTGGTTAAAGGTATAAAAAAAAAATCTTTGAAACAATTAATATTGGCATATATAGACTTGTTGGCTTGGACGACTTTAGTTTTAGGAAGTACGGATGGACAACTCATGGCACTTGTTCTGGCCTAGAGCCATCTGCTTAATTCAATGATGCACTTTTTCTTAGAAAACGCCATGGCAAATTGTATTTGACTCACACAATACAATGTGCGTGTTAGGTGCCCACTTTTAATGTAAAACTTTTAAGGGAAAATGGAAAAGGACAAAATTATATCCCATTTTGATAATATTAAGCTTTTATTTTCTTTTACTTTTTAACTTTTTTAATTTTTCCTAAAACCTGCCATTCTATTCAAATTGATATACTATAATATTAGTTTTTTAAATAGGGATCGAGCATTACTATATGCAGTTCATTCATATAAATCATTAAAGTAATAGGACAAAACAAAGAATAATTTATTCAATTACAGGTAATTTTATGTTGGGTTATAACCCCACCAAAAGTACGGGCGGCCCCCCCCCCCCCCTCCCCCCTTCCTAGGTCTATGCAAAAGGGCTTGGATCTCATCCGAACCGAAAGACTCAATTGAGCCCGTCCGAATAAAATTGAATTGATCAAGGTAGGCAACAAGTCGGGCTTAACAGCTCTCAAAGTCGATTGATATCGATCACCTGTTTTTCCTTCTCCTCAACTCTTCTTCTTCTGCTTCGCTGCTATATCACCACCCACCATTTTGGTTTCTCCTCATTTTCCTAAAGGAATCCGAGTGCCCTTTCCAAACAAGCTTAAGGTGAGGAATCTAGAAAATACCCCAAACTTTCCAAAACTTAAGGAAATTCCGATAAAATATGGAAAACAAAAAAAAAGATCTTAGTTCCTTAAAGATAAACCCTATAGTTCCATACCAGAACCGAAAATGCACCAAATAACCACAAGGACATGTAAGGGAGGCAAAACTCAAATTGAATTTCAAATAATAAAAAAGAAGCAGAAATGATAATGTGTTGTCCCAAGTGTACAGCTCCAAATGACAGCTCATCAATTTAATTTTTAAAATTTTTTTTTTACTTATGATTAAAAAAGTGGTTTTTAATATATTGATTTACTTTTTTATTTTTTAAAAATATTTAAATATATTAAAAAAATAAAAAATAAAAAGAATATAAAAATAAAAACTCACAATTTTGTTAGGCGGCACGCCCAACGATCATTACTGGACGACAACCTAGTATGACTCAAAAAGAAGTATACAATAGATTTAAGAAGTTGAAACTCGCAGTGTTATTTAGAACTCACGATGATTGACAACAAGAATATACCAAAGTTGATAAAACTAGAGTTGGGATTCTCCAAAGTTGGGATAAAAACCACAAGCACGCAAGTAAGAAGAATAGGTTCGACCTGATCCGAAATTTGTGGGTCGGGTCGGTTTGAGTGAGTGTGACCTCTCCTGTGGGTTGGGCTGGGTTAGACCCAAATATGGTATGGGCGGGTCGCTATGAAGGCCTACTTCTCCCTTTCTCTTCCATTTGGCTCCTTCATGCATATGCAAGCCTCTTCTCTCATAATCTTAGTTGCCCTTCGACCAAAAGCCATCGAGGCCAAAAAGGGCTACATTTCCTGATCCTCACTTTTTTTCCATTTCCCCTATAGATATTAAGGCTAGCATCCAAGAACTTACCTTTCTCTCATACCAAATTCATTACAACTCTCTCTCTTTCTCAGTACCATGGAAGTGAAAATCACAATTTTTCTTGCTGCTTTGTTCTTGTTGCTTGCTAATTCTGCTTTTACAGATACATTTTTTAAAGGTAATGCCTACATCTAATCCCCATTTTGACTTTGACTCTTATTTGTGCTTTGAGCTGGTTCATTGTGCTTCTTATTTTGTTTTGCAATTTGCTTGTGCTAGTTTTAGTACATGAATTCTCATATTACAATGTTGCAGATGAATTCTCATATTACAAGTTAATTCTCTATGTAATCTACATTTGAGTTGTTCAAAGAAACCCGAGGAGATTAAAATGAGCTATTAGAGATTTTTAATACTCGGATTGTGGCCTTTTTGGACAAATAATTCCATGGTAAATCCTTGTCCAGGAAAGGAATTGACAAGTAGCCAAGTAATTAGACTACGTTACAGTCATGTTTGCTAAAAAATCCTTTCACTTGTTTTAAAATTTGATGTGTATAATTTTTGGCATGACTTGTAGGTGAAATGTATAAAAGATTTGTTGAGATGTTATTGGCCTAACCTTCTTAGCTCAGGTGACTTTAGCTTCTAGAAATACGAGTGGGCGACACATGGCATCTACTCTGGTCTTGAGCCATTCGTGTACTTCAACGATGCAATTGATCTTAGAGAACGCTTTCTCGATGATCTTGGTTTAGGTCAACAAGGTTCGTTTTATAATTTTTGGTTGCTCGAACAATTTGAAGGTAGTGATAAAATTAAGATTTCTTAGTGCCATCTAGTGCAAATTATTTATATTTATAGAGTTAAACTTCTCTTTGCTCCATTCATACTAGAGTAGAGCCATAGAAATGCATAAATCATTCGTTGTTTCGATTATTTTTTTAACGGTTGGTTTGACGATTTCAAATGGGTATTGTAAATAAGAATATTCGAGCTAGTGCCACTTGATTTTTCATACCAACTGATTTACAAGTTATTTTCCATACTTCTAAGGTTGTAGACCAAGAGCCAATCCATACAAACTCATGACAACTCTCTATAATAAGTTGTATAAAGCAAATGGCGCTTATGGACAGTTGAAATGCAACATGAGAAATGGTGGGTATCAGCTGGTTGAGGTTCATATTTGCTTTGACCGTCAAAAGAAGCTTCGTGATTGTCCATATATCTGTCTAGTGAATGCGGTAACAACGATAAAGCATTAGTTCTTTTCCCCAACGGCAATAGTACTGTGAGTTGAATCAATGGGTAGGCTTTTTCTTTTTTTCTTTTTCCCCCTTTGTTGGGTTTCCTTCATTCCCTAGCCATTTTCTTTATGAGTAATATTATTTTATTTCTAAAAAATTATCGTTGATGTGACACATTTTAAATAATTTTATTTGTCAACCACTTCGAAAATTATAACAAACATGTGTCATATTATTTCTTTTTATAATATATCTCGGAGCAAGTCTTTTTATAATCTTTATGATTCGTTTTATTTTATATTATTTTTCTAAATGAATGAATGTTACAGACCTGGGAAAGGTACTTATATATTTAATTTATATTTCAAAATTTTTTAGAGATGATGAACATCACATGTAAAATGAGAGGATTCCATTTGGATCAATCAAAATGCGATTGGAGTCATGGGTTCAATGCTCCCAATAGTCACATTGCTCTTGAAAAAAACCAACAATTGTGACTTGGAAAATCAGACCGTAATTGAGAAACGGCAAAGAGAAATAATTTTTCTTAATTTAAATTTTATTCTCCCAAGTCACAAATGTTTACATGGCATATCATGTGAATATATAAGTAATTGTTATGTATGAAATATGAAATTACTTAAAATGTACCACATCAATAAATGTGACTAAGTATGAATATATTTAAGTAAAAAAGTTTAATTGTTTCTCATGTTGCAATTTAATTGTGCATAAACTTTTAATGATGCATGCTTTCAAATTATTGTATGTATGTATCAATTTGTAAGGTTGGCGGGGAATCGGTGGACATCCTAAGAAATGTGAAAATGAACTCACTACAACAGATTGAAGTATTTGCCATGGGTTCTTTTTATGCCATATAGATTGGTAACAATAAGTGAGTTATTATCACTAAAACTTGTGGTGGGAGTAAAATCACTCTTTTTCCCATGAGATTATAATGTTGAATAAATATTGGTGAGAATATACATTTCATAACGAGAAATTATTTTTTCTTCACCAGTTGTCATCGTGGATGCCCAAAATTATATAAACATTCGAAAGTGCTCGCAAAAAGCTTTTTACCACGAAATGTTAACCAAATGCCGACTACTGCTCCTCGCCGCAAAAACTAAATAAATAAACCCCCGCGATAATCTCCTTTTTCACTCCTATTTCAATAAAACTATAGACATTCACTAATCGAAACCCCCCTACCGGCTCTGCAATTACCATTGCCTCTATGTTCCCACTCCCGCAACCAATATCCCCACCTCCTCCATTTGCCGTAGCCGGTTATCCCCACCTCCCCCCGCTTGTGCATAGACGAAATTGCCCCCCCGTCCCTCGCATACCCACTTCATCCCCCCTGTTGGTAGTCTAACCGATTTCCCCACACTAACCTCTTCCTCCTGCGCAGCACTGATTTGCCCACCACCTCCCTTTCGCGCAGCCTTACTTCCACCAAGGAGTTGGCTTCACGCGTGAATTTTCTCTTCCGAACGCCCACTCCAACAATCATTGTTTGTAAGTTTTCAATTTCTCCCCTAACCCATGTCATTTTCCACTGAAATTTGGGGTTACTTTTCCCCATATATCTTGTTGCATTTCCACTGGAATCAAGGCTCGATTAACACGCCCTTTCTTCTAGTCATTTCTTTCTTGTTATTCTGCTACATGGATTTTTACCCTGTTATTGGTTTTCCTCATTAAATGCTGCTTAGTTTGGGAAGTGACTAGTATTGCTGCCCTGATTTTAATTTTTTCCTGCATGGATTATCTAACTTTATTTTCATCTATTCTGGGACAAGTTTTGCTTTTATGCTATCGTGTTTTGTTGCCATTTTTGTAATCGATTGACTGAAAACTGCTGTCATGGATTTTGCCTATACCACTGGTTGTCATCTCTTACACATAAACATGATTTTCACAAAATTCATAATTGAATACAACAGAACATATAATAGTTTTGAAATTTATGTTTCTGTCTATATGGTTAATTCCATCTTTACGATTTGCTACTACCGGTCCACTACCTAGCCAAAATTTTTTTCCCTTTTCTTCCTATCTTTTGTCTTCTCTAAGATCCCTAAATTCAACACCAACCCAGACCCCTCTGTCTCCCGTCTGCTCTCTCTCTCTCTCTCTCTCTCTCTCTCTCTCTCCCAACTCATGCTTGGCCACAAGACCCATAATACTTAGGACCCAACAAACTATTTTTTGTTGCACAATTTATAACTGAGTCCTACCAGGCTTATGACTCCTTGTTAAATAATTTCCCAAATAACATCTTGTGGCAACTGATTTCTAATATATAGAAAGGATCGAGAAATTAAGCCATATATTATGTCTTCGCTAAACTATGACCCAACTCCTAGTTTGTATCACCGAAACTATGAAAACACAAGGGTTGAGAGCAAAGGTTGCATCCACCCCCTGCAAACTCATCCAATCCCAATTTCTGAGACAGTTAATGCATCCCCTAATTGTTGTTATTTGTAAAGTCAATCCTAAATGCATGAATTGGTTGAAAAAAATTTTGGTACCCATTCTCATTCACCATAATACAATTCGTGTAGGTCACCACTATACTTGCAATATTGATGGAAACATTAGACTAGTATATAGTCTAATGTTTTTTTGAAAAAGCTATATAGAGGGGAAGCCCACTTTGCTTCCAGCCACTTAAGTTTATCCCAAAACCAACTGTCCTTAGTTGCGTAAGCCCTCCTATTCTGGTCTATTCCTTTACTCACCAAAATTACCCACTAGATATAAAGTCTACAATATTTAAAATTGGTAACCTTAATATATGTTAGTTTAGCTTGTAAGAAATTGTCCAAAATAAATCAGAGGGCTCAAGTGTATAATGTACCAATTTTGTCCAATATTAAATACAGTTCTAGAATCTCTCAGTCTTGCATATTTCTTTTTAAAAAAATATATTTTTTACTATTATAAATATAACATTTTTATGTAAATCTTAAATTTATCTATTTTTTCTGAAGAAAATTACGGGATTTAGTATTAATGTATGGAGCAATGCTACTCAATCTTCCAAACCTCCACACACCATATTTTTAAAAATTTTTAAAATTTTTTTGAGTTTATTTTTTTTAAACTAATTGAAATTTTTTATTCATTATTCATATATTAAATATTTAATAAAAGAAAAAATAAAAATTAAAAAAATATAGTGTGTAGAGATTATGTAAATAATAAGAGGTTGTGTAGCTTTTTTCTAATGTGTAAGCCAACAATTTGATGGTTTGAGTTTATTGCAGCATTAATGTAATTTGTTTTATTGGTTTGAAAAGGCAAGGCCCAGGTACCGGTGACTATCACATAAAGTTTGGGATGTGTTGCCCAGATGACTAATACAAGAGGGGGGTGAATTGAGTTGTATTTTAAAAAAATAACAATTATAAATCAAATATACAATATAAAATATAAACAAAATATGAAACAGCAATAAATATAAAGAGTAAGGGTAAGAGTGAAGCAAACTCAGTATGTTAACGAGGTTCGGCCCCACTGCCTACGTCTTCGCCTCAAGCTACCCCTTGAGGATCCCCGAATTCACTTTTCAAAAATTTCAAACCTAATCTTTTTACTTTTTGCATGTGACAAAATGAGCACACTTTACTTTTCAAAAATTTCAAATCTAATCTTTTACTTTTTGCATATGACAAAAGGAGCACACTTTACTTTTCAAAAATTTCAAACCTAATATTTTACTTTTTGCATATGACAAAAAGGAGCACACTTTACTTTTTTAAATTTTCAAACAAAGACATCTTCATTTTGCATAAATCAAGAAAAGCATCAATCACTTTTGAAAATATTCAAATAAAACATGCACATGTGAAAGATGACAATCAATCATCTTTAATATTTTCAAAGTTCAAACCTTTAATCATGTCATGCACATGTGAAAGATGACAATCAATCATCTTTCAAAATTTTCAAATATAATTTTCAAAATATTCATGCACATGTGAAAAATGTATTTTAATGTTTTATGATAAAATATCAATTTTGAGCCTTAATCCTAATTTCAAATTTTGAAGAGATTTACAACATTACTCTATGACTTTAATGTGAACTTACTCCCTTCTTGCTCATGCTTGATTTTTTGATGTGCTTGACTCCATTGTGTAGATAACTTGAGCTTGAGACTCCTTTATTCTTTGAATTCATTTGTTATCATCAAAATCTACGTGTAAATATATAATTACATAAAACTTGAAACCTTAGGTTCAACAGGATGTAACATATTATATAAAATTATATAAAATTAATGTGTTTGAAATGGATTCGATCTTTAAATTTTATATCAAAATTATAATTTTATTATAATTATAATAATTTATGCAAAATTATAGATTTAATATTGGGTATCATTTATTTCTTAATTTTTTCAATCCAACTAAATAAGATAATGAAAATCATGTCTTCTCTTTTAATTCTCAACTATTAAATTTAAATACAAATAATGATACACTTATAATTCTTTTACAACTCATTATCAAACAATCAAAAAAATTATTTCATTCCATTAAAAATAAATTTTAGCATTATAAAATTACTCTACATTATATGTAGAGACGTTGTCAAATAGTTACGAACTATTGAATAGTACAATTTCAAACTTTAATTTCTAGAATTGCATAGAATATCAAGTTTTAGAAAAACTTAATAAAAAAGAAGAAAAGGTTCAATTTTATCAAAAAAAGAATAGAAGTTTATCTTTTCTCCACTTTCCTTAAAAATTAGTAAAAATAAATGAGGTCACCTAACATACAAAAGTTCACTAAGGACCCATGGTAGGAAACACAAGAAGATCACAAGAAGATAACTAAAATATAAATAAACTCAGGCCCATGGCCCACCAGCAACTCAAATTATTTAGTTAATTGACTGTAATTCTTCCACACTTCATACTTCACTTAAAGACTTCGAAACCCTTCCATCATCCCTGTTCTTGGATCTCTTTGGATCTGTGTGTTCAGCGTGTCATCTTCTTCGTCAATATAGTCATATCTCCAGAAAACATGGAGAATGCCCCCCTATCGTTGTAGATTAGAATTTGAAACTGATGACTTCCCATTTTCATAATTTCCACACTTGTTGGGCCAAGGCACCTTCCCCAGCAGATATTTCTTTCTCGCTTGAGCTCACATATGATCGAACATTTTGGGGATTTCCAACAGCTTCCAAGGACGACATTCCCGTACCTGCTTCTTGGGCCGCAGCAACTGCATCATTTTGATGAGATGCCTATCTTGTCTCCAGAAAGTTTCTTTTTCAACATTTTCTTTTCGAATCAAGCTTTCTTTGCCTTTGGAGGATTTGCAGCCTCCTCGATATCATTGACAGATTTGGTCCCCCCTATTTCAATAGTACACGAAAAAAGTGATACTTGGCCTGGTGTTTCATCATTTTCACACTGATATATTGGAATTGCGTAATTCATCTTTTGAGCATAATCTTGAACTAGATTTTGCATAATCCTGTTTCATGAACAGGCTGAGAAATGCTTTGATTAATTTCAGAATATTTAGCTAACTCCAACATAGCAACTTCAACAGCTGACTGCTCAGTTGCCTTACAATTGAAAAACCCAGGCAAATAATCATATCTAACATTATTCACTATCATAGTTGATCTAAAAGAAGGTTCATGGGAAGGGCCCTCTTTGACGGTTTCGTACACAGATGTAGGAAGTTTAACTTTTTGAGCATACTACTGTAGACGGCTCTTGAATGTATAGCAATTTAAAACACCTGCTTGGACTCGTGATTCTCCGCTTACACTATACGACGCCACATCCCACCACCAAGCAAGATTCCACCGTTGTGGAGACTCCGCTGTAGATTGCTTCACGCCACCGTTGCTACAGTACCTTTTTCCCCCCAGTTTTTACCAATTGGTAATTTTAATTTTTAGGATTTTAAATTTAGAAATTTGCTCCGAATTTTTTATATTATTTTTTATTCAAATTGGAAATTGGATTGTGTAGAATAATTAATTGTGTGAACGAATGTATTGAGGAAAAGAGGGTTACGATGTTTCTTTTGTTAATGTTTGGATTTTGGACTTTGAAAGCTATGTGTTTGTGGAAATGTCACAAACAAAAAACAAACACAAACTAACAACTTCAATCAACTAAGTTGGAAAAATCCTCAAAAGTGATATGACAGTATTTTTTTTTGTACTCGGTAAAGTGTTAAACACCCTTAATTTCTGCAGGCGTGTGTTATAATTTAATGGAAGAAGTTATAGTAATAACTCTATAAAAAAAAAAAAAAAAAAACTAGTGAAAAGAAGAACATAATGACTCTATAAAAAAAAACTAGTGAAAAGAAGAAGAAGTTATAGTAAAAGAATTAAGAATTTCCATTGTTTGGGCTTTAATCATTCTTCTTTAATATATATATATATATATATCGTGGATCAGTATGTTTTGGTTATTGTTTTATATATATTGGTCGGTATCTTTGATTGAAGTCCTTATAATTTATAAAATAAGTTGTTTGAGAATGAGTTGTAAAAGACTTGTAAGTATATCATTATTCATATTTAAATTCAATGGTTGAGAATTAAAAGAGAACTTAGAAAAGACATGACTTTCATTATCTTATTTAGTTGGATTGAAAAAATTAAAAAATGAATGATACGTTGTATTATATTTGTGATTGTGCATAAAGTACTATAATTATAATAAAATTGCAATTTTGATATAAAATTTAAACGAGTTATTATGTTTTTATTTTATGTTAAAGGGATTTACTAATTTATTAATAGGGTCATAACAGATCAACCTATTCTGATCCAAATTCATTTATATGAAATCCAAATATATTAATTTCGTATCTGTATTAATTTTATGAATCGTATCACATACTAACCCCTCGGATTGATTGCTTCCAACAATCTGTACCAATCACACGCTTTTCATGAACCCAATAAAAGAAATTATTACCTACAAATAGCTTTATGCAATAATACTACTGCCTGGAAATTTAAAATTCATTATTTTTTTCTTCCTCGTGGCCATATCAGTCTTCTTCTTTTATTTAGTTTTGCTTACTAAAAAAAGGTTAGAGCTCTGTAATCAATAGTTCTAAATTAATATTTAAATGGTTGTTCACCTTACAAAAATGTAGGGGGTACTATTGTTAGTGTGGCCCACAAAAGGAATGATCTATTTTCTCGGGTAAGTGTTTTGAGGGAAGATGATTCAAAACCCAATTCATATAACTTTGAAAAAGACAAACTTGAATTAGTTCCAAGAAACACACTTCTCGGATTTCCATCAAAGATTTCTACTTTTGCGAAATTTCTTAGAGCTAGGAGCTTACCACAGGTGGAAATAGTTTCCGCCAGTGTGAATAATTATAGAGTTCATACTATGAAAAATTAAAGATGTTTAGGTGATTACTTTTTCGTATTTGAGAGGAGATTTATGGACTGAAGCCTTGTTCTGACTCTGGCATTTGTTACTGAATTATGCCAAATCTGCACAACCATCCCCCAAACCAATTCAATACCTTAAAAGAACAGCAATACTCGGCAAAAAAACAAATTCAAAGCACGCCATTCCAAGAAAGTACCCAGGATTGAATTGCTTAAAAGAAAAGAAAACTAGAACTTTATCAAAGAATCAATTCCCATAACAAAACCAAGAAAATTGAACGAGTTCGAGCTGAGTGCCGTCCTAAAGAATAGTAGTAAATGGCAACGATCACTCTAATCCTTGCATTCGTCGTTTACAGCGAAGTAAAGCAAGCAGACCATACCCCGGATAACAAATGGCCAAGATTTCGAGCTATACGACCTTGGTAGATGCGAAACAGATGGAACTGCACGTGTGTACAGCTACATAAGAACTAACTGGGACCATGACTGTATCTTCCCCCGCATCGTTATTTCAAGGAAATAAAAGAGAGAGACAGAGAGAACAAATTTGATATTCGGAACTTTTTTTAAAAAAAATCTGGACACTGTGTTTTAAACTCGGGTTACTGATTTGAAAATAAGTACCTGGCCCGAATTCACCCGGTTTTCAAAATACGGTTTCGACCCAGATTTGATCCAAGCAGAAAACTGCAACCAAAATCCGATTATCCAAGTTTCGGGTTGGGATGAACTGTCTTAAGTATGAGATGTTGGCCTTCATCCCTTGTAAATACAACTATAGTGTATGAATTTACTGCATTGCTTACACAAATGATATGGTGACAACATTACAAGCAATTATTATGGAACTGCTTACGGTCTAAAGAAAAATATTTATTGCAAAACTTTAAATCTGTAAATAAATAGGAAGGTTCGATTGGAATTGACCCTAAAAGCAGTATTTAATTGGCACAGACAAAACTACACATCCTAACTACATTCAAGTTTGCGTCTAGTGTATATATATATATATATATATATATAAAAGCTTTTCTGTTGTTGTGTTTAGGAAAATGATTTATTTTTGACTATTTTATAACTATTTTACAGCTCTACATAAAATGAAAGATAGCTTTGTAATATTAAATCTTTTTTTAATAGATTGGCATCATTTTGTTAGTTGTTTAAAAATGGATTGTAAAATTATTGTAAGGGTATTATCACTTTTGTGTTTAAATTTAATAGTTGAGAAATAAAAGAGAAGACATGATGTTCATTATCTTATTTATTTGGATTGAAAAAAATTAGAAGATCAATGATTTCCAATATTAATTATTACAATTTATACAATTTATTACAATTTGATTTTGAGTTAAACGAGCTTACTGAAATCCAGTTATATCAAATTTAAACACATTAATTTTATATAGTATTTTGTATTGCATTGACGATGATATATAACATGTTAAAACCAAAACTTTATGTGATGGTGATTGTACCTACCCCTTGCCTTTTGAAACCAATAAAGCAAGTTACATTAATGCTGCCATAAACCCAAACGATCAAATCGTGGGCTCACACATTAAGACTATATCCTGTGTGGATCTAGCTTGCATTCTGTATAAAAATAACAAGACATCTCCTGTTATAAAATTTAATGGGCAATATTGCTTGTAGCAAGTCGAACCTCTTTAAGTTTTTCCTCTTATGTTCTTTTCAGTTTTCCTCTACTGCGGTGTATCATTACACTTATTTCAATAAAAATTTTTCACGCTTCCACTTACAACGACTTTACTCTCTTACGTGTCCAAAATATTTCATCCACTTTATGTAATTTCAAAATTGATATTTTCCAATCTTAATGGTAAGGTGTGCAAATTTGAATTGATTTTCTTAAAAAAATTTAGATACATTTAGGATTCACATAAAAATATTATATTTATAGTAGTAAAATATATTAAAAAAAGAAAAAGAAAAACGTGAGACTTAAAGATTCTAGAGCTGTATTTAATGTTCCTCATATAAGTTTTTTGTTAAACTTAAATTTAAAGAGACCTACAAGAATGTTCTTGCATTTGTAATGTTATCAACGTGATGGTATGTGATATATTATTTATTATAAATATTAAAAAACAAACAAATATATATGTTAACGGCATGTTTCGTACACTTAGGGGCTTGGCCCTTGACGACTCGGGGTCTTCTTCCTGTACCCTAGAAACATGAGGCAACTCCTGGATTCAGTGCTCTTGGTGGTGACCGAACGGAGTCTCCAATGTCTAAGTCAGTAAGAATAAGGAAAAGGAGGAAAGATTATAGACAGTTCGGACAGACAAAGTTCAGAGAGTCTCCCCTTTTTAGTGACTGGGGGGGCTACCTTTATACCTGCGTCCGAGGTTAGAGGCCCATGGCCTACGGCTAAGTAGAGGAGTGTCCCTTGGCAGATCTCATTTAATGTGGCATGGTCCTTTGGTGAATCAATTAATGCAGCCTGGCTTCCGGGAGGCACCTAAGTGTGGAGTTCCATTGAGGTGGCGTGTTCCCTCTCCCCTATTTGATAGGTGTTCTGTACTCCCTAGATTGTGGTCAGCCTTGACCCAGCGTCTATGTTCATGTTGTTTGAGCTGAGAGTTCTTGGACGGGCCATCGGGAGGTCAGACAAGCTCTGGCCTTAAAGTGATGGGTCAGTCTTCATTGGTCTACCATGTCCCAGAGGAAAGGTTTCTATCACCTAGGCTGGCCCTATGTTCCTAGGCCTCAGGTCCCGGGGAAAATCCCCTCAACAGTTACCCTGCCAACTCCTGCCGAAATGTTTCGGTTGGAATTTTTGTAGACTCATGTTCTTATGAATCGTAGATAAACTGATTGAAGTCGCTCTTGCTTCTAATACTGTTAATGTGCCAGAGGGCGGTTGCTCTAAGTGTCTTACCCTAATTGGTTCCAGTGGACGTGGCTTCGACGGTTCCCCTACTCTTAGTGATGGCACATTCTGATGATTTTTCCCACGCTCCGGTTGGCATCCATTTTGTCCAGTACGTGTTGGTGGTTGCAGGTGATCCCCACCACGTTCTCTTCTGCCACTTCGAATTCGTTGTATCAATGTGGTGCAAGGGTTCCTGCAATCCTAGAATATAAAGCATTCATTTGGGCACTTATATAAACGTTGGATGGACGAGGATGGGACGTATATTGTCCCGCGATACCATATCTCGTCTTGTGATGTGTCATCTAAGCTTTTCCCACCCTCGGTGCTCATCATCGTCTTCTTTTCTCTTTAATGGCTCCCAAGAAACCCTCTATGGCCTTGCTTATGAGGGTGGGACCTTCTAAAGGCTTTGAGGGCCTCGGGCCCACAGGACCACCTAATCCCTCCGACTCGCCTATGGTGTTGGGACCTTCGAAAGTTCCTACCAAGGGCCAGGGGTATGTAGGTTCCTCGTGGTGCTCGTTGGTGACTCCCTTGGACTTGTTTGCCTGGTGGGCATGCAATGTGCCAAAGCGTATAGTTTTTGGGTCGTGGACCCTGAGGGGTTCGCTTGCAAAGTGGTGCTGCTTCCCTTCATGTTTTCAGATGGTCTATGGTTGCCCTTTTGTCACCCAATTTGAAATGTGCTAGACATGGTAGGCATGGCGCCGACCTAGCTTCTCCTTAATGCCTGGACAACCACCCTTATGGGGTGTTGTGTGATTTGGCCACGAGCCTTGGAAGAAGCGTGAGATGCGTGGCTCGACCTTACGGGTTGAGAGTTCTTTCTTACCCATCGAGTCTTGATGAGGAGGGAAACACTTACAATTTCCATTCCATCCAACCACTCATCCATTTAGAACAGAAGTATGATAGAAGGACCTCGTGGCTCAATCACTTTTTCTTCGTGTCTAGCATCGGGTGGGAATATTCTCCAGGGCAAGCTGCAAACTAGGGGGTCGTGCATGAGGAAGAGCTTGTGAGGTCACCGGCGAACTCGAAGGAATTTCACTGGATAGAGATTGTACAGGATTGGATTATTGCCCATCTAGATGAAGCTTGGTCGTATGCTCTGCGGAGCGTTGAGACCCCGAGATGATACCTTCCTGCCCACATGGCGTTGTGCCGCGCAGGGACCTTTATCCTGCTGGAGCCAATCAGCTGCCCAACACACAGATGCTTAGCCAATCTGCCGATGGAGGGGAAGGGAAAAAGATCTCAGTGCAACGCACAGGATGCGCCATATTCTGATGACGACATGCTCCCCCCTTTCTAAGAGTCTTTAGTAGGGATATCTGTTCAACAGCCTTCCCAACCCCCAATTGGGGGAAGAGGGATTTTCACACTATCGAGCCCAGGCACATTGCCCTTTCCTTCGCGTGGTCCCGGAGAGTCAACCTCCTCCCCGCGGTCTCAACATGTCCATTCTATGGTGGTTGTTGGCCTTTCTGGCATGGTATTGCACGTTCCCTCCACTACTCCACTTGTACTTGAAGGCTCTTTCGCGCTCTCGCCTGGTGGGAGGCACCTAGTGGCCTTTTTTTCCCACATCTCTCATGGCTATTCTTCTTGGGCGCCACTGGGCTAGGGGTGTGCAAAATTCCGACCCCTCTGATTCCAACTGATTCCGTCGGAGATTCCGACTGATTCTGGAGTCGGAATGTTCAGAAATCAGAGTCGGAATCGGAGTAATTCTGACTCTATAACAGAAGTCAGAGTCAGAATCGGAGCCTCACTGGTTTCGAATTCAGACTTCGAATTCTGAATTTTCTTTTAAAAAAAATAAAACCAGATGCAAAACGACACCATTTTGCATCTGGATTATTTTCAAATGATTGAGTGGAATGACGCTGTTCCATTTAAATGGGAACGATGTTGTTTTGAATAGACCAAATTGCTTCGGTTTCCCTCTTTCTTCCTCACTCGGTCACTCCTCTCCTCAACTCTCAACCTTGCACAGACTCATCGTGATTCTCCTCTCACACTGCACGACGCCGCATCCCACGACCAAGCAAGATTCCGTCGTTGCGGAGACACCGCCATAGATTGCTTCACGCCACCCTTGCCACAGTGCCTTCTTCCCCCTAGTTTTTGCCAATTGGTAATTTTAATTTTTAGGGTTTTAAATTTAGGAATTTGCTCTGAATTTTTGATATTTTTTCTTATTCAAATTGGAAATTGGATTATGTAGAATAATTAATTGTGTGAACGAATGTATTGAGGAAAAGAGGGTTATGATATTTCTTTTGTTAAATTTTGTGATTTTGGACTTTGAAAGCTACGTGTTTGTGGAAATTTCACAAACAAAAGATAAACACAGACTAACAACTTCAATCAACTAAGTTGGAAAAATCCTCAAAAGTGATATGACAGTATTTATTTTTTGTACTCGGTAAAGTGTTAAACACCCTTAATTTCTGCAGGCGTACGTGTGTTATAATTTAATGGAAGAAGTTAAAGTAATAACTCTATAAAAAAAAACTAGTGAAAAGAAGAAGTTATAGTAAAAGAATTAAGAATTTCCATTGTTTGGGCTTTAATCATTCTTCTCTAATATATATATATATATATATATATATATATATATATATATATATATATTGTGGATCAGTTTGTTTTGGTTATTGTTTTATATATATTGGTCGGTATCTTTGATTGAAGTCCTTATAATTTATAAAATAATCATAGAGGTAACACAAAAAATTAAAAGGGTCCATCACAAGATAAGTTGTTTTACATAGTTTAGTTATCTTTACAGACAATTCTTTTTTCTTTTTCTCTGTTGAATAAATTATACACTTCGTATCTCCAAGTAATTATTTGGAGTTCTATCATTGAACTTTGCACTCTCAAAATTGACACATGTACATCCAAACTACTAAAATTTAATAGTTTACACCTTTATTTTATTATAATTGATAGATAAAAAATAAAAAGAAAAAATATTGCATTTTTTTTTTACTGATCTGGTTTTAGGAAAGGGTGTGAAATATCAGTTCTCTAAAAAGTTTATCTTTATATAGACATTGAGAGGATTGAAAAGAGAGGGAGATCATAGAAAGGAAAGTGGCAATTAAGTTGTCACAATGTTCTTTACTTTGGAGCAAGTACCTTTTCCAACAAACATATTAGAAAATGTTCAAAGAGAAGTTAATTTACCTATTTGAGGAGGCATTCCTTCCAATAAATCTGCATTTAGAATATGGAGATGGCGCAAATTGAGTAGGTTTGCAAATGTTGAAGGTAATAATTTCTCTATAGGAAAATTCTCTAATAGCAGTGTTTTTAAGTTATAGAGAGTGGCCATTGATTCAGGCAGGCTTTTGATTTCAGTATGAGAAAGATCAATGTAACGTAGATGCTTCAAATTACCAATTGAATCTGGTAGCTCGGTTATGTAATAGCTACTCAAAGAAAGCACCCTCAAGTATTGTAATTTTGGTAACAATTGAAGAGGAACAGTACAAGTCAAGTAACAGCACCTTTCAACAGCACTAATCATGGTAGTTTTCATTCCAAATATCATCCAGAATGACCAGAAACTTCTTCCCTTTCAAGTTCTCCTTTAGTTTAACTGGTAACAAATTTAGGTCATCCTCATCACAACTTTTGGAGCTTACAGATTTTTAAATTGTTTTTGTCACCCTAACGACGTCAAAATAATCAGAAACACAAACCCATGCTTTCAGATCAAAAACTAATTGAACTTTTTCATCATTGTATACATGTCGGGTAAGAGTTGTCTTTCCTATACCACCCATGCCAAGTATAGAGTCACAGAGACTTTAGTATCGCTACTTTTCTCACTTAGCAATAACTCAAGTATAGCCTCTTTATCTTTCCACACCTTTTAATGCAATGTCATTAGTTGTCGTCTTTGAACCATTAAACAATAATGCTGATATCTTGTTTCGGTGTTTTTGCAAGCGTGATTCGCGGTGTTATGTTAAGATCTGTAGTAACTTTTGTTAATTGGTTGTTGAGAAAAATGAGGAGGATAAGAGAATGAAACTTGCTTAATTATGATATTTAGATGATTAGGAAATTGAAAAAAATAACTCCTTCCTGTTATTTTGCATTAAAAATAAGTTGCATTCTTTATGGAAATGTTTTGGCCTATCTTTTAAACATAAGACTTCATCAAGATATGATCAAGGAAACCTTCATTATACTGTGTTATGCCAATCAGTCTATGCATTAAGTATATATACATAATTATATATATATATATATTTGAGGATTAAGTATTGATGTTTATATATATATATATGTGTCAAATTTCAAGGTATGGATGCGCAACTATATGAGACTCTATAACAGGATCAAGATGCCACAATTCCATCCCCAGCACCGAGATCTAGACCCACTTCTAGAACACAAACTTCGTGTGGAAATAGTCGATTCCCACTCCCGGTAGACATAGAAGATGAGGATACATTTAATGAGGAGGAGGAGATGGCTATTGGGGATGAGCCAGATGTACCACCTCCATCCGTGAGACCACCACAACCACGATCAAATAAGAAAAGGTCATGGACGTGGAAACATTTCAGCAAGGTTGAAGATAATCCCGAGGAACCACATGCAAGTTGGAACCATTGTGGCGAACAAGTTGGATGTCATTCAAAGAAACAAGGCACCGCTTGTTTGATATCATATCTAAATGGTTGCCAGAGGTATAAGATAGCGAAGGGATTGGTGGCCAAATATTAGACCAAGCTTAGTTACGATTCTACTATTGCGACTGATGGTACGCAACTTAAGAAAATTTTCATCTCTCAATACAGCGAGAAGATGTTGAGAGATGCACTTGCAGAGATGATAATTGAAGATGAGATGTCTTTTACTATAGTCGAGAAAAGAGGGTTCCGAAACTTTATCAAGCTGCTTGAGCCACGATTCCCATTGCCATCACGGTATACAGTGATGCGAGATTGTATGAAAAGGCATTTAAAAGACAAGGCTGAGATGAGAAGGATATTTGTGACCACTGGCTAGAGAGTCTCATTTACGATTAACACATGGACGTCTATACAGAACGTTTCCTACATGTGTATCACAACACACTACATTGACAGCTCATGGAATTTAAAAAAAAAGGATTATTGGATTCAAAGAAATCAATGATTATAAGGGTGCATCCATCGGGGCAGAGATGGATGATTGCTTGAAGGATTGGGGAATTCAAAAAGTTTTATTCATTATAGTTGACAATGCCAGTGCTAATGATACTGTAATTGAATGGTTTAAGCGGAATACGAGGGTGAGAGATGATGTCATTCGGGGCCATGAGTTTATTCATATTTGATGTTGTGCTCATATAATCAACTTAATTGTTACTGAGGGGTTAAAAGAGGTTGTCGATTCCATTACAAAAGTTCGCAACATTGTGCGGTATGTGAGGGCTTTCCCCTAAAGGCTTAAAAAGTTCAGGGCAATAAAAGAACAGATTGAGATAAAACATTCACGGACACTGTGCTTGGACGTTCCGACTCGATGGAACTCTACATACATGATGTTGGATGTAGCACAGAAGTAACAGAAAGTGTTTGAGCGGATGGAGGTGGAGGATGGGGGCCTTAAGTATGCTTTGCTGGAGCCTGCAGGAAAGGGGCTCGGTCCACTAGACACACATGATTAGATGAGTGCGGGGTTCTTTATCACATTTTTGTAAATTTTTTATGATATTACTATGACAATATCTGGATTCACATATATGACTGCAAACTTATGATTCAGTTAGATCTTGGCGCTACACCACCACTTGGAAGATGGTTGTGATGACCCTAGCCGACTGTTATCTGGTATGGCTTAGAGGATGCTTACCAAATATAATAAATATAAGGGGCAAGTTGAGAAGATAAATAGATTACTCTTTGTGGCTGTGATCTTTGACCCCCAAATCAAGTTGGCCGTGATGGAATATTGGACAAATTTCGTCATCGGGGCAATGAAGGCTACATCATTTATTATAGCACTTAAAACTGATCTCGATGACTTGTACAGCCACTACAAAAATAGTAGACAACCTTCATCTGCAGTGGGTACCTCACACTCGACTCTGACACTTCTCTCCGATGACCTTAGCCCAGATAGAGCATTGCGTCGATGCCGTCGGAATTACGACGTTATGAATAAGTATCATCAGCTCGTTGCATCGAAGAATATTATGGGGTGTACTTTGGAGGTTGAATAGTATTTTATGGAAGAGGTCGAAGCACCTAGTCCTGTATTTGAGATATTAATTTGGTGGAAGGTTAATTCCAACAAGTATCCAATCCTTTCCCGTATTGCTTGAGATGTGTTAGCCATTCCTATTATTACGGTTGCATTTGAGTCGGCGTTTAGCACTGGAGGTCAAGTGTTGAATGCTTTCCGAAGTTCATTGTCACCGTCAACCGTGGAAGCCCTCGTTTGCACACAGAACTGGATCAGTGATACGCCCCTTGGATTAGATAGCATTAGCATTGATGCTGAGAGCTATAGGCTTGAAAAGGGTAATCTTATTTTATGTTTTTTTTATTATTGATTATTTACTTCTTTTTATGATTTCATAAATCTATTTAATTTATATTTTTTTATCATTTCACAGATGTAATTATGCACACTAGGATAGTTGCCGATGACTGATGGAGTTTGGATAAGGATAAGTTGATATGAGAACTAACTTAATCTTTATTGGTATTAATGGTAATTAAATTCTACTTTTATTGTGTTCAATTTTCTGAATCAATTTTGGTTAAATTTATTGATTGGAGACTTTTTTTTATCTTAATTTCACGTACTCCGAATGACCAAGTACGATGCTGCAGATGATGTTTTTCTTTTTAGTTGAATCAATATGTTTATTCTTATGGACAATTTAATTAAACTTTGAAATAGATTATTATTTCTATTATCAATTGTTTAGGACTTTCTGAATTATGTATAATAATTAATTATATAGTCCAACGTGTTCAAACATATTTGAGCTTTTGGGATAAAAATATTGTCCCTAATACCTATTCAAATAAGATAAATTTCATTTGAACAGTACATACTGATATATAAATTCCATTTGAATGGTAAATAACATTGTAAGGTACCCAAAAAAAAAAAAAACAACATTTATAGTCAAAACAAGCTTTTTTATATTTCAAGAAAATTAAAAACAAGAATGAAATCTATACAAACGTACCTCAAATTAATAAAACCTAAAGTTTCAAGCACCAAGTTAGTATCACATAAAAAACAAAAAAGAGAAACATTAGTAGAGTATAGAAAATACATATTCAAACTACAAAAAATAAAATAAATCCCATTTGTTTAATTGAGAAATATTAAACAAGAATAAAATCCATATAAAGTGAGTTTTTATTAAACAAAAATAAAATAAATTTAATTGAGCTTTTATATATTTCATGCAAATTGAAAAAAAAAATGGACATCTCATTTACGATCGGAAGTCGGAATTCCACTCTGATCAGAATTTGGAGTTCCGAACGGAAGTCAGAAAACTTTCGATCGGAGTCGAACTCCGATTTCTTTCAGAATCGAAATCGGAGCATGATTTCGACTTCGACAAAAGTTAGAGTTCGAATTTAGAAGGCACTCTTACCACTCCGTCGGAGTTGGAGCACAAGCCTACATTGGGATGTTCTCTCGGGTTCTTGACATCGGTGACTCCGCTACCTTCCCCCTGAGCCTCGCTCCTTGGGACAAAGGCGGGGTGCAAGAAGGGGTGGTGCAGCCCATGTCGGGGGAGTTCATAGATGCCCTGGAGGTCCTTCATGTTGATGCTGGGGTAGGGGTAAGCTCGGGGAAGGCCATGCGAGAGGAGTTGCACACTGGAATTCTTCCCATTGAAGGGGTAGTGCCCTGGCTGAGGAGCAGGGAGTTCAGACAGTGTCTCCCGTCTTGAAGGAGTCCCTAGTCCAGGTTCGTGTTTGACCCCTCGTCTTCTATCCTGAGTTGGTCTGACTCTTATGTTATAGTCCTGATGGGTGTTTTCTTGGTAGGGTGCATATTAGCAGGCGGCCTCCGTGTTGGACAATTAGGAGAGGTTGGGATCCAAGAATTGGGAGTCCAACTCTATGGTTTGAATAGCTTTGGGTAGCGCTAGAGGTGAGAGGGAGCTTCAGGAGGGACTAGAGGGCTCGCTTGCTAACTTACACTGATGCCCTATGTTACTTGGAGTCTGACCTGTGGAAGTCCTAGGCCGAGGTTGCCTTATGTGAGGGAAATTGTTGTGTTCAAGCACGAACTTGCATACTATCCACCTTTTATCATCATTTTTTTTATACAAATTGTTACTTTACACCCAATCTTGGTTTCAATAGGTTCAGGAATTTTTTTTTTCTTTTTGTTTGAGACTTTCACGCCTAAATCCTTCTCTTGTGCAAACATAGTCTACTCCAATTAGTTTTTTTATCCTCTTTTGATAATCGAGTATAGTTGGCCCTCATTGCAAAACCTCTTCATCTTGCATATGCCTTATAAAATGCTTGAACATCTTCTACCTCATCAAATTCATTCCCAATGAACGGTTCAAAAAGACCACTACTGGAAGTGGAAATCACATTGACGAAGTGGAAATCACATTGATTCCATCTCCATCTTCCACATTCACTCCATCTCCATCTCCCACATTTACTCCATCTTCCAAATTCATTTGATCTACATGATCTTCCACATTCACCACATCTCCAACATCAAATTCATCTCCCACATTCACATCACATTGCTCCTCCATGATTTTAGTATCAATACTTTCATTTTCAACTTGTGGAAAGTTTCTACTCATTAGTATCTCAACTTTATCACTATCTGAACTCAACATAAGATCCTTCATCTAACAAAAAACAATGCAATCAATAAAAAAAACATTGCCAAAACGCTCCCACAATATTGTCAAATCAATAAAGAAATAAACTCCAAAATTTATTTCTCACTTAAAACATATATTATTTCTATGTAAATGTAAATACAATAAAATAAAATACAAAATGCAGTCTAAAATACAAAATGATAAAGCACTGTTCAACTTTACATGCAAAAAATAAATAAAATTAGAGGATATGAGAAAATGATAACCACTGATCTGGCAAGTGATCATGATATTATTACTGGAAACCATAATTTACAAATGGATATTCCAAGACTATTCTAACATCATATTGGTCCTTAATTGACTCCTTGGGTTGGATCATAGTACCACCATTATTGTTTATTGTTAATTCTTGATTGATGGCGCACGGCTTACTTGCAAGCATTTTTTGGATCGGCGAAGTTTCTTAGAACAAGACCCTATAATATCTGTCACCAATTGGTATTTTTCTCTTCTCTTTTGTTTGTATACGCTCCGGTTTCTCTCACATGAGCAAATTATTCCAATTGAATGGTAGAAGATATATCACCATGTCCTTAAAATAAAATAAAGCAAAAAAATTCCAAAAACAAAAAGGGAGCTCTGTTAGATATTTTAACATGAACATTAATAAATGGATCTTCGATTTTATATGATCTACAATAATAAACAATGACAAATAAATACATACCTTTCTCCATCAGTTTG
Organism: Carya cathayensis; assembly: GCA_011037825.1. Lineage (NCBI taxonomy): Eukaryota > Viridiplantae > Streptophyta > Magnoliopsida > Fagales > Juglandaceae > Carya > Carya cathayensis. Next base: position 1,868,206 of record QGSO01000219.1, on the reverse strand, counting down.
ATTAAGAAATAGATCTGATTATGAGGAAAGGATCACCCTAACAATTTTGCCTCACAAGTGTCTCACGATGGCAAAAGGCACTCAAATGTTGTAGGTGAGAACCCTTTAACCCCTCAGTGCTATTTATAGATTTCTGACTATCAAGAAATCTCAGAGTTTGTATCTGACTATAATTAGAGATATAGAGTTTTAATCTTATCTTTTAGAAGTTATCTTATCCCGTTATCACTCATCTTTTATTTGATAAGTTTGAGCTATTTCAAACTTTATTAAGATGGGTGTGTGGGACATAGAGTTTAAATAAAAACTCTTACATTCTCCCACTTGGCCCATACGCCTATAAAATAATATTTTCCGTTCATGGGTTTATTATAGGAACTAACCATACTGCGCAAATTCATTTCCTGAAACTTTCATAGCTCAAAGTACATTACATGAGTACTGTAATATCAATGTCAAATCAACTACTGATGTGAGTTATGGCGGTCTTTTGTTATATAATCAACAAATTCCCTTCCATGTACCACAACACCAGTAACCAATTTAACATGATCTTTAATTGGGATAATTAAGGTTAATACCGTGATGCCTTGGGTTCCAATTCATGTCTGTTGCAGACATTATCTTGTCATCATTCTTCCAAACTATTCAATGTACAAAGAAATGGAAAGACAAGAAAATAGAAACAAAACAACCATAATAGCTATTATGAAGTGTTCAAAATAAAATAAAACATCTACGAGCTCAATAACACGTTTACTTCATAAGACCCATTCTGTCAACATGCTCTTTGAACTACTTCGCTACTAGACCCTTCGTTAATGGGTCTACTATCATAAGCGTAGTACTAATATGTTCTATGGACACTGTTTGTTTTTGTACTTCCTCCATGACACTTAGGTATTTGAGCTCCATGTGTTTAGCACCTTTAGAATACCTATCATTTTTGGAGAAAAATACTGCAGAGGAATTATCACAATAAATTCTCAGCGGCCTGTCTATAGAGTTGACAACTCCAAGCCCTGAGATAAAGTTCCTCAACCATAAACCATGCACTGTGGCCTCAAAGCACGCCACAAACTCAGCCTCCATTGTTGATGAAGCAGTGATAGTTTGCTTCATACTTTTCCATGAGATCGCTCCATCGGTTAGTAGGAAAACATATCCAGAAGTAGATTTCCTACTATCAGAACAACTGGCAAAATCAGAGTCTGAGTATTCAGTTACCTCTAAGTTGTCAGTTCTCCTAAAGGTAAGCTGGTAATCCTTAGTTGCTTACAGATATCGCAATACTCTCTTTGATGCTTTCCAATGAGACATCCCTGGGTTACTCTGGTAACGCCCAAGCATGCCAACTGCAAAACTAATGTCTGGTCTTATGCAAATCTGTGCATATATCAAACTCCCCACAACCGAAGCATAGGGGATTTTTGCCATCTCTTTACGCTCCCACTCAGTTTTAGGACATTGTGATAGGCTAAACTTATCACCTTTTGATATCGGAGTATCAAGTGATGAGCAACTTTTCATGCCAAATCTCTCAAGAACTCTTTTTATGTAACTTTTCTGAGACAATCCCAACAATCATTGTTTTCGATCCCGGAGGATTTTAATTCCAATTACAAAGGACGCCTCACCCATATCTTTCATTTCAAAGTTCTTAGATAGAAAACCCTTGGTTTCATAAAGTAAGCCAAGATCACTACTAGCCAACAAGATATTATCAACATATAGGATCAAAAATATAAACTTACTCCAACTGACCTTTACGTATATACATCGATCAACGATGTTCTCTTTAAATCCAAAGGCAGTAATGGTATCATTGAACTTTAAGTACCATTGTCGGGAAGCTTGTTTAAGCCCGTATATTGATTTCTTAAGCCTCCATACTAGGTGATCTTTGCCCTTTTCTGAGTAGCGCTCTGGCTGCTCAATGTAGACCACTTCATCCAAACTTCCATTTAGAAAAGCTGTTTTCACATCCATCTGATGTAACTCTAAATCAAAATGAGCCACCAATGCCATAATGATTCTAAAAGAGTCCTTTTTAGATACTGGAGAAAATGTCTCTTTGTAATCAACGCCTTCTTTCTGGATAAACCCTTAGCAACAAGTCTGGCCTTATGTTGTTCGATGTTGCCTTTAGAGTTGCGTTTGGTCTTAAAGACCCATTTACACCCGACTCTTTTACACCCTTCAGGCAACTCAACGAGATACCAAACTTGATTTTGATTCATGGATTTCAACTCTTCTTTCATGGCATCGATCCATTTACTAGAATCACATCTCTCTATGGCTTGTGAAAACGTTAGTGGATCTTCACTTGTCTCAATGTCAAATTCAGATTCCTGGAGATATACCACATAGTCAGCTAAAATAGTAGGTCTTCGATCTCTCTGAGATCTGCGTAAGACTATCTGTTCTGGTGACTCCGAACTTGGTTCATCAGTGGTATTATCATTCTGAGATGGGTGATCATTTTCTTGTTCCAATGTATCATTGTGATGATCAATTAGAGGAACCATTATCTTTTCTGAGGATGTAGGTATAAGGACATCTACTCGTACTTCCTCAATGATCACATCTCTAGGTTCTGTTTTCCCACTGGTTTCCCCAAGTTCAATGAATTTGGCATTCCCTGTTTCCACTATTCTCGGACTGTGATTAGGACAGTAAAATCTATACCCTTTGGATCTCTCTGGGTACCCAATAAAGTACCTACTTACTGTTCTAGGATCCAATTTTTTTTCATGTGGGTTGTAAAGTCTTGCTTCTGCTGGGCAACCCCAAACATGCATGTATCTTAAACTTGGTGTCCTACCAGTCCATAACTCGAAAGGAGTTTTTGAAACTGACTTACTAGGAACCCGGTTTAAGATATAAGTTGCCGTTTTAATGGCTTCACCACACAATGACTTAGGTAAGGCAAAATTACTTATCATACTTCTGACCATATCCAATAAGGTCCGATTACGCCTTTCAGCAACATCGTTCTGCTGTGGCGTCCCTGGCATTGTGTACTGTGCAACAATGCCACACTATTCAAGAAGTTTGGCAAATGGGCCAGGGTTACGATCCGATTTGTCATACTTTCCATAGTATTCTCCACCTCTATCCGACCTGATGATTTTCACCTTTCTATCTAACTGCCTTTCTACCTCCATGAGAAATACCTCAAGTATTGAAACAACTTGAGATTTCTCATGTAGCAGATAGATATATCCAAACCGTGAAAAATCATCTATAAAGGTGATAAAATACTTTTCTCCACCAAAACATTCAGTGGAGAATGGTCCACATATATCTGTGTGAATTATTTCAAGAAACTCTTTACTTCTTGTGGCACCTTTCTTAGTATGTTTGGTTTGCTTTCCTTTAATGCAATTTATACATACTTCAAGATTAGTAAAATCTAAATGCAGAAGTATCCCTTATTTTACTAATCTTTCTAACATTTCTTTGGAGATGTGCCCCAATCTTTTATGCCACACGTCATAAGAATGTTCATTCATCATATTTCTTTTAGTTCCAATAAAGATTTCATGGTTATGGGTATAGGTATTATGAACAAATGAATTATCGAGACAAAGTCAATAAAGACCATCGGAAAGAAACCCAGAACCAATAGATAAAGAGTCTCTAAACAAATTGAAACTACCATTATGAAAAGAAAAGGAATAACCATCAGTGTCCAGTCTAGAAAGGGAAATTAAATTACGCCTCACAGAAGGCACAAAAACTGTGTTATGAAGGTCTAAACAATGATCAGTACTCAAAACTAAACGAAAAGTCCCTATGGCCAAAACTTCAGCCTTATTCTCATTTCCCATAAAAATGAATCGCTCACTGGGGCTTGGTGTTTGGCTTGTAAGGTATCCCTGTATGGTTATAGAAACATGAATATTAGCACCTGAATCTAGTCACCAAGAATTAATAGGAACATTTACAAGGTTTGATTCAAAACATACAAGGGAAAGAGACTTATCCTTCTTTTCAAACCAAGCCTTACGTTTCTGACACTCAGATTTCATGTGTCCATTTTTCACACACTAGTAGCATTTGGTACTACTATATTGAACCTGATTAACTTTTCCAGGCTCCTTTCCTCTTGGTGGTCCAATTCATTTCTTTTTACTATAATGGTGCTTTTTCTTTCCAGCTTCTTTGGTTACAAAATTAGCAGAGTAATGCCCTTGTTGTTTCAGTCTTACTTCCTCCTGAACTCCAGCTCATTCACATTCCATTTATCCTTAATAGAATTATAATGCATTTGGAATGGACCATACTGAAGTGGCAATGAGTTCAGGATAAACTGAACAATAAAGGACTCCTTTACTTTCATTCCCAGGGTTTGTAATCTGGCGGCAATATTTGTCATTTCAAGGATATGCTATTGCATTCCTTTAGCTCCATCATATTTCATGGTGGTAAGTCTAGCCATCAGTGTTTCTGCTAAAGACTTATCTGCAGACTTAAATCTCTCCTCAGCATTTTTCAAAAAAATTTGGGCATCCTCAACACTAGGGAGTGAATTTTGATATTTTCGAAAATGGTCATTTTCATGAACATTAGAATCAGTCTGTTTGATCTCTCCCACTGTTTAAATGACTCTTTCTCATCCTTGTTACTCCTTTCAGTGAGGGGTAATGGTTTTGGACTTGTAAGAGATGAGTCCAGGTCTAGGAACCCTAAAGTGAATCTGACTCGCTCAACCCACTCAGAAAAATTAGAGCCATTCAAAACAGAAACTGATGAAGTTTGTGAATGTAATGATGTCGGTACATTTACTGCAAGAAAATATTTGTCACATAATGCTTTGAGTTAGACACTTACTAATAATAATCAGAATTTAAATAATTATGGATGAACTAATAGTGTCATCAAGACCCTCCTTTGGAAGTAATACACAAAGTGTTCTCACCAATATTAAATTATGTGGATGAACTAAGTGTATCATCAGAATTCTCGTTTGGGAGTAAACTCTGACATACAAATTGTTCTCTTCAACCTTTCTTTTTGATAGATGAACTAGTAGTGTCACAAAAACCCTCATTTGGGAGTAGATTTTGATACACATAATTGTCCAACTACCATATCCACCTTATTATGGATTTTAATGATTATTCACCAAAATTTAAGAAAATCTTGTACCTTTGGGCAACCAAGTTTTTCTTTAATTTTTGATGTTAATCATTTGTCCAAATTGGATAAATAATTATATATAGCATGATAATAAGAACCAAAATAAACAATTCATACATGTATTCAATAATAATAACATGTACATAAGATTTAATGAAATTTAATGTATGTATTTAACAATAATAACATGCATGTAACATTTAATAAAATTTAATACATGTATTTAATAATAATAACATGCATATAAATTTAGCATTAATAAAATTTCTATACATGTAAATAACAATAATAACATGTATATGAAATTAATAAATATAAATTTAAAAAAAAATTAAAATAATAAAATAATATTTTAATATAACCAGTCCGGACCCGGACCAGTTCAACAAACCGGACCGAGACCCAAGTCAACTAGATGTGTTGACTTGGGCCGGATGTATTGTATAGGCCCGGTTTCCTTCTTTTTTATTTTTTATTTATTTTTTTAATTGAGCTGGGCCATATCAGTGGCCCAAAAGCCCGTTTGTTTCTCATTTCTTGGACTGGGACAAGCCTAGTTGCTCCACAGCCCAAAACCTTCAACCTGTTAGAGCAAAACACTCCTTTCGCTCGGGTTGGGCCAGAACTCAAGCCCAATCATTTTACCAATCTGCTGATGGATTTAAAACAAATAACAAAGTAATTGGATTGGGCCAAGCCCACAGCGCACAACCCACATCCTTTAGCCTTTAGTCTTTATAACATGGAACCCTAAAGATAAAAACTCATCTTCCTTCAGATTTCATAGTGCTGCACTATCTCAGAAAGCTCAGATGCAGTGCCTCAATGTTATGCATGCACGCATGCAGGGGTCACGACATATCACGGTGGTCCTCGGCGGCGAGGAGGAGAACGGCAAGGCATGCCCAGCCTCCACCGCCGCCGAGGTCCACCCCTCCTCTCCATATATATATATACATATATATGAATTAACTGAATGATGCGGCCACTGGGCTTTGAAGCCCTCTATGCCACCGTCATAGTGGCGTCGTGAAGGAGGTTCTTGGCCTCCTTCCGGCGCAAAGCACTAATCTTTTTTTTTTTATTATTTTTTTTCTACGGAACTGAACGCTGCATCCATTTTATTTTTATAGACACCCTTAATATTCTTTCTCAATCGCAACACAGTGTAAAACCATATAACACAGTAGAGGAAATATGAATTAACACTCAATAAAAGTAGATTCAAAATACGACAAGGGAGAAGAATCGATACATTCAAAACCGAAATTCATTAAGCAATCTCAGTGTATCAATACAGGGTTCTTTTATTAAAACACAGAGTTGATGTTTCAAACCATCATCATAATTTTACGTGTTAGATCAAAAGGTAATATTTTTAATCTTTCGCAATATTATATACACGAAAGCATATATATTCATTGTATATTTTCTCGAGATCATAAAAAAATCTATAACCTAAAGCTCTGATACCACATGTTAGATATTTTAACATGAACATTAATAAATGGATCTTCGATTTTATATGATCTACAATAATGAACAGTGACAAATAAATACGTACCTTTCTCCATCAGTTTAATGAAGAAATAGATTTGACCATGAGGAAAGGATCACCCTAACAACTTTGCCTCACAAGTGTCTCACGATGGAAAAATGCATTATAATGTTGTAGGTGAGAACCCTTTAACCCTCAGTGCTATTTATAGATTTCTGACCATCAAGAAATCTCAGAGTTTGTATCTGACTATAATTAGAGATATAGAGTTTTAATCTTATCTCTTAAAGTTATCTTATCCCTTATCACTCATCTTTTATCTGATAAGTTTGAGCTATTTCAAACTTTATTAAGATGGGTGTGTGGGACATTGAATTTAAATAAAAACTCTTACAAACTCAACACAAATCTATCACACAAACATATAGTCATATAAACTTCATATTATATTCAGTATGCATAAAATCTATCTACCCAACCACCTTCACAAAACACTTTAATCAATTCATAAGCCTCTTGGCAATACATGCTCATTTCCAAGTTACCACCCCACACAAACACACATCCTCCATAATAAGTTCCCAATCAATACCTCAATTCCTCATAGTTTATTGTAACCAACACATTCAATATATAAAATCTGTCCATATCATTTACACACCAATCACAACACAATTATAAAGCTTTATGATGGTGAAATACTCAATAATATAATAAAAATTACAATGAAATTAACATTTAAATGAAATCAGTTTGGACTGAGACACGGAAATCTCGTTTTCTTTAAAGAGATTCAAGTCATCCGTAGTATACAAAGTTTCAATTTAACCGGTGCAGCAGAACTCCTTTTGATTTGACTCTTCTAGAATACAACAACCTAACTGATTATCGTATAGTTTGAACCAACTCTACACAAGTGGTTGAACTCAAAGCTACACAAAAAAGAAACACCTCTCTTTTACTAGGAATCTCTTGAACACACAAAAATTACTAGATGAAATAGTATTAATTTTTCACGCACACACGTCTGACCGAACCAAAGTGCACCTATTTATAAGCTAGTAAAACTTGCTGATAATTACAATTTGAAACGGCCCATGAAGTAAGTAATCGAAGAATTAAACTCCGTTTAAGTTAACGCACGAAATAATGATTGGAAACGGATAAGCCTTAAAACAAAACCGTAAAAAATCATAATCAATCAAACGTTAAAAATACTTTCTCAAGCTGGAGCTATTTTTGCGTCAATCAAATGAAGGATAATATATATACATGAGTTAAAGTCATAGATGGAAAACTAGCACCAGCCATAAATGCAATGCATGCCTACAGAATGAAAACGTACAGCACTCAATCAATTAAATTTATTACAAACTGCTTTCAAGATAATTACAAAATATATTAATACAAGAAAATCTACAACGGCATGCAAATAAAAATCTATATTAATGCTTTAACCCAAACGTTGCAATTTAAAAGATAATCGTTACAAAATAAATTTTTATTAAAATGTAACAACAATTTATAAGCTTCATAGCCTTCATTCATGGCTCCACAAAATCCAAACCATATATCATAACTTTCCTATGTCCAAGCCATACAGCCCGACCAACACAATTACATGATTCCATATATTTAAAGCCATGATCTTTATCTGCCCAACCACCGAAACACCAACATATACCATCCTGATTTCACACTTCAGTGTACATAATCAAAATTAAAAAATGCGTTTAATAACCTGGGAACATAAAATGCTGTCGATTATCAGTTTGCTTGGACAGAAATTGAGTAGAGGAAGAAGAGAGGTGCTTACGTTGGTTTTACTGGTGATGGATGGTCGTGTAGGGCGGAACTGGGCTGAGGAGCAAGAAGACTTGCTCTGTTTCAGTTGGTGAAAAACAGAACTTGCTGCATTTTGTCAAGAAGGCTGTTTGAGGGGATAGCTTCCGACGTAAGGTGGAGGCTTGGGGTGGCGTCCGGTGGTGCCAAAAGCGGTGGTTGAGGGGCTACGGTGCAGACTTGCTGTCAGGTGGTTTGGCCGTGCGTGGCAAGGAGGGAAAAGGGGGCTAAGCTTCACGGTGCTTAAATGTCTTCTTTGATAGATTTTGAAGAAGAGGAAGAAAAGAGTTTCTGAAAATTGTTCTATTCTCGTTAATTGTTCTGGATGTACAGTAAGGTATATATAGACATGTTGCGGCCTTAACAGAATTCGTAGGCGCATGGTATCAAGCAGCTGGTGTGCGCTGCTGTTGAATAGCACATTACAGAGTTTGTTGGAATATTTCAGAGCACTACTACCAATCACATTATTACAACACAACCACAATGACATTCTCAGCCTAATCTACCTCACTCCAGAGTCTTCTAAGGATCAGCTGATTTGGTAGAGTCTTGCTGAGTCACTTGTGAGCTAGAGGTGCCTTGTTCAATACGCCCCGCGAGCCAAACGCACAATAAGTAGGTTCATTTCCGGCAATAAAAGTTGCCAGAAATACTACAAAACTCGCCAGAATTGCTTAATTCCGACTACTTTAAGTAGCTCCCAAGTAACTGCTTCTAGAGAGTCAATTAAAAATTTTTCCGATGATTTTACAAATTGATAGAAATATTCCTGGTGTGTGGTTGTTTTTTTCTCTTATATTTGTTTATTTTATGACAGGTAATTACTTACTAATAAATTAAAAAATGTTACCCGTTTGGTTACACAGATGAGATGATATTAGATGAGATGTTTTAAATAGCAATGAATAAAATATTATTATAATATAATTTTGTAATATTAATTTTGTATTAGGATTTGAAAAATTGAAATTATTTATTATATTTTGTACGTGGATTTGAAAAAGTTGTAAGGATGAGTTGAGATGAGATAAAATAAGTTTGTTGATTTTATGTAAACAAACAATTAATTTGGAGAAATTTATATTTGCTTGTCAACATCATTCAAATTACCTCAACGTACATAATTGAAATTGATCACTTTTTTAGTCTTAAGTTTTACATAATACCATCCAACATATCACAATAGAATGTAAATTTACAAGTGGAATTATTTTTTCATGGGTTCAACTTTAATTCCATCTTTGACAGCTTCAGAAACCTTTTTTGTTCTGTATTTCTTAATACCTTGGTTCAATCCTATGAGAAATAAGAGTACAAAACAGATCATGAGATTTTAAATTTATGTTAACTACCATAAAACATAACAATATATAAGTAAAATGAAATTAGAAAAGACTATTACATTCATGTCGAAACATAGGAATATAGTTTAGAGATACCCACCAAAGAATTCATCCTGAACAAGAAAATGATAAAAAAAAATTAAAAAAAAAAAATTAAACTCAAACCTGAGCAAAAAACCAAGTAAACCATTCGAAAGAATAAAAACTACCAGGGCATGACAGCACCACACCAGCAAATTTACATGACTCAGCTTATACTAATTAATTTATTTCACTTCTTCCTTGGGACTTCAAAAGTAAAATGAGTCCCACTTTTTATATGGGAACAATCTGTTTTAAGAAGTTCTACATCAAAAGATGCTGGCTCAAGAAACTCCAAACTTGATGATACCTATGTATCTGTTTTCAAAATTCTACAGCCAATTCTAGAAGAATACACTCAAAGGAACAGGCTAATCTTCACCACCACCTATAGCAACAGCAGGATTTTGCTACTCACCTCGGTAGATCATAGAAGTTGGCTAATCCATCAGTAGAATGCTTAGAGTCAGAACATCAATGCTACAGACCCATCCCCTCCATTAACTTCTTGCGAAGGTTCAATGCCTTGTACAAGTCAAGCCATCCCTCTCAGATCGGAACAGAGTTTCATATATCCAGAATGTTATGCATATGTAATGGCAAAAACTCGATATTGGATACACGAATGACATCTCTTGAACATCATAAAAAAGAATGGGATAAATTCATTAAGATGCAGCAAATTCAATGGGTCATAACCCACCTCACTCTCAACCCCACAGAACCAAAAAAATGAGCAAGAATTCATTGATCGTAGGGTGCTGAATCCATCAAAATGTGATTCATCACCCTACAATATATTATATATATATATATATGAGAGCTGCTACCCGTACTTAACAAAAACGTAGTCTTTAGCACGTACTGACGTGTCATTTTTAATAAAAATAATAAAAATACAAAACTAAAGAGAGAGATAAAGATCCCCTTTTCAAAACCCTAATACAAACTTTACTACTTCTATTTTGTACGTGCTTCCGCTGCAGCTGGCCTCTCATGGCTTATGAAGACTTTTCACGCATGGAGAATGTAATACAGCATGCATGGAGAAGGTAGTAGGTAAGTACCCAAATTCCTTTTTTATTTTTATTTTTATTTTTTTTTCTCTGTTTGTAAGGCAAGAATTTTCTTTCTTTCCTTTAACGTTTTAATGCATATTTGTAATTCTAAAATTTGTTGAGCTTTTCATAGTTGATTAGTTCTCCATTAAAGCCCCCATTGCCTCTCTGTCTTCTCCCCACCACCTCGCTTAGATTATCTTCTTCAAAGTTTTTGAAAGTAGCCTTTGTGGTAGAACAGAGTTTTTTTTTAAAAAAAAAAAAATTCATGAAAGGATAATATATATTCTAAGAAAATGTTGTAGAACATATTTTGTTTAAAAATTTTCATTTATAACCTATATATATGTGTATGTGTGTAATCTAAGCACTGCTCTTGCCATTGCCAGTCTAGGTGAGCTAAGCTGCTAACGATTGGGTCAATTGCTAGTTCAACTTCTAAATCTGTTAGCATGGAGGCTTCAAGTAGTAGAGGTTAGTAGTAGAAGTTGAAATTTGCTATCTCAATTTTTTTATGCATATTTGATTATTATGTACTGTAATATATATGATATTTATAATATTTAGTTAATTCAGATGATCTGTGCACCGATGATGAGAGTCGTGGTGTTAATGTTGGGACAGAAGAAGTGGTCGAAGAACCAAAGGTTGGAATGACCTTCGCTTTGGAAGATGAGGTTAGGGCATATTATACAAAATATGCTAAAATTAAGGGGTTTGGTGTGTCAAAAAGAAGTTCTAGACCTGGAGAAGATGGAAAATTGAGGTACTTCACTCTCACATGTGTACGTCAAGGCACGGCTAAATCAATGGCTTCTAATGTTCTTAGGCCAAGACCAATCGAGAGATTTGGATGTAAGGCAAAAATCAATGCAACTCTTTCTCTTGATGGAAGGTATAAACTTTCTACCGTTATACTTGAACACACAAATACATTGAGTCCTGGAAAAGCAAGATTTTTTAGATGCAATAGGAAGATGGATTCAGCCGTAAAGAAGCAATTGGATGTAGGAGATAGTGCTGGTATAAATGTAAGTAAAAGCTTCAAGTCTTTCGTAGTTAAAGCTGGTGGTTATGAGAACCTAACATTTGGAGAAAAAGATTGTCGAAATTATCTTGATAAGGCTAGACAACTACGGCTTGGTGAAGGTGGTGCAGAAGCTCTACGAAAGTACTTTGTCCGAATGCAACAAAAAAATGATCGTTTTTATTATATTATGGATTTGGATGATGAAGGTCGCTTAAGGAATGTATTTTGGGCAGATGCCCGAAGTTGAATTGCTTATAAATATTTTGGAGATGTGATAACATTTGACACAACCTATTTGACCAACCGGTATAAGATGCCATTTGCTCCTTTTATAGGGGTGAATCATCATGGCCAATCAATTCTTTTTGGTTGTGGTTTAATATCAAGTGAAGATGTAAACACATTTGTGTGGTTATTTGAGTCGTGGTTGACTTGCATGGAAGGTCAAGCTCCTTTGGCAATGATAACAGATCAAGATAAGGCAATGCAAATTGCCATCGCTATAGTCTTTCCAACATCACGACATAGATTTTGTATGTGGCACATTCTTAAAAAGTTGCCAGAAAAATTTGGATCACATTCACATTATGAATCAATCAAGAGTAGGATACAAAATTGTGTTTATGATTGTTTGACTACGAAGGACTTTGAAGAAAGTTGGGAAACACTGCTTGACACTTTCAATTTGCATGATAATGTATGGCTGGAGTGGTTGTACGATGAGAGACATATGTGGGTACCTGCATATGTTAGAGATACATTTTGGGTTGGAATGTCAACTACACAAAGAAGCGAAAGTATGAATGCTTTTTTTGACGATTACGTTAATTCGAAAACTTCCTTGAAGCAATTTGTTGAGCAATACGATAATGCACTTAGACGAAAAGTTGAGAACGAGACTACAACTGATTTCAATTCCTTTCACACACAATTCCCATGCATTACTCATTATGAAATTGAGAAACAGTTTCAATCACTTTATACCAATGCGAAATTCAAAGAGGTTCAAGATGAGTTCAGGGGATTTATATATTGCCGTCCAAATTTGGTTAATTGTGAAGGTGTTGTGCAGACTTATAGAGTATCCGATGAAGTCAAGGTTTGTGATGGATTCATTAAGCGAGTTAATTTCTCAGTTACATACACTGATGAGGATGACTTTGCTATTTCTTGTAATTGTAAACTGTTTGAATTTAGGGGCATATTATGTAGACATGCATTGTGTGTGCTGACCATGTTTGATAAGAGAACATTGCCATTAAAATACATTGTTAATCGATGGAGAAAAGATTTGAAACGAAACTATACTTTTGTCAAGAGTAGTTATGAAGATCGAGGGTCAAACCCAAAAGCTAATAGGTATGATATGCTGACAAGGGCATTTGGTGACATAGCAGAAGATGCTTCAGAGATTGAGGAGAGTTGCAAGAGGCTAATGGGTCAATTATCAAAATTAAGACTTGACTATGTTCATACAGGTAACAGGCCATTCAGTGGCAATGATCCAACCCATAATTATGTAGATGCGTGTGCCGGGATGTCATGTGGAAGCACTAAAGATGCAAGTAGTAAAGTGCACAGCCCTTTGGTGGTAAGAAGTAAAGGGAGGCCACCATCAAAGCGTAAAGTGTCTGTAGCGGAAAAGACAATTAATAAATGTAAAGCAAGAAGGAAAAAAAATCAGGTATCAATTGTGATTATTTACTTTCATTGATATTTTATTATATAGTTTATTACAATTATCAATTTTCTTTTGCAACAGTCTCTGTCAAAAGATCTGATGCTACAAACACAGGAGTTAATCTAATCCAATATTTGCCATCATCGCAACATCCAACTATGCCGTGGAGTCAATCTAGTACAAATATTGGGTTCCATTCAACTATATATGATGATATGAAAAGAATTAGTCAAGATGTAGATGTTAACATTCGTGAGTGCTAACTTTAAAAAATATTTATGTTTTTGGGTGTTTATTATGGTTGGATTCATAATTCTAATATTGTTTACTGTTTTCTCTTAGGTTGGCCTCATGATTCCAACGATAGACAAGTTGATGGACTTCAATAATTGTCATAGAATATTATAACTGAAGTGTTGTAATATTTGTAATTAGTGATGGAAAAGAAACTGTTGGCAAATGTAATATATTTGTGACTAGTTCTATTGGAAAAGGCACTATCAACATAGAATCTTTAATCTTGTAATATACAATGGGTTCCTTTTGATGGAATGATAGTCCTTATGCTTAATGTTTACTTTTGGCTTTCTATTGACATTTTTTATGGAGTTAAGAGTGTACATGCCTCGTCATAGCCCTATCAATATGCTTTTTGTTCTTGCATCAAGTACTCAAATTCTTTTTTTTTTTTTTCACCATGAAGTGCTCAAATTGTATCAGAAAAAATTTAAAATAATAAACTCAACAATAATTACAACAAAGTACATAATTACATTACCAAGTAAAATTACAAATAGGACAATCATCCTTTGGCTACATAGTTTGCAATCACAACAAATACACAGCAACACCAAGACAATCATCTTTCGGCATGTATCAAGGACTATACATTGGTCCACTTTTTCTCTAGCTGACCAGCTGCCACCAAGTAATGAAAGAAAAACCAAAACTTCCTGTCGTGCATTTCTGCATTTCGGCCTATCCAAATTGACTACTGATTATCCGAGTCTCCCTCAATACCCAAATCTTCTCAATCCAAATATTCAACAATTCTGCAATACAACAGGATAATCCATATTTGCAAATGTTAAAACCACGCATACAAAGGGAATCCAGGAGAAATGAAAGTGTACAGAGTCTTGAGGTTGGAAATCTGGGTTAGTGTTAAAGGTATGGGTCCAGTCAATTGATTGTTCTTCAAATTCCGGTAGCCGGAAAATTGGAGAATTCTGAGTTAAAGGACAAAAATAGGTTGAGATAAAACATGATATGCCAAAAGAAAACGCAAATTCAGGATTTAGACAAAATTTATGGCAAAAAATCCAGGACAAAAAAATTTGTACCCAAACAACAAATTATTAGACAAATCCCTACATCAAGAAGAAAGTCGTTATATAGAGAAAGAGTACAACGCTCAAATCGTCTTCACCAAAAAAGGGACAAAACAAGAAATCAAAGAAAATGGAAATTGTACAGATGCACACAGGAAGCACAGTTCCTAATTTCATCTGGGATTTTACCAATTACCTTACTCCCCTGTAAATCTCTGCCGTTTCAACAAAAAACAAGAGTAAATAAATAAACAGCTAAATAATACTTTGTTCTGATAAAAGAAGCAAAGCAAGTAAAAACAGAACAAACCCATAAATGTGTTAAGAGAGAGAAGAAAACCCTTGTAAATCTAGACGAAAAATATAAGAAAAATAACACAATATAGGCATTAGAGAGAGAAGAAATACAAAGTAAGCACTGAGAGGTTGGCATTGTAGCAGAAGACACCACGCTGGAAGAGAAGGAGGGGGAGCAGCAAGCATGGAGACGGAGAAAGGGGAGAAGGGGACAATACGCAAAATGAGAGGGGGGCAGAAGGGGATAGGTTTTCACTTTATAAGTGCATTTACACTTATGCCCTTGCCACATTAGTCCGTAATTAACTCTACGTTTTTGTGTTAGTACGTTTAGCATTTCTCTATATATATATATATTGACTAAGCAATAAAACATGAGGTACATATCAGAAAATCTTATATGTCATTAAACTAGAGTATACAAAATCCTTTCAATAAGGTCACAAGATCAAAAATCTTTAATTTAAAATTTTCTTTAACTTAATCTAAACATCTTTTGGATGCCAAAAAAATTATATTTCTAAAAACAAATTCATATAAGCATTGCATTGCCAGTTTTATGTGGGAAAACAAATAAAAGATCAAAAATAGCTTTCACAAGTTTTTTTAAAAAAACACTTTATAAAAATTTTACAAGGTAATAAATGTCCCTTGAATTAGCCTTTTCATTGAAAAATACTGAATCCAAGGGCATGAGGCCAACAATATAACATACATCAAGAATGAGAAAGTTAGATACATACGCATATTAGATTATCACCCCACGCTTCTACGTCCATCTCCTCCTCCATATGACATCACAACCAGAAACCCTCCAAATATCAACCACCCATGAGATCATTCAATCTACAATTTCCAAATTTACAAACGGAGCAACCCAAAATTGTAGTTGGCACTTATCCAACACATATGGCAGTAAATCAACCACATGACAGCCTAAAAGCTTCTCTAAAAACTGAGTCCTTGGGTTAAAGCAAAACTTATTATTAAGCAATTTACACATGTCATACATCTAAAGAATGAAAAAGTTAGATACGTACGCATGTCAAGTTTTGATTCAATTAAGTTGATAATGATGTTCATTCGTACAACGATCTGACAAGAACACTAACGAGTGCATAAAAAATATGGGCACCTGCATGTAAAATTCCCAATCCTAAAAAAAGAAAAGAGAGAGAGAGAGAGAGTAACGATGAAAGATATATAAAAAGCAAAAAAATAAGAAGAAGAAGAAATGAAAAAGTATTGTTTAGCCATGTACTAATAATCAGATAAAAATTTACAAAAAATTGTTTCTCCTCCAAAATGAGTAACTAACTATGCAGGTCCTTAAGTCTCTCTATGAGACTCTCCCTAGGTCTGCCTTTCTGACTCATATCTCTCTATAAACTTGTCGTATTTGGTTTGTCTCTCCATTAGTAGCATGACATTGCCTTATAAGTCATCAAGCTGACCCTTATAATCTGAAGCAGCTTTTTCAAACCTTTATGCACATTAAGTTAATTCTACTATTTAGGCATTAGCTGCTTGTCTAGATAACTCGGGAATAACCATTTCATTGAGCCCCCTTATATACCCTGATATGTGGCCCAAAACTTCCTTAAAGATTGTTGCTGCAGTCTCATTAGTCCTCTTCTCAGGCTCCAGCTCTGACATCTTTGCAACCATCTCCAACTATCAATCATTGAAAAATCACACATGTTAGTAAGGGATATGTACTTATACCACACAAAATTATTGGGTGGTTTTTCTCGAAATTCCCAGGATTTTACTTTAATACTCACTTATTTCTCTTCCGCAATGGGAGTCACAAATTTGTTCTTTTTCTTTGACCACCTCATTTCTTTAAAGAAATCGATCAAATTTTCCTCATTCCCAGATTGCAAATACAAGCAAATTAGATTCAACTTAGACTTAAACTACATCATCTTAAGGTACTGTTGATGTGCATCTTGCAACCAAAATTATTGACTTACCCTCATCTCCATTAGCCATACAAATGACCTCCGTCTAGTTGTGAGATTGTTTTGTTGCTTCTCTCTATTACCTTTATTTCGTTCATACATCCGCTGCACTCACATGGGACATGATATACATGAGAAAAGTAGAGATGTCAAGCTTAACATGTTTTTAACAACATAACAATAATAACAAGCTTACCATCCTAACTAACATTTAATACAGTTGACTATTTTAACAAAAAATGCCAGAGCATGTTAATTAAATGTTCGACTTCCAATTTATCTTAAAGTCCTCACTTGAATATCGAGCGCATAAGTTCACCCAGGTGGCTGGTGTCACCAACGGTGGGACATTTTGAGTGCTTCTTTATTACAATCATATTGCTTGTAGGTTTTATGTAAATCATAGCGAATATGATTAAACTGCTTGCAAAGTGTCTTCATAATCGTATCACAGTGATTCTTCTTGGTCCAATTGAGGATGAAGTTAGCCTAGGGACAAACAACAAACATATTAATTATAATTAGTGCTACGAGTTTTACATTAGCAAAGTTGGGATTTCAAATACTCTATTTCATCATGTATGAAATTCCTGTACTTTTACCTGAATGCATGTAATCAATTCTTCCTTCTCATTAGTTGGAACGGCGTGCCAACTAGCACAACTCAAGTTCACATGGTGCTTGACCAACCATGAAACCCTTGTAGTAAATATGGTAGTGTTTTCACAACAAGGTGCAGTCTCACCATCCTTTATTCTCAGGGGTATCTTTCCATGCTTTCGTAACTTTTCAAACTCTGTACTTTTTACTGCTCCTCACCAACGCTTCTGGCTAGATGGTACTAATGTTTTCAATTGCCATGTTAGCATCATATATAGTTCAACATTCAAATTAATCAACATGAAACATACAATGTAAAACAATACCAATGAAAATTAATTAATACCAGATGGGTTTGTACTTAGTGAATCGACTACTGGCATGTCATTTAGTTCTGTGCTTGGGACAGAATTAGGTGGCTCAGTTGAGTCATCTGAGCTTGAGAATGCATCATCTCAGGAAGTAAGGGCATCAATGGGTACTCTATTATGAACCATTTCTTTGAAATCTACCTCGACCATAGCTCATGCCACGTGATCGACCTCTAACTCTTCCAGTTATAGGCATATCCGAGGTTGTGCAACCAAAATTATCCCTACAATCACACTAAGTATAGACAATTATACCAATAAATTTTGCAAAATTCTTTAAAAAAATGGGTGTGGGGATTCCTTAGCTGTTGCTTTAACTTGATATACCAATAAACTTTGCCAAATTCTTTGAAGAATAACAAACTAATTAATTGTCAATCAAATCACACAAAATCATACTAAAGAGAAAAAAATGCTTCTATTCGAGAGAAATACATAAAGGGTGCGAGCACATCCATTCAATGGAAGATCTGATTATCTTGAACTATCAAGGGCATTCAGACATCAATATAATAAGAAATTGCACACCACTAACGACCTCCTAACTCTTGCATTAGATAAGAAGAGATGGAAAAGATGGGAGCATAATTAGTGGCGAAATGATATTTAGGATAAGCTAAATACAATGGGTTATATGGAGTCATGGGGTTATTACTAGCTTTCAAATGGCTAGTTCATCTCATCCTCTGTCAAGAAACTATCTTCTTCTATGCTACCCTTTAGTTTTGCACTGTGAGTAGAACTGTCTTTGCTAGTATCTTCATTGATAAAATCTTGCTCAAAGTGGTCCCAATTAGACCTTTGCATTACCGATGTGTCAACATCAATCTACTCTGACTCAACATTGCATGTCTGGTTGCAGTGGGATGTCATCAACGTGGACACTCATGTAAGTATCACTAGAATTATCCACTTGGTATGCATCAACATCACTAGAATCAGATTCATCATCTTCAATAAGGGATTCTTGTGGAAGGTCATAGACATTTCTATGTATGACCTTTCGCACTACATACCAATCACCACGAATGCTACGATTTTCTAAGTAAAATACCTATGACGCTGGGCATGCCAAAATAAATGGATCGTCCTTATAAGTTATCCGAGACATATTCACACTAGTAAGATGTTGTTCCATAAGTATCCCTCGTTTGGAATTAGAGATGTCAAACCATTCACATTTGAATAAGTAAACACGATGCCAACCCATGTAGCGGACTTCCAAAATGTTTGTTAGTCTACCAAAGAACTTGAGTTTTTCAGATCCTGGTTATTCACTAATGATCATGACACCTGAGTTTTGGGTGAGATGATGGTCTTCACGATTTTTTATGTGAAATCTTATACCATTGGTTATGCAACCAGAATAGGACACACCCCAAGGGTTAGGACCACATGCTAGGGTATATAGATCTTTTGAAACTTCTTCGGGGATTATCAGTATGCCTACCTTGAATCTATCACAAGTTCAAACAAGGAACCACATAAAGTAAAAAGATTTCATTTTTTTGACATAAAACAAACATATGTGGCCCAGGATATAGGGGTGAAATTCTAAATGAGTTTGTGTACGTGTGACTTGAACTAGTCTGGAAATTTTGCAGCATGCATACTATCGACATTATTGGGATACTCTCCACTCACCTGCATGTAGTGCTCACTAGACAAAAAGCCAACACCAATTAATATATGTTGGGGATGCAACATAATCAGTATATTAAGAATAGAAAATTACTAAGTTGGTAAGTAGTTTGGGTACTTACTTAAGGCATTCTCCAATTCTGTGCAATTATTAAGAACATACCATCAGGCTTTTATGAAAATATCATTGTCTAGTCGGTGACATGATGCAAAACCCATAGGTCACACCTTTTGTGAAAAAACAGATAGTCCCTCTCGTACACCCTCTTCTCCTTCATTGATGTTATGTTAGGGAGGATTGAATCTAGTTTCAACATCATGGAGGTACATGGAACAAAAATTCAAGCATTCAACATGGATATAGGCCTTGGCTATTGAACCTTCCAGGTAGGCCTTATTCTTAACATATTTCTTGAATTTTCCAAGATACTTCTTGAAAGAGTACATTTACCTATATTGAACTGGCCCTGCAAGCAGCGCCTCACATAGCAAATGATAGGCTAAGTGCACCATTATGTCGAAAAAGGTAAGCGAAAAAACCATCTTAAGCTTGCAGAGAAGGACAACTATATCAGCTTGAAGTTGCTCTAAGACATCAATCTTACATGTTTTAGCACATAATTCTTTGAAGAAAGTGCTTAGCTTAGTTAGTGCCAATCGTACATCTTGGTGTAAGTATCCAAAAATTGCAATAGGAAGTAATCTTTGCATGAAACATGGAAATCATGACTTTTCATCTCCGAGATTTTGCAATCACTTATACTAACACATCTGGCGATGTTTGAAGCGAAACCATTTGGGAATTTCACCTTGTGCAACCAAGAAACCAATTCACTCAGCTCCATACAACGTATAACATGCATGTGATATACTAATGCGTTGTCCATCCTAAATAAGGTGTAACTCCTTCCTTATATTGAGATTGGAAAGATCACGAAGTGCATTAGGATGATCTTTAGTTTTACCATAGATATTCATCAAAGTTCCTAAGATGTTGTCACATATGTTCTTCCCAATGTGCATTACATCTAAATTATGTCTAATCTTTATAGTCGACCAATACGGCAATTGAAAAGAGATACTTTTCTTTGTCCAATTGAACTCTTCTGTGGTATGCTTTCTTCTCTTTATGGCTTTGCCAAAATTTGCATTTGGAATATTTTGGAGTTGAATGAGTATATCTTCTCCTGAATACATTGTAGGTGGGTCGTGATGCTCTACATTGCTATTAAAAATAGTCTTTTTCTTTCTCCAGATGTGGCCCCGTGGCAAGAATCGGCGATGACCCATGTAATAATGCTTTCAACTATATTGCAACCACATGGAATCTATTTCTTCCTTGCATGATGGACATGTCATCTTTCCCTTAGTGCTCCACCCGGAGAGGTTTCCATAAGTAGGAAAGTCGTTGATTGTCCATAGCAATGCTGCATGCAATCGGAAAGTCTCTTTGGCCTTTGCATTTGTATGTATCAAAGGCTGAAGATAAACATTGATTTCATTTCCTAGTGATCTTGGTCTAGGAATCAAGGGAAAGTGATAAAAAATGGATCCTTCATGCATTATCATAGGGGCAAGTTGTAAGGGACAAGAATCACTGGTCATACGCTGTAAGGCTTAGCCAAATTATTAAATGGGTTGAAACTGTCACTAGCTAAACCAAGCCTAACTTTTCTTGGATCTTTTGTAAACCAAGCATGCTCTTGATCAAATGTTATCCACACCTCAGAGTCAGCAGGATGACTTATAATACCCTGCTAAATGACGCATTGATTCTTATGCCACTGCATATTAGCTGATGTTTTTTGTGATATAAACAATCTATGCAACCTTGGCTTCAATAGGAAATGTCATAGAACTTTTTGAGGAATTCATATCTTCTTAGTATCACTAAATTTCCACTTTAGGAGTTTACATTTCAAGCAGTCATCTTTATCTAAATTTTGCCTCCAATACAGTATGTAGTCATTCGGACAAACATGTATTTTGGTGTAAATAAAGCCCAACCCTTTTTCCAAGTTACGTGACTCTTGATATGAGTTTGGCAAAAGGGCATTGGGAAAAGCTGACTTTAGTAAGTACAAAAGCATGTCAAAAGACTTTGCACTCCAACTACCAAATGTTTTAATGTTCAGCAATTTGACAGTGAATGATAGTTTAGAATACTTTGTACAACCTTCATAAAGAGGACTCTGGGAATCAGCCAACAGATGGTCGAAAGTGCGAAATGAATCAGTATCGATCGATGGTTAACCCTCAACATGGAATGACTCGGTTATGGGAACATCAGGAAATCCCCCTGCCCGAATATCTCGTAACATAACATCAACGTCATCAATGAAGTCATCCTCTTGTTTGGGATCATGTATATCATTATCATCATCACTTATAATTAAATCTTTTTCGTCACCATGAAAAATCCACGATGTGTAATTCTTGTCAATATCTTTAATGAACAAGTGTCTCTCTACCTAGCTTATAGGTAGGAAGTAATTATTTGAACATCAAACACATGGGCAATGAATTTCCTCACTTGTAGCATAAGTTTGGGACAAAGTAAGGAACTCCTTAACTCCTTTAGCATATTTCCTAGATCCAAATCTATTAGGGATTTGCATCCAACTCTTGTCCATCTAGAAAGAAGTAGAGGTACAAAAATTGTTTAGTAAGGGATAAATGCAGTACAATGCCACCTAGATCATAGGTTAAGTTAGTTGGTAAGAACAATAAAAAAACAAAAATGTGAGAAAAGGAAAAAGAGGGAGAGATAGAAATGCTAACTTGTGGAATTGCAACTAATGTTTAAATGATTCTACACCCTTTGAGTCCAATAATACAAATTTCAAATTTTCAGAGTTGCTTTGTATTGGGGATAGCGTGGCTGTTTTTGTTGTGGCCTAAATCTAATTTCATTGACAGTGTTTCTTAATATCTAAGAAACTTGATGAGACCACTATGTCTAGGATTGTAGAGGAAGGTGAGGATGAGTACTACACTAGTCACTATATATAGCTCTATAATAAAATTTCAAACAAAGAAATGCACCATGACAACATATTTCTATATCTTTTTTTTTTTTTTCTAATCAAGCTTAGTATATATGAATAATAAACAAAGGATTACAAAGGAAGGGGTGGATCTTTTCCACTGTCCAGATACAAGAAACATAGAGGAATAGAAAGAAGGGGTAGGTTACCAAACACATGGTTTGTAGCTGCCTATTGCGACATTGAGTGCGTACATTGATTTTGCAATCGATGGATTTTGGTAAAGGACCAATTGAGCCATAAATCGGTCAATGCCCTCAGCGATCTAGTAACTTTCAGTAACAAGGTAATTTTGATGAGCTAGCTTTGGGTATGTTTTGTTCTCTCTTTGTTGATTTTGGATTTGTTTTGATGTGAATGTTTGAATGGAATAATCTTTTAGGAGTATTTTTAAGGGTTAGATATGAATTTGTGAGACCTAGAAAGGAGAAGAATGAAAATAGCAATAACCACAGTTTCTTTGTAAGATCTGGATATGGATTTGTGAGATCTGGATCTGGATTTATGATTAATAAATGGTATTAATAGTTTGACTATTTTTATAAAAGAGTCTCCTAATAAGATTGGTTAGCAAATAAATAGTTTCAGCAGTGTACACATGCTAAGTGCAGTAAATTGTATAAAGCTTGTGCTTGAATTCATCGCCTTTAACAATTTTCTGGGTGCCATTTCCTAACTCAAATTGCCAGGTTCTTTCTTGTTTGGAGCTGCTACATGTGTTGAATATCTGGCTTTATGCATTGAGATATGCTTTATCCAGATTCAGTGTTGTTGGATGACTGCTAGAAAGATTGAGAAGGATAAAGAAAAGACAACACTTGGAAATTTAGGATGTCCAAATTTTAAGCTTTGCTCACATACCCTTTTTTCATATTTAATTCTCTGGTTCAATAATGGAGCCTTCCATGTAGTTAACAAATTGCAGAAGGAAAAGAGAAAAAGTGGAAGCAAGATAAGGAAAAATAAGAAAAATAAAATAAAAAGGGAGAAGGTTTAGTCGTTGCCTCACTGCATTCCATCGTCATATTGGATAAGTAGGATCTAAGAGGTATGGGAGAAACTTCTTCTGCCCCTCCAACCATAGCCAAAACAAAACTTTCAATTTACTGTTACATAGAGAGAGGGGGAAGGGAGGGGGGTTTGTTGTTTCTTACAAGAGCTCTGATAACTACTTCTCTATGCAATGTTGTGTTAACTTTGAGTGTTCCCATTTCTTTAGACAAAATCTCTCCACATCCCTTATCATCTCTGCCATTGACATGAGTATGTTATGAATTAGAAAGCATGGAAGCACTAGGTTTTTGATTGATTTTTCTGTACGTAATTTGAATGGAAGCACTAGGACTACCAATACCTAAAAACACAAAACCATATTACTTAGTAAGGAAAATAAAATATATATATATATATATATATATTTTGTAAGTGCAAATTTTCTGGCAATGTTTGTTAGCATGCAAATTAAATGAGCACAATAATTTATTTTCTTTTCTATAAAAAAAATTGGAAACATATATGAACACAAATATACATTCGCCCATTGTGCACACGGTTTAAGAAAAAACTAGGACCCTTCATCTTTTCTTGGTCAACCACATTAAGATCAATGTATTACCTGACATCTTCTATTAGAGCTAGGAGATGCAACCTACAGTCTCAGGTACTGGTAGTTCTGGTGCTTCCATTCAGATTAAGTATAGAAACATCAATAAAAAACCTAGTGCTTCTGTAATTTCTAATTCATAGCATAATCATGTCAATGGCAGAGATGATAAGGGATGTGGAGAGATTTTGTCTAAATAAATGGGAACACTGAAGTTAACACAACATTGCTTAGAGAAGTAATTATCAGAGCTCTTGTAAGAAACAACAAACCCCCCTCCCTTCCCCCTCCCTCTATGCTATAGTCAATTGAAGGTTTTGTTTTAGCTGTGGTTGGAAGGGCAGAAGAAGTTTCTCCCATACCTCTTAGATCCTCCTTATCCAATATGATGATGGAATGCAGTGAGGCAATGACTAAACCTTCTCCCTTTTTATTTTATTTTTCTTATTTTTCATTATCTTGCTTCCACTTTTTCTCTTTTCCTTCTGCAATTTGTTGACTACATGGAAGACTCCATTACTGAACTAGAGAATTAAGTTAGAAACCCAGTCATCCAACAACACTGAATCTGGATAAAGCATATCTCATTGCATAAAGCCAAATATTCAACACATGTAGCAGCTCTAAACAAGAAAGAACCTAACAATTTGAATCAGGAAATGGCACCCAGAAAATTGTAAAGGGTGATGAATTCAAGCACAAGCTTTATACAATTTACTACACTTAGCACGTGTACATTGCTGAAACTATTTATTTGCTGACCAATATTATTAGGAGACCCTTTTATAAAAATAGTCAAACTATTAATACCATTTATTAATAGTACATCTAGATCCAGATCTCACCAATCCAGATCCAGATCTCACAAAGAAACTGTGGTTATGGCTATTTTCATTCTTCTCCTTTCTAGGTCTCACAAATTCATATCTAACCCATAAAAACACTCTTAAAAGATTATTCCATTCAAACATTCCCATCAAAACAAGTCCAAAATCAACAAAGAGAGAACAAAACATATCCAAAAACTAAATTACCTTGTTACTGAAAGAGACTAGATTACTGTGGGCATTGACCGATTTATGGCTCAATTGTAAGTAGGCAGGGCTTCCATGATCACACTCGCTGAACTCATACATGTGAAGTTACTAGACTTTGGCTGCAAAAGAGAGACAGAAAACCAAAAGGGTTCGATAGAATCCAACCAAAAACTCTGATTTTGTAGCACAAAAATATCCGGACATGTGAGAACTAATTACCGGGTCTAAAAGGCTCAGACGGATGTCGGTGAGAGATGGGTTTGATAGCTTGATGGGTATGAGTGTGTTGGTGGGCGAAGAGGTGTATTGTGATCTTAGGTTGGCTAGTTTGGCCGATGAAGAGATGATTCTCAAAGCTAAGCTTCTGCAAGCCATCGATGAGAGAGTGTACTCGAATCTGCTACTCCTCTCCATCAAGTAACCATCGAGATCATCACAGCTGTTGCTAGGGTTGAGAGAGAGAGAGAGAGAGAGAGGGTCTGGGGAGAAACAGGGTCACGGGGATCCTGAATCAGGAATGAGATTTGTTTTTTTGCCTTTTATACAAATCCGATTATACTAGGTTATGAATATAGAACCTGGATTTCATACCCGGATCCAGACTAGATATATCCGGTTTTTATAATACGGGTTTCGGCCAGGATTTGATCCAGGCTGAAATCGTAAACGGAATCCGAGTTATCTGACTCACACAAAAATGAGTAGCACAAAGGCTATCCCAAGTGCAGGAGGATGTCGTGTAATAATTAGGAATAAATTCCTAGATCGTCTCCTCAGGGAAAGTTACTTAAAATTAAACTTGTTGAAAAATGTGAAAAGAAAAACTTCACAAAGAGAAAACAAACAGATGGTATGTGCAATGGATGGAAGAGGTTACTAGTCATGGACTATGTGACGCCCCCAAATTCCGCTTGGGATTGAACGGACATTTGAAACGTCGAGACATGCAACACAAGGTTACCTGCCCCCGTTCATGACATATAAGATGCAATGTTCCTAACATGCATCTAGCATTATGCAATATTCGCAGCGGATAATTTTTTTCTTTAGCAATACTATGCACCAAACTAAAAATATCCCAAATACTTGAAACATATTTCATACATAAAGGCATACTAAAAAGCCGTGATCACCACACTAGTCTAAAATGGTTGTGATCAAAAGAATACTTGAGATACAAATCCAAAAGTACAAGTATTAACCTAAGTTAAATACTATACCATCATCAACATCGCACCGTGGCCTAGTCGACCGTATTCAGTTGGTCAGATTCCAATTCTCCTTTGGGTCCTGTAACAAGATCTACCATTCGGGGGGAATGGTAGTTGGGACTACCACAGTGAGATTTGATTACAAATCTCAGTAAGTTAACATAAAACTCACACACAGGTTAAAAATGCATGCATGGCAGTAAAAGCATAAATGCATAATTATAGTCATACATAAACATAGTATAACTTGACATATAGCATGACTTAACCAGAACTTAAGCGTGAACTGAACTTGACTTAACATGGCATGAACTTAAGCTTAAAACATAACATGAACAAACAACATAACATGAACGTGAAACATAACATGGACTTGAAATATAGCATGAACGTAAACCTGCATAACATAAATAAGAACTTGAAAATAACATAAACTTGAACATAACATGTACGTGAGTATAACATAACATGGACTTGATCTAAAACTTGACTTATCATGTATTTGATCTGAAACTGGACTTAACATAAACTTGGAATCTTATTCAATTGTCTTGATTAATAACGTGCGTTAATACGTACTCCACAGTTGTTGTGGCCCCACGTATTCTACATGTCACAATTGCTGTGTCTCATGTAGTGTATGCTCCACAGTTGTTGTGGCCCCATACTTCATGCTCCACAGTTGTTGTGGCCCCATGAATACACATAACATAAAATATAATACGTAC
This sequence comes from Carya cathayensis, assembly GCA_011037825.1. NCBI lineage: Eukaryota > Viridiplantae > Streptophyta > Magnoliopsida > Fagales > Juglandaceae > Carya > Carya cathayensis. The sequence continues at coordinate 1,840,695 of QGSO01000219.1, read as the reverse complement.
TCCACAGTTGTTGTGGCCCCACGTATTCTACATGTCACAATTGCTGTGTCTCATGTAGTGTATGCTCCACAGTTGTTGTGGCCCCATACTTCATGTAACATAAAATATAATACGTACTCCACAGTTGTTGTGGCCCCACGCATTATAAGTAACATAAATATAATACGTACTCCACAGTTGTTGTGGCCCCACGCATTATAAGTAACATAAAATATAATACGTACTCCACAGTTGTTGTGGCCCCACGTATTCTACATGTCACAATTGCTGTGTCTCATGTAGTGTATGCTCCACAGTTGTTGTGGCCCCATACTTCATGTAACATAAAATATAATACGTATCCACAGTTGTTGTGGCCCCACGCATTATAAGTAACATAAATATAATACGTACTCCACAGTTGTTGTGGCCCCACGCATTATAAATAACATAAAATATAATACGTACTCCACAGTTGTTGTGGCCCCACGCATTATAAGTAACATAAAATATAATACGTACTCCACAGTTGTTGTGGCCCCACGCATTATAAATAACATAAAATATAATACGTACTCCACAGTTGTTGTGGCCCCACGCATTATAAGTAACATAAATATAATACGTACTCCACAGTTGTTGTGGCCCCACGCATTATAAATAACATAAAATATAATACGTACTCCACAGTTGTTGTGGCCCCACGCATTATAAATAACATAAAATATAATACGTACTCCACAGTTGTTGTGGCCCCACGCATTATAAATAACATAAAATATAATACGTACTCCACAGTTGTTGTGGCCCCACGTATTATCATAACATAACATGTCTTATCTTTCTTAATGCATGAGATATTATTTAATATCATATACTTTTCTAACATGGCGTATACTTGTAAATGGCACAATATGATTTAATCATAAACATTTCATGGCATACATGTATCATATGGCATACTTAACATGGCATACTTATAACATACAGCATTGTATGACAGAAAAGATTGTGTAACAGATAAATATTCATGAGAGATTAAATCATACGTAACAAATAAACATGTAATGACATAGCATGACATGGCATATACGATAACATACATACATAAATTGTAGTTCTCTTACCCATCACACATACACAATAAACTGATAGTAAGTTAGAAGCTAACTTACCTCGATCGTCGCGTTCTATGAGAATAGAGCGCGAAACACGAGGAACTGCACAACAGCTGGAAGAGGAACACTCAAGTCCTTAAGATTTTCACTTCTGAACTCAATTGTCATATTATGAGCACTTGCAACACCACGGCAACTTGAGGTTTCACTATACCCAGAAGAGATAATTTGACTTCAGAAAGCCTTTGCACTAAAACAAGTTCATTAAAATTATCAATAATAACCAAACAAACAATTCCTTTCTCAATCCATATACTCTTAGCCATAGTCAACCACAAGATGACACCAGTCACCCCGGACTATAATCCATAACACCACTGCTTCGGGACACTGTCATACAGTTTCCCAACACTACACCATACGCTCTACACTTCTCTGTTACGCCATCCAACCCTTCGTGACACGCCATCCGGTGTTTCACGACTTAATACAGAGTACACTCACGTGAACTCTCTTCCATCCACACTGCAAAACCCATCACTGCGATACACGTCTCACGGTGCATCGCTACGCGACACGGAGTACGCGCTACGCGTACTTCCTTCGCTACAACACTCATCAACACGATGCACATCACACGATGCATCGCCATACAACACGGAGTACACTACATGCGTACTCCCTTCCTTCTACGACACACATCACTACAGCGCACGTCGCGCGGCGCGTCGCTGCATTACACAGAATACGCTACACGCGTATTCTCTTCACACAACCCGCCGTATCACATCTACGGCATCCATCTCACGCCTATACTTCACAGCACAGTCCACAAAATACACAATCAAACTCAACACTTCACAACCACACTTCGCTTCACAACTACGCAACGAACTCCACAAATACAACTACACAATCCACAAACCAACCAACTAACTATTTTAAACGTAAAATAACTAGAGATAGAAGGTTATACCATCGACGGGATAACCCGTGCGTCGCTCGTTGTTCGTCACGAACATGCGTCGGAGGAACGTACGTGGCGGCGTACGGTGGCTGTCCACCACATAAAGTGGTAGTTTGGGCTTGAGAAAGGCTAGGCGTGGCCTTGGAAGGTTCATGGTCGCCTTGTGATGGTCAAAGGTGGCGGAGCACGGCGGCGTCACGCCGTGAACAGTAAATCCGAACGGTGAGCGGAAACGCGAGGTAGCGAAAATTCATAGAACTTCATGGCAAGCTAGGGATAGGTAGATGAACATGTGGTGGAGCTGTGGTAGCGAGGTGGTGGTCGGACGGTGGCTAACGGCGGCGGATCGGCCGTTTGAAACCATTTTTGGCCTTGGAGAGTGTAGGAGAGTGAGGGCTCTACGAAGCTCCGTTGGTCATGAAATTTCTTGGGGAGGTTCATGAGGATGAGAGGAACAAGATGGTGGTGGTGAAACACCACGGGTGGCCGTGTACGGCGGCGCACGGTGGTGCAACCGAACGGGTGTTTTGAGAAACCCATATGAAAAAAATGAGAGTTTGGGAAAAAGAAAGACATGGGGAGGAAGCCCTTGATGAGGTGAGTCCATTGGTGGTGCTTGGTGGCTGATTTGGCCACGTATGGTGGTCCAAAAATGTGAAAAACCCTTAGAGACCCATTTGTTGGAGGCGAGAGTGGTGGCTAACGGTGGCTCGGATGGAGGTGAAACTTGGTTGGGATGTTCACCGGTGAGAGGGGAAGAAATCTGGGTGGGTGGTGTAGTCCACGCCGCCGGCGAGCGGCGGTTCTGGGCGGAGAAAGAAATCGGCAACAGGGGAGAAAACAGGGCAGGGGCAGCAACTTCCGGGGGCTCTCGGCGACTAACGGCTGGTCCGATGGCTCTGAAAATTGGTGTGTATGAACTATGGTGAAAGGGGAAGAGAATGGCGGGGGTGGTGTATGACACCTCCACCGGACGGCGGAGAAACGGGCGGTCAAAGGGGCGGCGACGGTAATGAGACAAGAAGGAAGAGCACGGGAAGAGAGAGAGAATTGGTGGCCGGCGTTGCACACCTCCGGTGCAGATGTGTTCGCCGGTGAGGGAGGGACATGCCGGAGGTGGAGGTGAGGCACGGCGGCCGGAGGTGGCGCCGGTAGGAAGCTAGAACCGATCAGCTATGGTGGAAGGGTGTAAGTCGACCATGGAGAGAAGGAGAGGAAAGAGAAGGAAAAAAAAAAGAAAAAAGGAAAAATGAAGGAAAAAGGGTAGGAGCCTAGGTAATAAACTTCAATCCTACGTTTTGGGATCCTCAAATAATTCAACGGTGAATTAAAACACTGATTAAAAACGCGTAAATGTTTTATTTTAAATAAAACACTTTAAATAAAACACCACGATGAATTAAGGTAGAATATTATTTTATAAACTAAAATTTATAAAATAATATTTCCTCATCATTATATAAAATGATAAAGTACCGTTAATTAATCGAAGATGATAAAACCAATTAATTTAAATAAGAGTTTTCAACGTAAAATTAAACATCTTAATATCTTAAAACAACTAAAATATTTAATCTAAGTAATTATCCACAATTATAATATTTTCAGAGCTCATTAAATTATTATAATTGTGCTACTTTAAAAACAAGCTTATCTAATACTTTGAAATTCGATGGATAAGATCCGGGAAAACGCCATCGAGGTACAACGCTTAGGATAAAACTGTTCATGATTTTACAGCTGTCGGTGAAGAACAAATTACGTGATTTACGGAAAAGATAATCTATACGCGTGATTCCAGATGAGGGTAAAGACGAGAGAGATGTGATTGCTGTCGGGAAAGAATCCAAAACTGATTATTTTAGCGGGCTGTTACAGACTAGATTCATATTTTTAGATTTTTGAGTGTCAAAATGAAATGTAAAAGACTAACAAATTGAAATTATTAATCAAAGAGTCAACTAACTGAACAATCTTAATTAATCTAACAATTAAACAATGATACTGAAATTATTTAAGTCCTATTTAAACTTAATCAATCAAATATGCAATTGAACTAAGAAATTAATAAAACTAAGCTAAGATTAAACTAAATTAGAAAGTAATTGATAAAACACACACTGAAAATTGAAAATGCCCAAAGAAATGAAAGATTAAAGAAGTGAGAAAAATAAATAACACGAAATAAGTAAACAGCAAATAAATTGCCCAAACTTCTAAGCCAAAAATCTCAAAAGTATTCTATAAACTTTAAACTGAAGTTAAATAAAAATAGAGAATGAAAAGTCTGGACGAAAACTCCCCTTCACCATTCAATTGAAATTCGAAACAAAAAGAACCAACTTCTCACGTAACACTCTTGAAAATTAATCTCCAAACCTTTAATGAAAACTCTAGAACAACTCCTCTACTCCCCACGTATGATGTTTCAGAAAAATAAAAAATAAAAGCTCTCAACCGAACCCTTCTTGCAATAAATTCAGGTAGCACACTTAATGAGAACTCTAGAACAATTCTTTACTCCATGAAATCAACTAACACACTTGCAAGAATTTAAAGTATTACACTTAATGAAATAAAATTCTAGAGCAATTCTTAGCACACTTAATAAAAACTCTAAAATAGCAAAGCATTGCAGCCAAAAGAAAAAAACTGCCGAAATAATAAAACTTGACTTTAGCATATCAAAAATAACATCTCCTTCTTCTTTCACTCACACATCCCCACCTCTATTTAAAGAACCAATCCACCGACTTTTTGAATGTCCAATTCGGTGGAAAGACAGCAGCTTTTAATCACAATTTCAATGACAAAAATCGGTGGAGATAATTCGGTGGAGATAGCAGCTAAATTCGGTGGAGACAGCAGCACAAATACTTGACTTTTCAATGATCAATTGGTGCAATCAATTCAGTGGATAGACAGCAGCTAAAATTGACTTTTATCAATTTGGTGCAAACATTCGGTGGAGACAGCAGCACAATTTGGTCTATAATTCCCTTCTTGCTTTCACTTCTTTTCTTTTTATTTAATCATGCACCGGCTCCTCCTTTAATCATGTTTCCGTTTGTGTGTTTCGTGCATCTATAAACAACCACCGAAAAATTATCTTGTCTTAGATTCTATGTGAATTTTATTTAAACCGAAAATAAGTAGATAAAAATAACACTCAAACATAAATTGAAATGAAAAAAAATAAATATAAAAAAATATGTTATATATGTGAAGAAATATTGCCCAATTATATCATAGTTATAAAATTAAGCATAAACATGATATCAATCAATTAAAAATCACAACTTGTATTTATGTTTATTAACCATTTTTCCATCTAAAACCAATAATAATGTCACGAGGAATTTAAAATACATTGGTTTTAAATAGTTAAAATATGCAATATCTCAGCTCAGTCATTATCCGAATTCCAGCCCAGGCCGAGTAAAATCCGGCCTGGATGAACAGTCTTATTCCCAGGACCCCAACTTAAGTGGGACCAACATCGGGCAAAACTCTTTATCTTTTGCTTTTTGGTTACCATATCATGAAAATTTCTTGAATCTTTCGAGGATTTATGGTTTTTGATTGATAAGCACTATTAAGTTCAAGTCTATTCCCATGTTCTTGTATGATCACCATTGTTTTTTGTGGACATGTACTTGGATTATTACTGTCGTGGATCAATGTATGTATTTATACTTCATCTTAGAGAAAGACCTTTTCTGCATATTCTTTGAAATGGTGGATTTTTAATTTTTAATTTTTTATCAGTGTAAAATACTTGAGAAAATTTGGTAAAGTAGTGAAGAATTTACAAGCCTGCAATTCAACCAAAGCTCATAGATCAAATATCAATACATGCAAAAATCTTACTACGACCAAGGCTATCTAATAGCTTCTTGGACCCCTCAATATCCATCTCAACAAAACATACCCAAATCCCATTTAACAAGATCTACCAAATCTATCCAAGCACAGAGAGACCCAGTTCACCAAATCACTAGATCTACCCACATTTACATTCATTGTTCATATATCGGGAGAGAGACTCACCGAAAGGTCTTCGGTGAGACAGACACGGTAGCGAAAGAGAGATGGCAGCCAAAATCTTAGGGTTTCGGCACTCGGGTAGAGGAAGCTAGGGTTCACCGAGAGAGAGAGAGAGCTTCAATTTCTGGTGCTAGAGTGAAGAGTCTCTAACTGTGGGATCCCAAGCTCAAGCTCGAACAAAAGAGAGATCGTGGTGGGGATTTGGGGAGTGAAGAACGAGGGAGAGTATGGGGGTGGCTAGGGTTTCGTGAGAGAGAGAGAGAGGACTAAGGAGACAGTCTTGAATACGGACGAACTAAGTGGGAAAAAAAATTAGGGACCAACTCTTATTCTAATTTTTATTTTTATTTTTATTTTTAAGAAATGGCCCAAAAAGGTTGTTTTCCTCTGCAGAATGAAACGCAAAAAAGTTATGTCTAATAGAATGGTAAATCTTCTATCTCTGTGTCCAATCAAAACTTCTAATCAAGTTTTTTGTAATGGGTGCTTGGGGGTAGGTTCTTGAAGAAGAGGAGAGCATTAAGGTTGTGTGAAGAATGATAGCAGGAAAGGGATAAAGTAGTAGTAATGGTTTTAACTATCAATATAGAGCATATGACTTGTAGTAGTCATTCATTAGTAATATGTTGCATTTTGGTATAAATGGGTTGGAGTCATTTAGCTTGTTTGAGTTATGTTTTGCTTTAATGTAACGATGTGTTTCATCTGTTAGGTGGTTTAATGTGTGTTTTATGTTTTCAATCTTGCATTTTGGGATTTCTTCCATGCTCTGCATGTTTATAAGTAATGCATGGCCTACGTAAGTCTCTTACTTTGATCATCTGAGTTTCAATAATAATTTGGAGGTTGGGAATTCCTCAAAAATTCCCTATCAATTCTCTGTCAAGATTCATGAAGGGAATCTTGCATTTAAGTCATTCTTTGTCTCGTACAATTCTAGGTTCTTGTTTAGCATTTTTTCTGAGTTCTTGGTTATTGAAGCAGTGCAGTAGTGTTCTTGGCATCAAGAACATTACAAGTTGTATCAGTAGTAGTCGGTCCTTGTAGATTTGAATTTGATGGCAGAAGGTACGCGTGGGGCATTGAAGGGTCAACAAGAAGGGTCTCAAAAGCAGTAACAATTGGTCCAAAAGCAATTAGACCATCATCAGCAAGCAATTGCTAGCATAACAGAAAGGTTAGAGCATGTTTCTAATATGTTGAGTTCATTGGTGGAATTTGTGAAAGTTCATTCTTTTAGAGAAAGAGAAGTGTCTGGTGAGCAAAGAAGTAATGGAGAAGAGGCTGTTTTTCAGAAAAATGTTAGGTTGAAATTTTCACAATTTAGTGGCACTGATCCTACTGGTTGGATCTTTAAGGCCAACCAATATTCTGATTGTTTTCAAATACCCTTTCATCAAAAGTTGATGGTGGCGTCACACCATATGGAAGGGGAGGCATTGGTATGGTATCAAAATGCCTTGGATGCTGGGCAATTTAACTCATGGAAATCCTTAGTAGTGGCTTTACAAGGAAGATTTGGGCCATCAGCATTTGATGACCCAATGGAGGCTTTAACTAGGTTGAAACAAACTACTTCTGTTAGTTTGTATACATCTCAATTTGAGGCCTTGGCAAATAGCCTGAAGGGTTTATTCGAGAGGCACAAGATAAGTTGTTTCATAAGTGGATTAAGGGATGAGATCATAATACCTATGAAGATGTTTAATCCTTTGAATCTTGGGGCTGCTTTGGTTTAGCAAAGTTGCAAGAGGAGTATGTTTTGTCTTCGAGGAAGTCTTGGAGGCAAAATGGTCATTATGCTGATAAATGATCAATTATTCATGGAGGGCCTGTTGATTTAGTTCATAAAGGCCAGGAATCTTTCTTTCCTTTAAAGAAGGTTAATTCTGTTGATTTGTAATTGCATTGCACATTTTAGTATTTTTCTTTTTTCTGTAGTAGCCCCTTGTCACATTTTAGTAATTTTGTACTGATCTTTTTAGGTTACAGAATTTGCAGGATCTCTCTCAGTCAAATCACTTGGAAGTTGCTACATGCCAAAATTATTTTGTAATTCATATCATGTAGTTTTGTATTTTGTAGTGTAATGTAATGTGTAAATAATAAAATAATGTAATATGTAGTGGATTGCATGCATTTTAATTTTTCATTCTTATATATTTTTATTATTATGGAAAATGTTAGTAGTATGCTTTTTAATGATGACTTAGAAAAGTTTTTCATAAAATATAGGCTTTTATTAAAAAAAATTATGATTTTCAACACTTGGTAGGTAATTATATTCAGCAAACTTACATCACACACCTGATAAGGGTTTCTCTTGGTAGGTGTGTAGTGTAGGGTTACTGAATAGAATAACTCCTCTTTGATAATACAATATTATTAACAATGTAGCACACACCTCTATCATTACATAAAGAACGCTTATGGCACATTTCTGTACATGAACAATGGTTGGTCGAATTTCATTATAGACTTTGTGGCTTAGTCCTGTGGTTGTGTTGGCCTGTGGCCATTTATTTTATTTTATTTTCAAGTTAACCTCGAGTCAAGATATGGCCCATTTGCTGTTGTTAGATTTGTTTAACTGTCCTTACTTTATAGTCTTTTTAAGTAGGCCTTTGGCCCATTAGTTAGTAAGGGGAGTATTTGTAGTGGGAGGATGAACTTGTAAGGGCATGCAGAAACTTAAATGAAAATCCTATTTTCTTTTTCTCTCATAATCTTCTTCCTCTCTTCTTTGGAGGTGCTCCCCTTGAACTAAATGATTTCAAAGTAGTTTTCTTCAAGTAATTTGAGGTGTATTACATCTTGAGCCTAATGGTTTTCTTCTCGTTTTATGAGCAACTTGCAAAGTCTACGTTTCGTTACACATATGAGATTAGATAAGATGTAATTTTTTTTAAGTTGAATAAAATATTGTTATAATACAATTTTTATTTTGAGATTTGAAAAAATTGAATTGTTTGTTATATTTTGTATGGAAATTTGTGAAAGTTCTAATGATGAAACGAGATGAGATAAGATAAGATGTTTTGAGTAAACAAACGATTGAGAATATTCAAAATCATTTTCTTCTTGTCACCCTTTTATAAATACAAGCATAGTCTACAATTTGGTTTGGTTACCAAATACCAAACTATCTCATCTCATCTTATCTAATCATTACAATTTTCCTAAATTCTTACACAAAATATAACAAACAATTCAACTTTTTCAAATTTCAAAACAAAATTAATATTAAAAAATCATATTATAACAATATTTTATTCAACTTTCAACAAAACATCTTATCTCATCTCATCTGAATTGTGTAACCAAACGAGACAGATTTTGCCTATTACAAGTGGATAGTCCAATAGCAAAATTATCTATGCAAATAGATGTTCCTTTTTTATTTCTATTTAAAATGACCAAATCCCTGTCGAGGAAATGAATTGAAAAATAATCAAGTAATTAAATTATATTATAGTCCTATTAGCTTTAAAATCCGTTGATATACTTTATATTTGTTTTATATATATATATATTTCCTTGCATAGTTTGTAGGAGAAAGGAAAAAACAAAAGCGTTAAAATAGAATTGACCTACGAGTGGACGAATTTCATATCATTTGGTGTTTCCATTATTTGTCTTCAGTTGTTAGCTTGACATAAAAAAGAAGTATTGTAAATTAGAATATTTGGACTACTGTGGAGGGCCTACTTAAGCCGATGGCTCATTCTATCATAAAAGTACAAAATGGAAAAAGTCCATAGAAGAGGTCATTGGCTGATTGAAGAGAGTAAGGGAGCCCAAAGTTCATCGAAATTATACATTCACCATGTCATCTTTCCTAGAAAGATAGAGACTTCATGCAGTTATATGATCATTCTAAGTATCGGATGATGATCCACATCGATAAAATCTGAATAAGATAAGTATCGTGTATGAGCCTATATATACCAATTAACCCTTGATAGTAAATGATCAAACTCTCTTTTGAATTCTGAATTCTTTAGTTACACTTATTGACTTAAGTATCGGAGTTTTCCCAAGTGGATTACACAAGAGCCTGTTAACAATACATGATTGAACGATTGTAGAGGAAAACTGGGACACGTCCTTAACATACTGCTACTTGAATTTTCAAACTAACAGGCGTACAAGTTCATTTTCACATTTCTTAGGATGTCCACCGAGTCCCCGCCAACCTTACAAATCGATACATACATACAATTATTTGAAAGCATGCATCATTAAAAGTTTATGCACAATTAAATTGCAACATTAGAAACAATTAAACTTTTTTACTTATATATTCATACTTAGTCACATTTATTGATGTGGAACATTTTAAGTAATTTCATATTTCATACATAACAATTACTTATTAACATGATATGCCATATAAATAATTGTGACTTGGGAGAATAAAATTTAAATTAAGAAAAAATATTTCTCTTTGCCATTTCTCAATTACGGTCTGATTTTCTAAGTCACAATTGTTGTTTTTTAAAAAAACAAAAAAAATCTTTTTTCAAGAGTAATGTGACTATTGAAAGCATTCAACCCACTCCAATTGCATTATGCTTGATCCAAATGGAATCCTCTCATTTTACATGTGTTGTTCATCTCAAGAAAACAGTTTGAAATATAAGTTACTAGTTCACAAAATTTTCAAGGGTGATGTACATTTCCCGGGTCTACATAGCTAATTTCAATCACCATGATCCATGCGGCACAAGAATCAAAATATAAAGTTCTTACATTCAGTTTCAAATGATACGACTTGGAATTCATTAGAAACCAAAGTGTTTCATTTTAGTTATGCAAGAAGTAAGCATCTTCAAAAAGTGAAAATAATGTCTTAAAACACCTGCAAACGCTCAAAATATCTTTTCTAGAGTGGCTGACCCCAAATGGGCCAAAAACACAGCGAAGTAGATAAATCCTAGTTAGTCCTGAAAAGGCATCAGTCCAAAACTAAAACCAAGGCCCGTGACTCACAGGACCCACGATAGATAACACAAGCATAAAGGAACATAACTGAAACATAAAGGAACTCAGGCCCATGCCCACCAGCAACTGAACTTATTTAGCGACTGCCTTTGTACTTCTCCATCCCTTAATACTTTACTCTTAGAAGACTTCCAGAACCTTTCGTTGTCCCTGTCCTTGGATCTCCTTGTGTAACACACCTGATGGAGTGTTTGGATAACTAGAAAATATGAGAGAAAATGTAAAGAAAATGGTCAAATTTGAGGTTGACCTAGCCTCCAATGGAAGAGAGGTTGAGAGCAAAATAGAAAACAATTGTATTCAGATTCTGGATAGATCATTCCGGTAGCTACAGTGAGTACTAGAGCCTTGCAAAATATCTGAAAAAGGCCTCAACCTTGATAAAACATGACCCGAGACTAATAACTAACGGACTGGATAAAGAAAATAACAAGCTATCGGCCCGACTACCCTGTGGCCCACTTCATTACATAGCATAAAGGAAAACAAGAAACTAAAGTTCCGTTTGGTTACACAGATAAGATGAGATGTTTTAAATAGTAATTAATAAAATATTATTATAATATAATTTTTTAATATTAATTTTGTATTGAAATTTGAAAAAATTAAATTGTTTATTATATTTTGTACAAGAATTTGAAAAAATTATAATAAAGAATTGAGATAAAATGAGATAAGATTTTTTATTTTACGTAACCAATCCAGACGTAAGTAATATGCCCAACTTGGCCTAGGCCCGGCCTAACCATTCCATTCGTGGACGGTGACAAAATCCCTCGTAGAAGCACCTTGTACACAAGGTGCGGTATCTTTGCCCATGATTGTCCCACCACCTGGGTCAAAAACAAGAATTGCCACTTCACATTTCACAATAATAACCCCATCATTGGGAGTTGCTGCATACCCCAGTCCTTTTCCCCTATCAAAAGACCAATAAATTGATACTTGAAAGAGCTGAGATCTCTGATTTTTTACCAAAAACTTATCAACTGCTAGCTTCTCCCTGTTTGCAGCTTCTGTTTAGAGCTTCTTCAAATGCCGCCTTACTAATTTTAACTTCCTCCGTAGCTTCTTCCACCCTTTTTAAGATCTCCATTTTAGATACATTTGCTTCCTCAACTTGAAGCATAGCATCTATTACTTTCCTCTTAGAAAGTTCCTCAGGTAATGCAACAATGCACTGAGCAACCACAAGCCAAAATGAATCTTTCACTTTCACTGTCACATGGTGCTCTTCTGAATCTTTAAAGACGGCTTCTACATCATTGAAATTTGTGTCATCCTTTTCGTTGAACACAGGGCATATAATCTTTCTTAAACCATACATCTTCCAAAATTTCAGGAATGGTAATACGAGTAATTGGATTGGGTTCCAAGATTCGTGTTATTAATTTCATGGCATTAAAAGAGAGCCAAGGAGGGCAATTAAATTCAGCCGCCAACACTTTTTTATACAAGTTCACAAGATTAGAATCATCAAAAAGCAAGTAACCTGCAATCAATACGAAGAGTATCACTCCACATGACCACACGTCTACCGTTGTTCCATCATAGCCTTTATCACGTCTACCGTTGTCCCATCATAGCCTCTATCGTTAAGGACCTCAGGAGCAACATAATTCAGGCCATCATCCCTGACTTGTTAGGACAGAGCACTGGATCCAAAATCAGACAATTTAAGGTTTCCACAAGCATCCAACAAGAAGTTTTCTGGCTTGAGGTTCCTGTGATAAATTCCCCTGCTATGGCAATAATCAATGGCATTAATAAGCTGCTAGAAATATCTGCGTGCTTCATCTTCATTGAACTGGAATTTGTGCTCCGATGCCGAAACCCTGATGGGAAAATATGCTGCTTCTTTGCAGAGTTCAAGAAGATCTGATCCTGTGTAACCTTCACACAAGCTAGATAGGATGTCATAGTTGAGGTCTTTATCCTTCCCTCTCTCACGGGATCCTATGTTCTTTATAGGCTCATCGAGGGATAGACCCAAAGTAATGGCCATAATAACAGCAGTACGAGTAATAATCTTAAAGAGAGAAAACTGAACTTGCACTTTAGTCATGGACATCACTCCTTGCAAACCGTCCGAAGTTCCAGAAATTATTGAATTCCCATCACTAGATCCCAAAGCATTCTTATCACCATCATAAAAATTAACACGTATTTCACCATCCTCTTTAAGATCAAAATCCAAATAAAAAAGGTGAAAAACATTATTCAAAGTTTTGTTCAGACAGTGATTCCCCACAATCTATTTACTCTTTCCTCTATCAAAGGGCTCAAAAGCCCCTTTAGTTAGCAACAAATCGAACAGTTGGGGGGCAAATTTCTTATCTCCTAAAACTTGCAAACGCAGGAGTATTTTCCATCCCCCATAGCTTACAATACCCCTCATCGGCAATACATCAAGCAAAAAAGTAGCTAAAAACTTCTTACCTCTCAAATTATCCCTCAGCGTTCTTCCCCTGTCAAAGGGCCAAAAAGGTGGCATTACATCGAGCAACTTGTGAGCAAAATTGTCATCTACCAAAACTTGCAAATCCATGAAGCTTTTACAATAGAGTTCTCCACCCAAGATTACTGACTCCTTTGAAGAGTAGCTTCAAACTGAGCTGCCATGGAAGCCTTCTTCTCGTTGTTTATTTTCCCTATTTCTCGGTTTCCACTGTCAAGAAGAGATTCGGTTAACTTCCACTTTTCCTCAAACCTTGACGGCTCTTCCATGCACACTTCTTCAACTGCCTTTTCCCTGAGTTGTTCTGAGAGCCTCAAGGCCATTACCGCTGCCTGAGCCCCTTCCAACTCAGAGTTGTTATCACTGACTTCATTCTCAAGTCGATTAAGCTCAACATTGACCAGATCTGACCCTTGAAGCATGTTACGGAACTCATTTGCATTGAGGCTAGGCCTCACCGATGCTCTCTGTAACGAGCTCTCCACGTTGATATAGTTTGTAGCAGTTTTGGTGGGAAAATCAGATACGGCACGAAGCTTCGCCAGCAAGCTGCACTGGCCAGTTCGCCCTTTCTTGCTGAGAGAACAGGGAAGAGAGGAATGATGAAGCCTTGAAGGCCGTGAACTACCACCAAACCATTGTTGAAAAGATAAGGTTCGAGTGACCTCCACTCCTTCGATGAAGACCTTGGCAGCGGTGGGGAAGCTACCATTCTTGGATGTTTTGGAGGTGATGGTGAAGCCTCGGCCTGGACTCCACGTCTCTATCCTGGTACCGAAAGCAAGCTTCCTGAGATAGTCTTTCGTGACGAGGCCAGTAACAATGTGTTCTCGGAGGAGGTTAGGGATGGAGCAAGAGATGGACTGTGACGGAGAAGCAACGATGAAGTCCTTACTCGTCGCTGGTGATCCTTGTGATAGATCCATCATCTGTTTGTCCCTGTACGACATCATCGTCCTTAGCTCCCACAGCCTTAAGAGATCGACGCCACCGGGATCGAACTCCCATAAGATGGTTAGGGCTCTTGCGATTAGGAGCATCCACATTAGCGCTTGGCCAAATAGAATGTTTGCCAAATTTTACGTAATTTAATTCAAAAATATTTTATAATGGATTGGTCAAATTTAAAATAATTTAGACTTTTATTACTCTTGTTGGCTAAAGATAGAAGACCACTATTCATTCATCAAATATTAAAATATTAATTTCTCATTCCAAACAAATAAATTAAATTAATTAGAATATAATTAACATTTAATATTTAGAATTAAATTATATTATTAACATTTAACAATATTTTTTTTATTATTAATTTAATTAGAATATAATTACCATTAACATTTAATAATATTTTTTTGTAATATTAATTTAATATAATATAATTATTATTAACATTTAATAATAATTTTTTAAATATTAATTTAATATAATATAATTACTATTAACATTTAATAAAAAAATTTTAATATTAATTTAATTAGAATATAATTACTATTAACATTTAATAATACTTTTTTTAATATTAATTTAATATAATATAATTATTATTAACATTGAATAATACTTTTTCCAATATTAATTTAATTAGAATATAATTATTATTAACATTGAATAATACTTTTTCCAATATTAATTTAATTAGAATATAATTATTATTAACATATAATAATACTTTTTTAATATTAATTTAATTAGAATATAATTATTATTAACATTTAATTGGTAGAATTACAAAATGTGATAAAATAAATTAAATAAAAAAATTATTAATTGAATAATATTTTATTATTATATAGAGAATGAATGGCTAATACAATGTGGAGATTGAATTTAAATGGAATAGAAAAATGCAAATAAGTGTTGATATTGGCCAAATTTGAAGATGAATTTGGCCAAACCAATGCCAATACTCTAAGAGCATTGGCAATGGATAAAAATTTTGTATGGCCAAGCAAAACTAAATGTCTGTAAAATAACTTCAAAACGTTGCTATGATTGTTCTAGTTGCTTCATGATGTTGAGTAAGTCTGATTCTTCCATTTCCATGGATTGATGATGATGGCATATAGACTGGTGTCTCTTGATACTAATTGTAACACACTGGATGTATAGTGTTTAGATAACGAGAAAATATGAGAAAAAATATTTAAAAAATGGTCAAATTCAAGGTCGACCTAGCCTTCAATAGAAGAGAGGTTGAGAGCAAAATAGAAAACGATTGCATTCAGTTCTTGACAGATCATTTCGGTAGCTACAGGAAGCATATTTGCTAGAGCTTTACAAAACATCTTAAAAATGCCTCAGATAAAACATGACCCAAGCTATGTCTGCACAGGTATTCTGTGGCTCACTTCCTTACATGACATAAAGGAAAACAACAAGTAAAGGAAAACATGAAGTCAAGTAATTCGTCCAACTCGGCCTAGGTACGGCCCAACCATTCCTTTTCGGGACTGGGACACGTTGGATCTCCCCGCGGGGTCTGTGCATTCAACGTGTTACATAAGTTTTGGGTCAGCATGATAAAAGAGAGAACAATCTTCTATTTCTACGTGTCATCAACTAACACATGCAGGATATATTTCTTATGTTCTGTAATATTCATTCATTTAGAAAAATAATATAAAATAAAACGAATTGTATATAAAGATTATAAAAAGACTTGCTCCGAGTTCGAGTTATAGTTTAAAAAGAAATAATATGACATTTGTTCTGTGATAATTTTCTAAGTGGTTGAAATATGAAATTATTTAAAATGTGTCGAATCAATGATAATATTTTTATAATAAAATAACATTACTCATAAAGAAAATGGCTAGGGAATGAAAGAAACCCAATAAAGGAGGGAAAAAGAAAAAGAAAAAGAAAAACATAATCATTGGTACTGCTGCAGGGGAAAAGAACTAATGCTTGATCATCTCTACCGCAGGTGCTGAATGGTGGACAATCAATAAGCTCCTTTCGACGGTTAAAGCAAATATAAACCTCAACCAGGCGCCGATACTGACGATTTGTGATGCTGCATTTCAACTGTCCATAAGCGCCATTTGCTTGATGCAACATCTCATAGAGAGTTATCAGTTTGTATGGATTGGGACTCGGTATAAAACCTTAGAAGCATGGAAAATAACTTGTAAATCAGTTGGCATGAAAAATCAAGTGGCACTAGCTCGAATATCCTTATTTACAATACCCATTTGTAATTGTCAAACCAACCAATAAAAAAAATAATCGAAACAACAAATGATTTATGTATTTCTATGGCTCTACTCTAGTAGGAATGGAGGAAAGAGAAGTTTAACTCTATAAATATAAACAATTTGCACTAGATGACATATGAGAAATCTTAATTTTATCACTATCTTCATCGTTCGAGAAACCACATGAAAAATTATAAAACAAACCTTGTTGAACTAAACGAGAATCGTTGAAAAAGCGTTTTCTAAGATCAATTGCATCGATGAAGTACTCGGATGGCTCTAGACCAAGGCATCTGCCATGTTTCCTCCACTCGTGCTGCTAGAAGCGAAAGTTATCGAAGCCATAAAGGGAAGGCCAATACTGTTTCAGCAAAGTTTCTATACCTGTCATCTACAAGTCATGCCAAGAAATATACATATCAAATTTAAACCAAGTGAAATGATTTTTGAGCAAACATGACTGTAACATAGTCTAATTACCTGGCTCGTTGTCAATTCCATTCCTGGACAAGGATTTACCATAGAATCATTTGCCCAGAAAGGCCATAGTCCGTGTATTGAAAAATTGTTTTCAATATAATGATTACCCTGATTGCATACAGAATTTGGCCATTGAAGTGCCAACTTGTAATATGAAAATTCAACTGCAACATCTGAAACATTGTAATATGAGAATTTGTGTACTTAAACTAGCACAAGGAAATTGCCAAACAAAATAAGAAGCACAATGAACCAACTCAAAGCACAAATCAGAGTCAAAGCCAAAATGGGGTTTAAATGTAGGCATTACCTTCCAAAAATGTATATGTTAAAGTAAGATTAATGAGCAACAAAAACAAAGCAGGAAGCAAAAGTATGATTTTCACTTCCGAAAGAATGTATTTGTGGTTATTTGGTGTATTTTTGTTTATGGAATGGAGTTCTAGGGTTTATCTTTAAGGAACTAAGATCTACCCTTTCACATAGTTTATTGGAATTTCCTTGCGTTTTGGAAAGTTTGGGGGCTATTTTCTAGATTCCTCACCTTATGAGTGTTTGGAAAGGGCACTTAGATTCCTTTGAAAAAATGAAGAGAACTCCAAATGGTGGGTGGTAGCATGGCAGCAAAGAACAAGAAGAGTTGAGTAGATGGAAAAATGGGTGATTGGTTTCAATCAACTTTTTTATTTTTTATTTTGTGTTCATTCACTTTATGTTTCCCTTACCAATATTAGAGATATATATTCTAGGAAACTATCTCACATGTCTCTCTCTCTCTTTAAGTTGAGATTCAGACAAGCAACATTCGACAACCAATAAACTCTATCCTATTTAATATCTACCATTTACATTAACGTCCTACTTTCATTTCAATGATACTTCCATGTCTTACCACTGATTTAAGCTCATGTGAGGATAAGACTTCAATAAGTCGATTCAATAAAATTTATTAGACCAAATAAATGGGTACTGGATGACACTAAATGTGAGAAATACATAAATATATATTTGCCCAACTCGAAATATATACACAGCCTTAAATAAATGCATGCTCTATTCTTTTTCTTCTTCTTTTTTGTACTTTTTAGTAATGTAGTTTTCCAGATGTGTAGGAGAGGAGAGAGAGGGAGACCTAAAAATGAAGATCTAACAAAACTAACCAAGTTCTTAAGCTACTCTAGAAGAGTGCACACAAAGGAACATAGAAACCCAACTTTTGTTGAATAAAATTCCATAACAAAGCCAAATGGAGAAGAATAGAGAGAAAGGGGGGAGGCAGGGATCAGGGAGATACCATCACAAGTACGCTATAAGTAGATCAATTTCTATGTACTAAAACTACCACAAGAAAATTGCAAAACAAAATAAAAAGCCCAAGGAATCAGCTCAAAGCACAAATTAAAGTCTAAGCTAAAATGGGAGTTAGATTTAAGCATTACCTTTCAAAAATATAGCTGCTAAAGTAGGACTGGTGAGCAACAAGAACCAAGCAGCCAAAAGTGTGTTTTTCACTTTCATAGCAAAGCACTAGAAAGAAAGAGAGAGAGAGAGAGAGAGAGCTATACTAAAATATGGTGAGAGAGAGAGATGAATTCTTGGATACCAAGCTAATATTTATAGTGCAAAGCACTAGGAAGTCCTTGCAGAGCACGAAAACAAAAAAAAATAAAAAAAATAAAAATAAAAATTGAAGCTTCTTTCAACACCAAGACGGGAGTATCGTGCAAAAT
This sequence comes from Carya cathayensis, assembly GCA_011037825.1. Taxonomy (NCBI): domain Eukaryota; kingdom Viridiplantae; phylum Streptophyta; class Magnoliopsida; order Fagales; family Juglandaceae; genus Carya; species Carya cathayensis. Next base: position 1,821,712 of record QGSO01000219.1, on the reverse strand, counting down.
GCACATTTATCTAGTTCGGTGGAATAATAATTTTAAAATATAAGATATTTGTGAGTGATGATAGTTAAATAAAATATAATATATAATTACATATAAATGTAAGCATGACCTTTCAAAAATATAGCTGCTAAAGCAGGACTAGTGAGCAACAAGTACCAAGCAACCAAAAGTGTGTTTTTCACTTTCATAGCAAAGCACTAGAAAGAAAGAGAGAGAGAAAGAGAGAGCTATACTAAAATATGGTGTGAGAGAGACATGAATTATTGGATACCAAGCTTAATATTTATAGAGCAAAGCACTAGGAAGTCCTTGCAAAGCACGAAAACAACAAACATAAAAAAAAAAAAATATAAATATAAATTGAAACTTCTCTCAACACCAGGACGAGAGTACGTGCAAAATTAGGGGTGAACAAAATAACCGGCAACCGATTTCTACCGAAAATTCGACCCTACCCAAATCAACCGATTTGAAAACAATTAATTCAAAATTCGGAATCTTCCGTAACCGTTCCAAAAAATGGGTTCGGAATCGGGTTATTAACCGATTTCCGTTTTTCCCCATTGTCTTCTTTGTCTAGGCTTTTGTTTCTGGGAATTTTCATTTGGGTATTGTATTCGAGAAGTGATTCAAACCAGATTCATTCAAAGAGATAGATCTAGATTTAAAGAAAAAGAAAGAAACATGGGACCCGCATGCCTTGTTGTCTTACAATACAGATCTTGATTCGATCCTCAACTTCAATTTTTTCATACATTGTCTTCCAAGACAAATTCCAAGATCATGTTCTCTGCCAACTCGAAGATAAAGAAGTAGTAATCAATGACGATAAAGAAAAGAGAAGCAAACAATAGGTTAGACTTTATTTGGATTTCAGATCTTGTTCTTCGAACCATCTTGTAGTGTTTGGAAGGGAGAGTTTCAGTGAATAGCAGTTTGTGGGGTGGATTTGGTGAGAACTACAAAGCTAAAGAAGAAGCACAGAAAGACAGCTTGTAGATGATAAGAGTTTCTGCCATGGCTAGCCTTATCAGTCTTAGCTATATATATTTATATATAGAGAGAGGATGAGATCTACTGTTGGAGTTGACGAGACTTGAGAGGGATTTCGATCACACAAACATGAAAGAACTTCTTGAAGGTCCTGCAATAATCCACTTGAAAGAAAGAGTATAAAACGAAAGAACAAGACAAAAAATAAAATAAAAGAAGATAAAATAAATTTGTAAAGGACTTGCATTAATGGACGATGTGACTTAAAGGTTAAAGTAAACTCAACTACTCAACTACTAGACCATTCCGGTAAGGAAAAGTATTACTGGCATCTATTAATGAATTTTTTTTTTTTTTTTCGTGTTAAATTTGAAATTTCGGGTCGGGTCGGAAACGGATTTTCCCATAAAATATTTGGTTCGAGCAACCGTTTTTTAAGGTCAATCGGTTAACAAAGTTGTTTGAAACGGGTCGGTTCGAAACTATATATTATCGGGTCAGGTGAACAGTCCTATGCAAAATGCACATTTATCTAGTTCGGTGGAATAATTATTTTTAAAAAAATAATATATGTGTGAGTGGTGATAGTTAAATAAAATATAATAAGCACCAAATAATTATTTTTAAAAAAATAATATATGTGTGAGTGATGATAGTTAAATAAAATATAATAATTACATACTTATATAAATTAAAAAATAAAAATATTAATTTAAAATATAATATAATTCAATACATATTTATCACATCATACAATATAATCCATATATATATTTATTTATTGGAAAATATTTCAGTGGTTCAATGATTTGATTTGCAAAGGCGTGGTCTTCAGTTTGGCATGTAGCAGCGTGCATTAACTAGGGGAGCAAGAATTGGGGAATATAAAAAATTTAAAATAAAATGCAGATTCGAGGTAAGCATCGGATGTAAGTCAAATCCACTCTACTCCTGATTCCACACCCCCCCCCCCCCGCCCCCCCCGGGCCCCCCACACCAATTTTTTATATATAAAACAACATTATAATACCTAATTAGTTTTGACTTACTGAGCGCCCCCCCGCGGGGCGCAGATTCGAGGTGAGCATCGGATGTTAAGTCAACATTATAATACCTAATTAATACCTAATTAGTTTTGACTTACAGAGGCCCCCCCGCGGCGCTCGTGGTTCACATAATATAAAAACGGAGTTTCGATTTACTAACTTGGCATCATAAAGCATTAGTCGGGAAGAAATTTGGCCATTGGTTGGGGCTGGGCTCCCCGCCGCACGGTTCACACGTACCTCTTTCATGTACAGCTTCTCCTTTTTATCATTTTACTTTTCATCTTCTCCTTTTTTTCGTTTTCACATCATCCTTTTTCGTAATTTTGATCATTTTATAAAATTTAATCTGATATAAAAATGAAATAAATAAAATATATCTCATATAAAATAAAATACATAATTTTTATTATAAATAAAAAAAATTCTAATTATAACTAGTAGTATTTCTAGCCTCATTTCATTGTTTATATTAAAAGTGAAATAGTTAAGAATTTTGATTTAAATTCAATACTTAATAATTTTTTTTGTTTAATATATTTGTATGAATGTCTTTATATTATTTCAATGATATATTATTATTGACATATCAAATATTTTTTTAATACATAAGTTATATTAAACGTATTTTATTTATATTGTAAATCTTACTATCAGATTATTATATATCGTAAAAAAAAATTATATAAAAATAGAATAAAAAATATTTTATATATACTGTTATAATTGTATTTAGCCCTCCCTAAAATAAATTCCTGGCTTCGCCACTGAGTGTTAGACTATCAGAATCTTCAACAGAAAATTCAGGAGTATTTGCACCAATTCTTCACTCCATCCATTCTGTTACCAATTCAAAATAATCCAGTTGTTAGTGTAACTTTCTCCTACAAACGTGTATTCGATTGTATTCGATTGTTGATTGTATTTGATTGTTTCCTTATTATATGCTTAGTTCAATTGTATAACTATAAATATAATAGAAAACTACATGGCTTAGGTGTGTTAGCCAAGTCAAAGATATCTCGTGTGCTCATCATTCTGCTGAATAGTTAAGATCTTACATGGTATCAGCCTAACATCCTATAAGCTCACGC